>JAOQMS010000004.1:14831884-14883172 GCA_027563885.1 Erythroxylum longipes | reverse complement strand
TTAATTATTAATAAATATAATTAAATTTAAAATATATAAATATTCAAATAATTAATAACTAAAATATATTTAAAATAAATATTAATTTATAAATTATTTATTTTATTAAAATAAAATAATTTTATTAATAATTTGTTAATAAATATTATATAAGAGATTAAATAAACTTATTTAAGTAAAAAAATATCTTTAAGTTTTATTTAATATGTAATTATATTTGACAAAAATATAACTACATTAACATAAAAAACCAAACATGTTTTTTTATTTGAAAGAAAAATAGAAACAAAAAACTAAAAACAAAAACTAAAAACTACAACAGAGAAACAGAAGTAGAACCAAACGACCCCAAATGTTGGGTTTGTAATAAAACGATCTTAGTTATTAAAGAAACTGATTATTACACCATTTCATCTATAAGCCATTGTATTAAGATTAAATATTACTGATGTAATTATATCTTAGGATGCTTTTTTAAGTAATGGCATTTCTTTGTGCTATTAAGAGAAAAAGTACGTTAAGATAGCTAGAATATATGCTTTCCAAGGCATTAATTCATCAATTTTCAATGTCTAAAAATATGAAAATTTAGCCCATATTATATAGTGACTTAGGATTTTAAAGTCAAGCTATACTTCAAAAGAAAGGAATTTCATTAATTATTTCAGTATAATAACTATAGGGTGAGAAGTTCTAAAACCCTAGCTTTAATATATCCTACTCAAACTATATTGAGTGTCATTCCATATTGGATTATACTTTCTTGTTTTAGCCTGTAAGGCACTGTTGAACTCCATTTTATCAATATGGAATTGGGAATGGCACTTTATGTAATTTGCTTTTATTTCTTCTAATCATTATGCACTATATTCGAACTTCTGTTTAAATATTTTCTCTAATCTTTATAAACTATAGTTAGAATTATATTGAAACATTTTGATTATACCTTTCTTGACTTTTTAAAGTAGTCAACTTAACTCAAACATCACTTGTCTTCAAATAGATGCATGCATTTTTCTTGAATGATTATTTTAGTTAAAAAATGTTTAGATTATGTCATAGATGTATCCATGCAATTTAATAACCTATGGCATTAATGACATTGTATTAATTAACTTGATTTTGTTATTGTGGAAGCTCTTGCATATCATTGTATGCTTTATTGTTATTGAAATTTCCATGGATTATTTATTACAAATTTTTTATTTCCTTGTTATAAGCCTTTTTTTAATGTTACATGTTAGGTACTTCATTGCAACAAATGCAACATCAACATTCTTTTATCTAGTTTATAGTTACATATTAACTTAGGATTTTCAAGACCAAGCTATAAGGTGGACTCTTGTAATGATGTATGTAACTCAATTCCTTTGTCTATAGAGTATCTAAAGCAAGGGCACCTATTGTTCTATAGTATAGGGCTTAAAGTACTAACTATCTATCCTATAAAGACTATGAGTACTAGCAATGACTCTTTTCCTATTATCTAACCTACAATTAAGGTGATGGTGATAATTCAAAATAAAATAAAAGAAAATAAACTAAGAGTAAGTCAAAAAAATCAAGAAGTTAAAATAAAAAAGAATGAAAAATAAACTAATAAAAAATGGTACCTAGAAGTTGAATCCTCTTATGACTTCTAATGTAATTAATACTTGACCCATCAACTAAATCTCAAGTTTATAGGACTATAGAACTTCCTAAATCATGCTAGTATCTTTCTTAAGGCTATTAACACCTAATACTAGTTTTATTAATTGAAATCCTTAGAATCCCATTAATTGATTTATGAATTTCACTATTAGGTTTGACCTTAATTCATAGGATTTACGTCGACTAATGTCTAGGATTACATACAACTCCTTTTAATTATGCTAAACCTGCTTATACATTATATTTCTAAATCTCACTTGCATGAAATCATAGATGAATCAACATACCAGTATTATCAAGAAAACATAATTTAATTTTATTGAAATAAAAAATAAATCAAATTAGAATAAAGTCACTACAAGATCTATACCATGGTTCATTTAATCTAGGTCCCAAAAAGGTTTTAGCTAATATTAAAAAATATATATCAAAAATAAAGAAAAACTTCAAAATCAAGGATATGTAATTGAAATCCATAAAATCTTCAAAAACTTCACTCTGTATAGAACATTTGAGACCTCACTCCTGCAAAGTCATATGGGACAATCTTATTTGTTTTAGTCCATCGTGCCTAAAGTTGCATTTATGTGTTGACTTGCTATTAAAGTTAGACTTTGGACCAAGGACAAAATTCAAGTTGTAGAGCCCCTTTTTGTATTATATAAATCCCGTTTTTGCAACCCCCTTATCCTCCCTCTCTCAATCATAATATTTTCTTCTAGCATAACAGCCCAACTCACAAAATATCAAATAAACTCATAAGAGATCTGTTACGGTTGAGGAAACTAGAAATGGGATGGCATCAAATCATTTGGCATAAAATGATCCCCCAAGAACTTCTTTTCTTTTATGTCTCATTATACAAAACAAGTTGAATACTGCTGATCAGATTAAATACTTGAAGATCAAAGCACTTTGCCCTTTCTGTATAACTCAAGAAGAAACAAGAGATCACTTATTTTTCATGTGTGAGGTGACTAATCGAATATGGAAAGCTATTCAAATGAGTTACTATTGGCCTAACCAAGTTACTACTTTCTCTGGTGTTGTTCAGCGGTTAGCTAGTCAAAGGACACCCCTGAATTTGACTCATATTGTTGTTATTAGCATGTGTGTACAAACAATATAGAAAGAGAGAAATATAAGGCAATTTGAATCCAAAACCAAGCCTATAGACATTCTCATATTTGAAACCCTCAACAACATCAAAAAGCTTATGGCTTTAATCAACATTCGCAGTAACAACAACATTCTCTAGTTTTTTTTTTAATATCGATTACTTTTTATTTTTTGATAAATTAAAAATCACTGCATATAGCCTGTGTTAAAGGGTATCCCACTTGTTCATTTTGTAAGCTCCTAACTATATTTTTTATTAATTAATTTTTTCTTTGCTTTTTCAAAAAGAAAGATGAAGTAGAGTTAATCCCACACTTATTCTATTGATGTTCTTATATTTAAATAATCTGGTATAGACTTTAACACATAATAAATATATTCTGTAATGTAAGGAATTAGGAATAAATCCTTCAATGGGCATATAAATGGAACAAGAATCTGACTAATGACTTAATGATGTTTAAAACAACTTTCACTTGTTTTGTTTACATCAATTGGAGAGAGAGAGAGAGAGAGAGAGAGAGAAACAATCAAGTCCACAACAAACTTGAACTAGATAAATAAATATTAGTTTATAAGTTGTTTCATTGGATTAGGGACATTCTTATCTCTAACATCTACCAAAGACCAATTAGTAACAATGTAAGGAATGCACAGTGCTTAAACTAGGTCCTAAGATTTTAGTTTGTGACCTTATAAGTAGTTTAAAGTCTAAACCTAAGTATCTACTTCTCCTTTTGTTTAGAAGCCTATTTTCTATCTTGTATTTCACAATTGTAAGGCTTTAGCTAGCTTTTTAAAAAATACAATTTATTTAACTTCCAAAAATTAAATTTTAATGTAAGTAACTTGATTAGATATATAAATTTAGTAAAAAAATTACAAAATATGAATGTTCTCATCTTAAAAGTCAAGTTTCTAGTAGATAAATACTAGCTGAAGTAACCTTAAGAATAAGGTCTAACAATGTCAACAATCTTCTTGACACACTATAATATAATTCTTTTGATAATATCGATTTTTTATCTTCTAATGTTCCTACAACCTTTAATATTAGAATCTATAATTTGTATAAATGTTGAAGTAGACTAAAAAGTTAGAACAATATAAATTGTGAATTGTGTTTGCTAGTGAAAATTGTTCTATCAATATATTAAAAACAAATAATTAACATCTAAATTTCATACTATTAAGGATGACAAAAAAATCTCAGCTTAGTTCAAAGTTAACGGGTCTAATTTGAGTTGACCGCGCCCCAACCCAAAACCTAAAATTTTCACATAATTAAAATTTATTTAAAATTTTAATTGGGCCTGGGTAGGCTTGGCTTGATCCATTACCATGCCTATGCACTTCCCAAACAGAAACTAAAATAATATCATAAAGCATGTTAAAGCACTGTCTATTGCATATATTGAACAATAATCTTAAAGAGTTTAAAAGGCGTTTGAGGAGAAATTGAGTCCCATCTATGTGCGCCTATATACAATACATTATATTTCAACTCAAAATTTCAAGATAATGAGTTATAAATTCTATCTTTGTATATAACTTACTTAATCCTTATGTTTCAATTTAATGTGGGACAATTTCATTTGTCACAAGTGAATCGATCTATGTCAACCTACCTCCCCTTAAACCTATAGCTAATGTGAAGTTATTTGAGTCACTTTATGAATCATCTTTCATTCGAACCAAATCTATGAATACCTATTAATTGAAAATTTTCAACCTAACTACCTAACTTTGATGACAATAAAGAACTTTAATAAGGTTTGAGCAAAATTTGGATCATATCTAAGTGAGCTCATATACAATACGAGAAGTCATATATCAATCTAAAATCTTAAAAAAATAGTTTATTGATCCTATTTTTGTATATAACTCACTTAATTCTTATGTTTTTTTTTCTAATATAGCACAACTCCACTTGTGATTTTTTATCAGATACACATTTACATGTCCTAAATGAACTTTTAAAAAAAGAATTGAGTATACTCATGTATGTAAATCCCTAGGTGGCTAGATTTGGAAGTGATATTTAAAATGGCTAGCTAAGGTAAGTGGAAATGAAAAAGCCTTCAACCATGAAAGAGATTTTGTTCTTATTTCATTTTTTGACTCACTAACATCCTAAAAGCGATGTCACCTATTAGGTAGTAGATAAAGTACATCATATATATACCATTAAAATCCTTCAGTAGTAAATGGTAACAAATAGTAATCTACAAATATATCTATCAATATAAGCAAATAATGAGGTAATTTATGTAAGTATATTTATTTTGAGATATGATGTTTTGCAAAAAAAAATTTACTTAAGAAGAAAGAAAAAAATACAATGTTAATATGAACTTAGAATAAGAATCAAGAACTAATCCAATATTGGCTACAAAAAATCACCTTATACAAAGTATCCATATTTACTACACAAAGAACATAAAAACACAAATATAATTAATTTAAATGAACGGAAATAACTTTTAGGCTATATAACCTTACATGAAATTTAGTATAATGTCAAAGTTGAAGGTAATAATAAATCAAGTTAAGCGAGGGCTATAAGAATTTTTTTTGCTTAACCTTAACTATTTGGCCTAAGCCCAAGCCTACAACTTAATCGAGCTAGGCTAAGGCAAACCTAAAAAGCTTAAATATCAACTATGTTTTAATTGTAAATAATTAATTAATTCTACATCAAAAAGGAGAGAAGATTATGAATTATTAAATGAGCTTTGATAAGTTTACCAAGTATTTGAAGGTATGGTATGTCACTGGGGTGTTTACAAATAGTGTTAAGACAATACCTTTATGAATATGATGTTAAGGATGAACTAAGTGAAAGTTCGTAGGTCTATAATACTTGAGGATGTTAAGTGTGAGGAGTGGATCTTATGTTAGGCCCATAAGCAATATATGGTTCCTGATAAACTTCTAATGGAAGATGTATATGAATGATTCAATTGCATCTTTAAAAAAAAATGAAAAAACTAGATTATAAATTAACTTACATAAGGATGTTAAAAATTTGAGGAAGAGATTGTGATATTTCATATGAGAGATGAATGCCAAAACTTATTAAATGTAAAAGAAAGGTAAAAAAGCTTTATAAGTGTATAGATTATAATTAATAATAAACCCTTAGATATATATTTAAACTAATCTAACTTTGCATATTATACAAAATTCTTAAAGTTCATATCTTGTTTGTACCAACGAAAAGGAGAAAAAGTTATATCTATCATGTTAAAATTTATGAGTTATTTCAAAGCAAGAAAAAATAAAAATAAGTGAAATATATATAAAATAGAGCTAATAACATATTGCTCTAAATTTGAATTAAATTTTGTTATTCATATATGTTAAGAAATAAGTTGTATGCAATAAGGATATATTTATATAAAAGAAATAAACAAATAAAAATAAACAAGAATATAAGAAGATTTTAAATGAGATTTAGTCAATTAGGTATGCCAACATCCTCAAGTAAAGTGCTTGATTTCTCGACATTAATCAAAATTCTCTCTTTTCATGATGAATATAGATTTCTTATATATAGGACATGTTTACATAAGTATAGCTAATTATAAACTATAAATAGTATAGTTTCACACAATTTGCGACATTATTAGATTAAAAGTGTGTTTCCAAATAAGCTCATTTGTCATAATATAGTAAGGGCCACATCCTAAGGTTTCTCCTTGTATATAGATAATGGCTCAACCACATTTGTTACCCCATACCATAGATCTTTTTACTTCTTTATACTCTTAGGCCCCCAGTTTATAACACAATAATTTCCCAAATTATGTCTTCTATAAAAATACCCTTATCATACCAATACTCTTGTATCTTCAGATTGTGCCTTCACTTTAATTTCCAAAACTAAGCACATCATGGGCTATATATGTGTCCCTAATTATATTCATTTAAAGATTTCCAAGAAAACACTCGAATTCTTCACAAAACTTTCCAAGATTCCACAATTGTATATGAGCCATAGATAATAATCTCCCCCTTAGCAAATTATTGTGTTAAACTAATACACTCTAAGAAATGCCTATAAGATTACATGTCTATGTTTATAAGTCATTTATAGCAATTTATACTTTAACAAATATTCTCTACATAGATTAGGCTGTAATTATGCCTAACACTCTAAGACATTAATCAAATCTAGACATTAATCAAGTCCAAGTGATGTTTGAACTTCTCCTTGGTAACCTATTTTGTCAATATGTTAGCTGTATTCTAAAAAATGGGAATCATTTTTTATAAGATTTAACTATATGTAATCAATTTTTTATCTTTTGAACTGACTATAGTCCTTAAAAAGTAGTTATATCCCCATCACTGATGTTAAGAGCATACATGATTGAGTTTTCCTAGCTATATGTCTGTAGCAATCTGACGTTCTGTTCAACTTTATCCTTGGATATATTATGATGATGCTCTCATCTTGATTTTGTTATATCTTACAAAGTAGAATTTTCAACCCCTTTAGCATCTATTCTAGGTTATTTCATTGATCATTACTAGTCCTTATGCATCCTCTCCATATTTTTAACTTAAAATATATTGCACCCTAAATACAATACCTTATACTTTTGCCAATTGCATGAAAATTACAAAAGTCTAACTTGCAATGTCTACACACTTCAATAAGCTCCCTTTATGAAGTTCATTTATCTCCTATTCAACAAAATTACCTACCTGAATATTCCATAACATAGTACTTTTCTATTTCTATTTTTATTTTATTGTTTCTCCACCTACAATTATGATCACTATCCATCTGTCTATATTTTTATCAATTTTCTCCCTTTTATCATAATCATGCCGTTTAACACCTTAATATTGTTTTATTCAATTTATAGACAAAATTTTTCATAAGTAAGGTACCTAAGTAAATTAGGTTCTTCCTTAAATTTGGTATATGCTAGAAATTGCATAATGTCCTTACAATGCCATAAAATATCTTAATTGTGACCTATCTTATTCCAATGATTTTGTAATCTTTATCATCCCTAAACTAGATGGACTCAAAGTTCCCTAATGTATATGATCAAAACTAATCCTTGCTTAGTGTTATATGATGTGAGCATCTTGTATTAAGAATCCAAAACTCATGAAGTCAATTGGTAGAAACATACAATATATCTCAATTGTTGTAATTCAAGTCCCCACTTTGCAGTATATTAGTAGACCTTGATGAATTACCAAATTAAAAGGAAATGAGTGCAACTTTACAGGCATTTCTTGACATATGTTGGAGAAGATGGACATTGTTATGTATAACTCATATGCACATGTACAATCTTAGAGTATTTTAACAAGAACATGTGTGTTTTATTAGAAATTATAGTTGAATATGATATAGAACACGAGCATGGTCCAGGGTGTGTTCAATTTTAATTATTAGAGGTGAAGGCATAAGTTTAAAATATAAATTGTTGGTATGGTAGAGAGTTTTTATGGAAGATGGTCATGTCCTAAATAGTATTTAAGAGTGCAAAGAAGCGAGATGATCTATAATATAAGGACATGGTGTGGTTGAGCTGATGTCTATATACAAAGAGAAATAGTGAGATCCACATCATGGGCATGATTGTGTTCTAGACCATATCCATAATAAACAACCTTATAAGAAAATACATTTTTTTAATAATTCAAATTAATGAGGAATATAGGACTTGTTAAAATTATGATTGAGTTCATTTGGGTTTAGTAAAAGGGTAAATTGTATTAAATTATACCAATTAGAGTTTACTATTAGTTATACTTGTATAAACTTAGCCTGGCAACAAGTTCGTATTACTCATAAAGAAAGAGCATTTTCATCAATAAAATGAAATTTTCCACTCTAGACTCTAGAGTATATAGGTACACCCAATTAACTGTACTTTGTTAAAAATCTTCTTATAATTTTTTTGTTTATTCTTACAATACAAATATATCTTTGTTTTATACACTATATTTCTTAACAAATAGTATTGAAGTATCATTAAGGCAATAATGACTTCAGTTACAAGGTGTGATGTGGAAAAGTTTAATAAAATTGGGAATTTCATACTATGGCAACAAAGGGTGAAGGATTTATTACTGTAGAAAGGGTTACTGAAGGCGCTACAGGAGAATATGTTGGAAGATATGGATAAGCCCAATTAGGGGAGTTGCAAGTATGACCAACTGAAACTATTTAATTATGTATGTTAGAAAAGGTCAAGTACCACATCATAGGTATCTCATCCCATATGGACATATGGAAGAAGCTAGAGAGCTAATACATATCAAAAATTTTCTGTAATAGCCCTTTTTCTGTATTAAAGGTTAGAACCCTAGACTATTGCATATGAGTAATAACATTGAGAATTCATGAAATGCATTTCATTCATATGCATATCATTAGCATACACACATGAATTATGATTTTGCAAACTATGAAAAAAATAGTATATGCACTTAATTGACATGTTCCAGGGTATGAAAGGCTTAAAATGATCATGATCTGAATTGTGTATAGTGTATGTCTTGAATTTTGGTTTGATGGATTACAATTAGTAATTTGGAATTTATTGTTATAATTGGGAGATTTATGAATTAATATATACATTTGGACTAAGAAAAATGCTAAGTGGCAAGACAAATTGGCACATGGAAAATTAGGATGACTAAGCCAATGAAATAAGTGACAAATGGTATAAAAAAATGAGTGACATTTGGCATGGGTAATTATTGAAAAATGGCAGCATGATTGAGTGATAAATGGACTAGTAAATAGATGACATTTGGCAGCTATAATATGGGAAAAATGGAAGGCATGCCTAGTGACAAATGCCAAGGTCAAATGGTGACACCTTCTACTTAGTTGGATTAAGCTAATACAGCAGAAGTATTTGCTAGAAGATTCACCATCTTATTCTCTTCTCTTCACCAAAAATTGCTTCTATCTTACATCTCTGTATTTTGGTTTAAGTCTTGCTAAATTGCCACACCAAATATATACTTTTACCCTTCACAAGATAGATAAGGAACTAAATTCTTTTTATCCTTTGTCCTTTCCAAAAACCAACTTATTTTCACCTTGAAATTATGTTGATCTTGCTTGCATGGAGGAATAGGTTAACTTGATGTATTGAGGTGGAATTTGAGCTAAACAAGAAAGTAGAAATCTAATCTTTATTACATGTTTTGATAGAATGATAATGATGATTGAATTGGCATGGATTGTATATGATGTTATTGATAAAGTGTGATAGAATATGTTGGATGCACTTGGATACTTCTATGCTTTGTTCTTCATGTATTAAAACCGCAAGTTATAGGTTTTTATGTGGATAAATTATATTGGAATTTGAAGTATAATGAAATATGTTAGTGTAGTGTTCTTAAATTGGGAAAGAACTAGGACTATATGCATGATAGTGAATGATAGTTTCTATTTTGATTCTTGATGCATGAAAGAAAATAGTGTATAAGTTATCGATTGAATAATTTTGAGTTAGAATTGGAGATGAAATTGATGAGGAATTGGAGTATAATTAAAGTTTAATTGAGGTATTTTTAATGGACTATTAAAAGGATGTTTTGAATTTAGTATTAAGATGCAAAAATTTGGACAAAAATTGAAGGAAATGGATGGTGAACTTTCGGTTCACTCATCCTATGATCATGGGAGCTGTATACACGATCATGGGAAATGCCTTGAAGTGAAGAAAATGTTATTTTGTGAGATTTTTTGAACCAATTAAGGATAAGTTACTTTACTTTGGTGCATTTGGACTTGATTGAGGCTTAAAATGAACCTAGTTTGATGTTGGATAAGTTGGTTAAGTGTTTTATAAGATTAGGTTGTTAATTGGTTTTATAACTTAAGGAAATAATTATTTGATATCAATGTATCTAAATTTGGAATTTATGAATGTAAAGGAATGAAGGTGTTCTTATGAATACGAATGTCATCCAAAGGATATGAATAATGCATTAGGAATGAATGAATGAGAGTTGGGAATTAAGTGGATATATAGAAAAGGGTTGGTAAATGTATGGTTGATGAATTTAGAATAATTAAGTTTACTTAAGGTATAAACCTAAATTGCAAACTAGTTATATCTAAGCTATGATGTTTGAATGATCAAGAATTGTGAATAAGGATACATACCTGAGAAAGTCAATTAAGCATGCATTAAAAATGACAAATAAACATATGCATGATTGAATATTTAAATGATTGGTTAATTTAGTAATTTTTTAAATATATGTGTATTGCATGACTAAAGAAGTACCAATCGATTGTCAGCATCCAAACATTGCCATATTATCGAGGCAATAGCTTATCTGGAGTATATTGTGAGTTAACTTAGATGTTTCCTCACTATGACTGAATTATTATTGATTAATCTTTAGATATTGAATTGTTATTGATATGATTGTGATAATTCTAGACATTGATGGTATGAGGAATTCAACATTTGGGAATTAAATTGGTAGTGTTTTCTAATTGTATCTGAATATGGAAATTGTGTAAACTCGATTATATGTGCTTCTATCTGATATGTATGCCAAATATTAAATGTGAGCAATTGAATGTGAATTGCTAGACCTAGATCCAATGAATCTGATACATATGACAGAAGCTCACAGGAATGAAAGGTAATGAAGCATGCCATATGGAATGATGCATCACATTGTTATACATGATCAGATAAAGGAGTTGTGACTAGAGTGACCAGTCAAAAAGAGCTTAAAGCTTAGAAATGTGCACAAAGAGCCACAAGCTCAGTTATTAATGAGCTTAGTATCTAAAATGGGTACAGGATAGTAAACGAAATGAGCCTGGTATCCATAATGGATTCAGGATTATAAATAGGCACTCGATCATAACAATGTAAAAATGAATAAAGTCACATAAGCATTTGTATATACAACTTGATATGTATCACATGGATGATTGAATTGAATTGTTAGATTGTTCTAAAATAGTGATGCGAAATATTGTATACAAGTTGTACTTTTTAAAGCATGATAAAATGTGATGAATTATTCAATATTTGATGATATGATTTGCTTGTGAATTGTCCTTGTGTTTTGATATGAGTGAGCATATTGATGATGGTTCACTCACTTAGTTCACAAATTCATCAAAATTGCAATGTTGATTTTCAGGTACGTGGGAGACCTTGATACTAAGGCAATCTAGTAGAAGTTTAGTACTGACAATTTTAGGAAACAAGAATGACTCAAAGGTTTGGTCAGCTGACACCTGTGGAGTCTAAGAAGAATACTTTTGTTTAGCTTCCCATCTTAGGTAAAATATTTTGCAAATATATGGATTGTGAAATGTAATGTCACAACGTAAGTTATGTATGTTAATAAAATGGGTAAAGTTGATCTTTTAAAAACTTATGTATTGTATGATGCCATAATAAATTGATGTGATTACTTTAACATGCCATTTTCATAGGGTATGTTCTTGAATGTCCACTAGATGTTCGAGCATATACTCTATGGTAGTGGTGTATTACAATTTTTGGTATTAGAGCATGATTTGACATCCTCAGGGACATATAAGAACATATAGACATGATAAATAATAAGAGACTTGTATTGTGATCACGATTATTGTTTATTATAGGTCATCCACTACAAGAGATCAAGTTACAGAATCAGCTGACCTTGAGTCTGTAGGAGCCAACAGAGAGTCTCTAGTACCTCAGTTTGAATAAATGTCTCAGAGAGTTCGTGACAGGAGAGAGAGGAGATATGATAAACTTAGGAAGCAGGGGGCTGTAGACTTCTATGGAAGTACAGACCTTGCGAAGACAGAACGTTGGTTGGAAAGAACGAAAAGGGTGTTTGATTAGATGGACTGCGAGTCTTACTAGAGGTTTGACTACGCAGTCTCGCTACTGCAAGGTCTAGCATATCAGTAGTGGAAAACTGTTCCCGACAGTTCCGCCTGACCTTATAGACTGATATGGGAAGACTTCTTTAAGGTTTTTAAGGAGAATTATATGCCAAAAATCTATTTAGATAGGAAGATGAAGGAATTTCTAAATCTGAAATAGGGAATCTTGTTGTAGCTGAGTATGAAGTACGAGTTAATGGGGTATGCTACTATTTTAATTCTGACCGAAGAAGATAAGTGTAGGCAATTTGAGGATGCACTGAATATAAAGATCAGAACGAGGTTGGCCATTACTAATTTCAGTAGTTTTATTGAGCTGCTAGCTGTTTCGATTCGAATTGAACAGTTACTGAAGGATGGACAAAGAGAGTATAGGCAAGAGGTTAGAATTAAAAGGCATGGTGAGTCTCAAGTTGATTCTGCAGGAGATTTAGTAAACACCAGAATAGATTTTTTCGATCACAGACTAGATTAAGACAGTTGGGGTTTCAACCGAGAGGTAGTTTTATACAGGTTGGTAGTGGTAGAAGCTGAGTATCCGAAGGACAAACACAACAGATACCTAATTGTGAGCACTGTGGAAAGAAACATAGTGGAGAATGTTGGAGGATATCGAGAGATTACTTTCATTGTGGCACTTTTGAGCACCAAATTCGAGACTGTCATGTGACTTTGGAACCACAGTCTAGAGTGAGAGGGGGATCAGTGACTGAGACAACTATCAAGCAAAGTAGAGCTAGTGGAGCAGGACATAGAGGTAAAGTTAGAGGTAGAACAAGTTCAGCAAGTTCTAGTGTCAGGACTGAGGTGTGGAGTAATCTGCCGTAGTCTTAGGCTAAAATCTTTGCTATCACCAGACAAGAGGCACAAAACTCCTCATATGTTGTTGCAGGTGTGTTACATGTCTTTCAATTTGAGGCATTTACATTGTTAAATCTAGGATCTACATATTCATTTATTACACCACATCTGGCATCTAAACTGCATTATGAGAGAGAGATGTTAAAATGTGACTGAGAGGTGAGTACACTTGTAAGTAGTACTATAGTGATTGGAGAAGTGTGTAAAGAGTGTATTATTTCGGTTAATCAGGCAGAGTTAAAAGCTGATTTGATAGTATTGCAGTTAAAGTAGATAGACCTTATTTTAGGTATGTACTAGCTTATTTCATATAGGGTCGTGATGACTTGTTACACTAAGGAGGTGATTATTGAATCACCCACTTATCTGAGAGTAATATTTCGAGGTGTTAATCAAGTAGTGCCAGCCATATTGATTTCATCAATGAGTGTTTTAAGACTGAAACGAGGTGGATGTGAGGCTTATCTAGCCTATGTGACTGATACCTAAGTTGAACATACAATTCAGAATAGTCTTATTGTTAGGTATTTTCTGAATGTATTCCCTATTGAAATATCGGGTTTACCCCCAGATAGGGAAGCAGAGTTTACTATTGACTTTGTTCCAAGTACTACTCCTATATTTATTCCTCCGTATAGGATGGCACCTGTGGAACTTAAAAGAACTTAAGACTTAGTTGCAAGAGTTGTTGGATAAGGGTTTTATCATACCTAGTGTGTCACCATGGGGAGCTCCAGTTTTTTTTTGTGAAGAAGAAGGATGGGACTTTGAGATTGTGTATTGATTATAGGCAGTTAAATTAGGTGACAGTGAATAATATGTATCCTTTATTTAGGATAGATGATTTACTTGATCAGTTACAAGGAGCTCAGGTGTTTACTAAACTAGATTTGAGATCAGGGTATTCAAGTTAAAAATAGCAAAAGCTAATGTACTAAAGAGTGTGGTTAGAACTAGATATCGACACTTTGAGTTTTTGGTGATGCCTTTTGGATTGAAAAATGCTCCGACAGCTGTTATGGTGTTGATGAATAAAGTGTTCCAATCTTACTTAGATCATTTTGTGATTGCATTCACAGATGATGTCTTGGTGTACTCGAAGGGCAGAGAGGAATATTCTAAGCATTTGAGGTAAGTCTTATAGATAATGAGAGAGAAGCAATTGTATGAAAAGTTTAGTAAGTGTGAATTTTAGCTTAATTAAGTAGTATTCTTGGGTCATATAGTATTTGCACAAGGTATATAGGTAAACCCAAAGAAAGTTGAGGTAATGATGAAGTGGGAAGCCCCGAGAAATGTGTATAAGATTCAGAGTTTTCTTGGACTAATGGGTTACTATAAGAGGTTTGTCGAGGGATTTTCATTGATCTCAGCCCCTTTGACAAAGCTTTTGATGAAGAATGTACCTTTCAGATGGATTGGTGAATGCCAAAGGAGTTTTGAGGAACTAAGACATTAATTAACTATAGCACCGGTGTTAGCTATACCATTTGGATCTGAAGGATATGTAGTATATAGTGATGCTTCACACTAGGGGTTAGGATGTGTTTTGATGCAGTATGTCATAGTGATTGCATATGCATCGAGATAGTTAAGATCTCATGAGTTCAACTATCTGGTTCATGATTTAGAACTTGTTGAGGTGGTATTTGCTTTGAAGATTTTGAGACATTATTTATATAGTGAAACATTTCAGATATTTACTGATCATAGAAGTTTAAAATATTTGCTAAGTTAGAAGGAGCTGAATATGAGACAAAGGCGATGGATTAAATTGTTTAAGGATTATGATTGCATAATTGAATACCATACTGGTAAAGCTAATGTTGTGGCTGATGCATTAAACAGGAAATCTAATAGTAGTGTGACATAAATTCAAACATCGAGGTTACCAAACTTAGTACAATTGAGAGAATTAAATATTGAGTTAAATTTGGGGCATAATGAAGTATTGTTGGCTAGATTGAAGCTTAGATCGGTATTTCATAAAAGGATTAGAAAATCTCAAAGCAAGGATCCTAAAGTAGTGAAGCTTATTGAGGGGTTCAAAAGAATATGAAATCTAAATTCGGATTGAGGGATGATGCATTATGGTTGAAACAAAGATTATGTGTACCTGATATGGATGAGTTAAGGAAAGAAATTTTGGAGGAAGCTTATATAATAGCCTATGCTCCTAGTACTACTAAGATGTATGATACGTTGAAACAACATTTTTAGTGGCCAAGGATGAAGAAGTAAGTGGCGGAGTATGTTGCTAAATGTTTGACTTGTCAATAGATTAAGGTAGAGCATTAGGCTCCAGTTGGGAAGTTACAGTTATTGCCTATTTCAGAATGGAAATGGGAGAGGATCAATACGGATATCATTATGTCGATGAATCCGAGGCAACATGATGCCATATGGGTAATTGTGGACATATTGACAAAGTCGACTCATTTCTTACCTACTAGATCAGTTAGCTCGGAGGTATATAAATGACATAGTAAGATTACATGGAGTTCCAGTGTCTATTATATCAGACTGAGACCTTAGATTTACTTTGAGATTTAGGTTAGTTTACAAACAACTTGGGGTACAAAGTTAAACTTTAGTAAAGCCTTTCATCGTTAGACAGACGAACAGAGTGAGAGGATAATTAATACTATTGAGGATATGCTTAGAGCTTGTATTTTGAAGTTCCAACGAGCATAGGATCAATATGTAGCTCTTATTGAGTTTGAATACAACAATCACTACCATAGTATTATTGTTATGGCTTTATATGAGGCATTATACGAAGGAATATGTCGTTCGCCTTTGTATTGGGATGAAGAAGGTCTAAGGATTATTAAAGGCCCAGAGTTGATTCAAGATACTGTTAATAAGGTTATACTGATCTGTAGTAGAATTAAAGTAGCTCAAGATAGACAGAAAAGTTATGTTGATTAGCACCAAAGAGATATGGAGTACTAAGTGGGAGATAAGGTATTTCTAAGAGTATCACCTTGGCAAAGAGTACTAAGGTTTGGGAAAAAGGGTAAGTTAAGACTTAGATACATTGGTCCCTATAAGATTACTGAGAGAATTGGACTATTGGCTTACAAGTTAGCATTACCAGTTGAGATGGCTCAGATTCACAATAGGTTTCATGTTAGTATGCTCATAAGATATTAGTCAGATCTGACATATGAGTTACTAGCATAGGAAGTTGAAATTACAACTAATTTGAGTTATATTGAGGAACTGGTTAAAATAGTGGGTTATCAGATTAAACAATTGAGAAACTGAGCGATCCCATTGGTTAAAGTCCTTTGGAGGAATCATTTGAGAGAATAAGCCACATGGAAAATGGAGGAGAACATGAGAAAACAATACCCCCATCTGTTTGATCAATCACGTAAGGATTTTGAGGACAAAATTTCTTAAGGGGGAGAATTGTAATAGCCCATTTTCTATACTAAGGATTAGAACCCTAGATTATTTCCCATAAGTAATAGCATTGAGAATTCATGAAATGCATTTCATTCACATGCATATCATTAATGTGCACATATGAATTATGATTTTGTACACTATACAAAAATAATACATGCACTCAATTGACATATTTTGGGATATGAAAGGTTTAAAATGATCATGATGTGAATTATGTATAGTATGTGTCTTGAATTTTGGTTTGGTGGATTACAAATAGTAATTCGGAATTTATTGTTATAACTGGGAGATTGATGAATTAATATGTACATTTGGACTAGGAAAAATGCCAAGTGATAAGACAAATTAACACATGGATAATTAGGATGACTATGCCTATGAAATAAGTGACAAATGGCATAGATAAATGAGTGACATTTGGCATGGGTAATTAATTGACAAATGGAAGCATGATTGAGTGACAACTGGACTAGTAAATGGGTGACATTTGGCAGCTATAATATGGGACAAATGGAAGGCATGCCTAGTGACAAATGCCATGGTCAAATGGTGACACCTTCCACCTAGTTGGATTAAGCTAATGCAGCAGAAGTTTCTGCTAGAACATTCACCATCTTCTTCTCTTCTCTTCACCGAAAATTGCTTCTATATTACATCTCTGTATTTTGTTTTTAATTCTTGCTAAATTTCCACACCAAATATATACTTTTACCCTTCACATGATAACTAAAGCAACAGATTCTTGTTATCCTTTGTCCTTGCTAAAAACCAACTTATTTTCACCTTGAAATTGTGATGATATTGCTTGTATGGAGGAATAGGTTAACTTGATGTATTGAGGTGGAATTTGAGCTAAACAAGTAAGTAGAAATATGATCCTTATGGAATGTTTTGATAGAATGATAATGATGATTGAATTGGGCTAGATTGTATATGATGTTAATGATAAAGTTTGCTGGAATATGTTGGATGAACTTGGATAATTCTATGCTTTGTTCTTGATGTAATAAAACCGTGAGTTATAGGTTGTTATATAAATAAATTGCAGTGTTCTTAAATTGGGAAAGAACTAGGAATATATGCATGATAGTGAACAATAGTTTTTGTTTTGATTCTTAATATATGAACGATAATAGTTTATAAGCTGTCAATTAAATAATTTTGAGTTAGAATTAGAGATGAAATTAATGAGGAATTGGAGTAAAATTAATGTTTAATTGATGTATATTTAATGGATTATTAAGAGGAGGCTTTGAATTTGGTATTAACATGTAAAAATATAGAAAAATGGAGGAAATCGATGGTGAACTTTCAGCTCACTCACCCCACGATCGTGGGAGTCGTATATATGATAGTGAGAAATGCCTTGAATTGAAGAAACTGTTATTTTGTTTGATTCTTGAACTAAATAAGGATAAGTTACTTTACTTTAGTGCATTTGGACTTAATTGAGGCTTAAAGTGAACCTAGTTTGATGTTGGATAAGTTGGTTAAGTGTTTAATAAGATTAGGTTGTTAATTGGTGTTATAACTTAAGGAAAGGATTTTTTGATATCAACGTATCTAAATTTTGAATTTATGAATGTTAAAGGAATGAAGGTGTTATCATGAATACAAATGTTATCCAAAGGATATTAATAATGCATTAGGAATGAATGAATGAGAATTAGGAATTATGTGAATATATAGAAAAAGGTTGGTAAATGTATGGTTGATGAATTAGAATAATTAAGTTTACTTAAGTTATAAACCTAAATTGCAAACTAGTTATATCCAAGCTATGATGTTTGAATGATCAATAATTGTGAATAAGGATACATACCTGGGAAAGTTAATTAAGCATGCATTGAACATGACATATAAACATGTGTATGATTGAATATTCAAATAATTGGTCATTTTAGTAATATGTAAAATATGTGTGTATTGCTGAATAAAGAAGTACCAATAGATCGTCAGCATCTAGAAATTGATGGATTATCAAGGCAATATCTTATCTGGAGCGTACTGTGAGTTAACCTAGACGTTTCCTCACTATGACTTAATTGTTTTCGATTAATCTTTAGATTTGAATTGTTATTGATATGATTGTGATAATTCCAAACATTGATGGTTCGAGGAGTTCAATATTTGGGAATTAAATTTGAAGTGCTTTCTAATTGTATGTGAATATGGAAATTATGTAAACTCAAGTATATATGCTTCTATCTGATATGTATGCTAAATATGAAATGTGAGTAATTGAATATGAATTGCCAGACCTAGATCTGATGAATCTGATACATGTGACAGAAGCTCATAGGAATGAAAGGTAACGAAGCATGGCATATGGAAAGATGCATCACATTGTTATGCATGATTAGATAAAGGAGTTGTGACTAGAGTGACTAGTGAAAAAGAGCTTAAAGCTCATAAACGTGAACAAAGAGTCAAAAACTCAGTTATTAATGAGCCTGGTATTCACAATGGGTATAGGACAGTAAATGAAATGAGCTCGGTATCCACAATAGATACAGGACGTTAAATAGGCGCTCGGTCATAGCAAAGTAAAAATGAATAGAGTCATATACTCATTTGCATATATAACTTGATATGTGTCATATGGATGATTCGATTGAATTATTGAATTTTCTGAAATAGTGATGCGAACTATTGTATACAAGTTGTACTTGTTGAAGCATGATAAAATGTGAGGAATTATTCGATATTTGATGATATGATTTTCTTGTGAATTTAAATGTGAATTGTCCTTATGTTTTGATATGAGTTAGCATATTAATGATGGTTCACCCACTGAGTTCACAAGTTCATCAAAATTGCAACATTAATTTTCAGGTACGTGGGAGACCTAGATACTAAGGCAATCTAGTATTAGTCTAGTACTGACAATTTTGGGAAACAAGAATGGCTCAAAGGTTTGATCAGCTGACACTTGCGGAGTCTAGGATAAATACATTTTTTTAGCTTCCCATCTCATATAGAATATTTTGTAAATTTATAGATTATGAAATGTAATGCTACAACGTAAGTTACGTATGTTAATGAAATGGGCAAAGTTGATCTTTTAAAAACTTATTTTCTGTATGATGCCATAATAAATTGATGTGATTTCTATAATATGTCATTTTTATAGGGTATGTTCTTGAATGTCTACTAGATGTTTGGGCATATGCTCTATGGTAGTGGTGTGATACATTCTCACAAACAAGTTATATATGAAGCAAAGACTATACATGCTAAAGATACATGAGAGAACAAATTTGGAACAACATATCAATGCATTCAACCAAATAGCTGATGATCTGTTGAGGCTCGGGACTATTATGGACGAGGATAAAACAACAATTATACTTTTTTCTTTATCACTTTCATATAAACATCTAATGACCATTGTTACATTGGATAAGGAGATAATTAATTTGGAGGACATCATCATTGTGATCTCACAACTAGTGGAGACTTAATACTAATGAAAGCTCTCAAGTCAAAAGGTGTATGTGAAGGAAAATTAGAATTATAAAAGAAAGCAATGAAAAAATAACTCGTCTAAGTGGATAGGTTAAAAATTCGAAGATGAAAAGACAGTTTGATTCTATGAATGCAAGCAAATTAATCATATAAAAAATGACTATCCAAACAAAAAGGAGCATAATGACAAAAAAAAGTAATAATTCATAAGATCTACTGATATAATACAAAATAAAAACATGGATTACAAAGATAAAGACAGACTCTACATTTTAATATATTAATTTTAACTCACTTTCAAAACTATATATCAGTATGTATAAATATACGAATCAATTAAACCTAGATCAATTTTCAACTGAAATTCGGCTAAAGGAAGGAAAATCCTAAAATAACAACAGTTTAGAACTTAGAATTTGGAGATGGAGCATTAACAAGAGATTCATCTGTAAAGCTCCACAATGAAAAAGGCTTTAATGGTTCATCAGTCTACAAGGAAAAGGGGTTTACAGTTGCGAATCATGTGTTTCGGATAAATCAGTAATGAAGAACTAAAACTGTTGTCTCCCACTTCCAGAAAAAATATAAATATAGTGCTGGGGTGCTCTAATTAGTTACAATTGAACTTGATCACTTCATTTCGAGGTAGTTAAGCTTTTCAATTGGTTAGTTTTCCACATCAAGCTTTATAAAGTTATAAACGAACCAGCCCCATTTGTTTTCCTTAAAATAGTTAGCTCACAACTCAACCAACAATCATGTCTACTTGAAGTTAAATTCCTTTTCTTTTCTTTTTTTCTTGGGATATGTTGGCTCTTAAATATTAATGGTAATAATTATATAAAAAATGATAATAATTAATGACTATAGAATTATTGATATAATAGAAGTCAGAAACTTCCTCCAATGAAAATGATTTGTTTTTACGTTATCATTTAATAGCAATGTATCAGCATCTATAAACAGTTTCCATATGTTGTATTAAATACTTTCGTAATCTTGCATTTGTTACTAATATGTAAAATAAATGTGATGGCATCATTATTTCTCAACATAAAAGCTTTGGCTCATATAAGAAATAATTAAAGCCAAATAGATAATGTTCCTATTTCGATTCAATGGTAGATTGATATTTTATTTCCATTCCACCAAAAATAATTGAAAAAGGCATTTGACTTTAAGGGGGAGTGATAATATATGAATAAAGATTCAAGTTGTCGGTCATCTGAGCACTTAGATTATTCAAAGTAATTTGCTGATGGCCCACTTTATTTAGCAGAAAGATTTAAGTTGTCAGTCATCTTCTCTTACTATAAATAAAGTAACTTTAGTAGTTCAAAAGTATTCAATTTCCCACTTTGATCGCGTTTTTTTGATATGCATAAGTTTTAATAATTAACCTCGATATTCCGTAAATATGCGGCGGTCGTAACTTGTAGTAATAAGTAGATATCGATCAATCCCACAAGGATTGTGCTTAGACACCACATAATTCAAATTAATCACTGTTTAAGAATAAAATTTTAGTGGAAATAAACTGGAAATTTTAATTAAATTAAATAACTTAACAAAAAACAAATGACAACGCACAAATGTAGGAACTTAGAATTTAAGATTTTCACAACTAGAGATCACTTTTTCACTATCTTGTCTCTCTTATATTTTGTTAATTGAATTATGTTTCACATAAGATATCCTAATGTATTAATTACCCTCTCACAAGGTGTAATTAATTGTCCCTCACCAAATTAAATGGAAATGACTAAGCAATCTATCAATCTACAAAATCAATCCACCAATTCAATTAGTTATGAAATTATCCTATGGTTGATCAATTAAATTAGCCAAGATCTCTCTTTCAACTAATCAATTAACTTGATGAATGTAAGTGTATAGAATGCCAACTCTCATTATACAATTCTACATAAATAACCCAACTCAATCTCCCAATATATTGCAGGGTATATATATATATATATATATATTCAAAATTCACCAAAAATATCTATCATTCAATCAACAAAATAGGAGTTTAATAAGAACTTCAAAAATAATCTATACAATTAAACTAGCCACTCATGATGTCCATAACATCCCCAACAATCAAATAATCCATCATATAAATACTAGAAGAGAAAAAAAACGAAAGAAAACTGATTGAATCAAACCCCTCCTCTTTTTATCTCGAATATGGAAAATCTGGCGTTGGTATGGTCTTTTCCTAATAGTGAATAAGAAACCTTGAATCTCTACCTCTCCCAAAGCTTTAAAGCTACATTTTTACTCAAGGAGGCAAGTCCCACACAAAGCTCTTTCATATATAGGGGTTATTATCCTTAAATAGTTATGAAAACCTAAAAGAATAAGTGAACCCTGCGTACATCCTCGAGTTAAATATCCCACGATTGTGGGTTGTGTCATAATTCTTCCTTTTCTCTTCTCGTCTCTTAGTTTCTAGCTCAATCGCAAATGTGGCCAACCTCCATACCTATACCAAAATGATCAATTCTTACCCTAAATTAACGTCAAACATAAGAGAACACAATGAAGATTAAACAAAACAAAACATACAAAATAAATCCTAAATCATAACAATAATAATCTATTATGCAAGAAACACATGTTAAATACTTGGAAAAATGCACACTAATATGCAACTATCAACTTCCCCACACTTAAATCTTTGTTTGTCCTCAAGAAAAATCAACACAAAAAATCAATTCTATCACTTCATTTTCCCAAAGATCAAAGCATACAATCCCTCAAAATTTAGCCAGCTCAAATATCAAGCTACTACACATATCATGTTTACTTTTCATTAGTGTACATAAGCAAACTCAATATATGGTACCATCACTCAAAGATAAGTATAGATGCAAAATGAATCTTCCTCACGGTTTCGTTCATTTCTCTAAAGTGTTTAATGGTTAATGTTTCACTCAAACTTCCTATAGAAAATTACTCTATCATAGGCTTGCTAATACACAAATTCTCCTTTATAATGATTACATGCATAAATAGATCAAAAGGACTTGCTTAGGGTTGTAATGTGGTGAAGGTTAAGGAGGGTAAAAAGGGTAAAGGGTTTAACACAAGCATTCATAAAGTAATATGTAGACAAAGGGATAACAAAACATAATTCTGAGATACATAAGTGTAAATATACTACTACTCCACACTTATTGATGCTACTAAAAATTTCTTCCTTTTTTAATTTTATTTTTCTCTCTTTTTTCTATTTTTTCTTTTCAATGAATGAAATAGCAACTAAATACAACATGATTCAGGAGCAAAAGTATCCTCAACTCATCTTGGAAAAATGTTTTCATAACATTCCCAACCAATGCATTACTTAATACTCTACTAAGCTTGTGAATGGGTAGGTTAATAAGGTTTTGGGTTTTAAAATTTTAGGGTATTTTCAAGAAACAAAATGGTTAAAGATCAATGGGGGTAGCAAAGGATAATAAAAGGTAGGTCATTTAAGTCAAGGGTTAATACAAAAAGGGCCTTAATCATCTCTATTAAGCATACATCCAGTAGACTCAAACAGATTCAAAGCAAGTTCTGAAGGTAATAACGTAAGGAAGCATCACGCAACAAAGAAATAAAATGACTATAGATGGAGTCATATAGGCTCAATCCTCACATTAGCTCAAATACCAATTCATTATGCATCTTTACACTACCTCATTACTCAAATGTCAAATTATGAGTAAACTTATGTAACCAACTACTTTTCATAAATCAACATGGTTTACTCTTTACTCAAGTAACCTAATCTTAGTTCAAGCATGCATTCAATCTCATTCCAACTAGCATGACAGAATCTCATGGCAAAAAAAATCAAAATGATTCCATTGCTTAACACAAAATAACATAATATGCCTAAAACATGCATCCTAATTAATAAAATTCAAAAAGTGACTAAAACAATGCAATTGACAAAGTAAGTTTCACCTCCCCACACTTAAAGAACACATTGTCCTCAATGTGACAAGGAAATCACAAAATAAGGTAAAATGACATCAAACCAAACAAAAGACATCAAACCAAACAAAATAAATCAAACCAAACAAAAGAGACATCAAACCAAATAAAAGACATAACAATTAACAAAGTAATTAAAACAATATAAAAATGTTTAGGGTAAGAAAGGCTCATAGAGATTGTGGTGGCGATGGTGTTAGCAAAGGGACTTCATTATTATTCCTCTGGATGAAGTTGAGGAATTTCTTCTTCATGTACTACTGCTCCTTATGTATATGTCTCATTTGGGTGTCGAGCTCATTAATTTGCATCATCATTTGTTAATGATTATAGGCCATCTGGTCTAGGATTTGCTAGAAACTATCAACCTCTGCTGATGCAGTTGATTCCTCTTCCACTGCTTCTTCTTGTGATTCCTGAGGCGCTCGAGATGTGGATGGTCAGGAAGTAGCTGCATCCTTGCCCTTCCTGTTCTTAACAGTTATGCACATATGAGGACTTTGGAGCTCCATAGAATAAGGCTACAAAATTTTAGAGCGTATCAAATAAGGACCATCAAAAACATCATACCTAGCCATATGTACACTATCCACATCAAGGTTATAAAACAAAGCCAAGCAGTAACAATGTATGACATGCCAAAATAAGAGCTCTTCTTATTAACACAACTCATAATTGATCGAAAAATCCGATAAGGTGTATTTATTTTGATTTTTTGATCCATGCACTAAAGGAAGAAAAGTTCCTTGGCCGAGCACTTATTACTTTCAGTTTTATTAAAAACCATGAATTACATAAATTTATGAAGAAGTAAGTGCTCGATGCTACAAATTAAAGTATTTGGTGCATTCCTAAAGTTAAAATTGGTTTTCACCCGTTAGAAGTTTCTAATAACTATCCACATCAAAGTCATCATGATCATCTACAAGAAAATTAAAAAGTGCATGAATGACATTATAATCAAGTTTATAAACATCGCCACCTATCATAAACCATAATGTATCCATATTAGGATTGTGACGCACAGTGGTGAAAATTTTGACAGTCATCATAGGATAAATTGGCATATCACAATGAATGAACCTACTCCAACCAATGTTCACAGCCAATCGCTTAATATTGCACCTCACTCCTATAGTTTCTAATAGTTCAAAGTCAAAATATCTAGGAGTAATTAATTCTCTATCTTTAAAATCCCAAAAACGCATACCTTTGTCTTTCGAAAAAATCAGGAATGGGGCACAAAAAGTTACCGCCATATCTGGTTTACCTTTGCCAGAGACTTGAAGGGGTAGTTTATTGGTTTGTTTCCAGGTTTCCATTTTCTTCGGAGCCATTGGAAGATAAAAATCTGCAAAACAAAGAAGAGAGAGAAGAGTTCGTTTTTTAGAGAGAAAAAGAAAAAATCTCACCAAATCCTTTGATTATTGAGTGATTAATTTACAATAAGTGCAAAGGATTGAAACATTGATGGAAGAAATGAAGAAAATACCAAGATTTTAGTGTAAAATGAAGGATTGGAGAAGTTGAGAGAGTGGGTTTCGTGATTTCAGAGAGAGAGGCTGTGAAAATTTTGAAGAATGTAGAAAGAAGAAGAAGAAAAGGAAATTTAAATTTTCCTCGAATCTGCCTTCCCATGATCGTGGGAATTACCCTCATTCGCACGAAGTTTCTGGAGAGTTAACCCACGATCATGGGAAACTTACCAATTCCCACGGTCGTGGGTTACTCCACTTTTTCAACTTCTTAATCCTCTTCCAAGCTTAGCATGCATTCTCAATAGTCCCGCAATCTACAAACACCTCCAAATCATCTAACCAACAAGAAATTCAAAGGGACAACAAGTGAAAACTCAAACAAAATCCAAATAAACACCAAGCAAACTCAAATCAAAAATAATCACAATAACAAAAAATCAAACAAACAAGTAAACAAGAAAATTTAAAGGAAAGACAAACATGTTAAATTAAGGTCATTAGCTTGACCATACCACATGTATTCATGGAAAAGTGGAAGAAAGGAAAGAGATGACTTCCTTTCATGTGAATACGTCCCTTCATAATATGGCTTGCTTCTATGCCCATTGACCTTGAATGCTTCACCCTTATAATTTTCCACTCCAAAGCTCTATGGGAAAACACTTAAAGAATCTTGAAGGGCCACTCCATCTTGACTTGAGCTTTCTGGGGAATAACTGAAGTATTGAATTGAGTAAAAGAACTAAGTCTCCACTTTTAAACTCCTTTTTGATGTGAGCATCATGCCACTTTTTTGCTCATTCTTTGTACAACTTGACATTTTCGTAAGCTTCAATTCTCAACTTGTCCAATCCATCAAGTTGTAACAGCCTCTTCTCACCTGCTAGCTTCCATTCCATGATCGACTTCCTAACTGCCTAATAGGCCCGATGCTCCAACTCCAATGGTAAATGGCAAGCCTTGCCATACACAAGTCGATATGGTGTGATACCTATTGGTATTTTGAAAGCTGTCCTATAAGCCCATAGTGTATCATCCAACTTCAAAGCCCAATCCTTCCTTGATGTGCTCATTACCTTCTCCAAGATCTTTTTCAACTCTCTATTCACCACCTCCACTTAGCCACTAGTTTGGGGTGGTAAGGGGTAGTCACTCTATGATAGACATTGTATCTTCTTAAAAGATCCTCAAATGGTTTGCTGCAGAAATTGCACCCTTCATCATTTATAATCGCTCTAGGCACCACAAATCTAGTAAAATTTTTCCTTATGAACTTCTGAACCACCTTGTCATCATTAGTTGGAGTATCTAGTGGCTCAACCACCTGGAAACATAATCAACTCCAAATAATATGTAAGTGTTACCTAAGGATGGTCTTATAAAGTCTAAGCCCCACACATCGAATATCTCCACCTCCATTATGTTTGAAATCGGCATCTCATCCCTCTTTGACATATTGCCCACTCTTTGACATCTATCGCACTTTAACACAAAATCTCAAGCGTCCTTGAATAAGTTCGGCCAATAGAATCCACACTCTAAGATTCGAGCAGCATTCTTGTTAGCTCCATAATGTCCTGTATAAAGGGAGCTATGACATTGCATTAAAATTTTGGGCATTTCATCTTCAGGGACACACCTACGAATCACACTGTCAGTGCATATCTTATAAAGTACAGGTTTATCCTAAATATAACTAGAGCATTGAAATAAAAAATGTTTCCTTTGTTGATATGAAAAATCAGAAGGAAGGATACCACCTGAAAGATAGTTTGCAATATCTACAAAACAAGGGCGAAAAGGATTATCTACCATCATTAAAACTTCATCAGGAAAGCTCTCTTCAATTTCTACTTCTTCGTTATGATGTCCTTCTTTAACTCGTGATAGGTGGTCTGTTACGACATTTTTTGCTCCCTTCTTGTCTTTAATCTTAATGTTGAACTCATAGAGCAGAAGCACCCATCGAATGAGCCTAACCTTGGCATCCTTCTTAGCAAAAAGGTAACGTAATGCTGCATGATCTGTAAAAACAATAACTTGTAAGCCTAAAAGATAAGAACGAAATTTCTCACAAGAAAATACCACGGCAGCAATTCCTTCTCATTAGTTGTGTAATTCAGCTATGCTCCCATCAAAGTATTGGTCGTATAATAGATAACATGCAACCTTTTTTCCTTCCGCGGGCCAAGTACATAGCCAACAGCATGGTCACTTGCATCATACATAATGTCAAAGGGAAGAGACCAATCTGGTGACGTCAAAATTGGTGTCGTTATGAGTGCTTCTTCAACCTGTTAAAAGAATCCAAATAATCTTCATAAAAAAACAAAAGGCACATCTTTGACTAATAAATAAGTTAAGGGTCTAGCAATAAGGGAAAATACCTTGATGAAACATTTGTAGAACCCTATATCACCTAGGAAAGCTCAGATACCCTTGATGTTGGTGGGAGGTGGTAGCTTTTCAATCACTTCTGTCTTAGTGCAATCCACTTCAATCCCCTTGTACGAGATCTTATGGCCTAATACAATTCCCTCTTAGACCATAAAATGACATTTCTCCCAGTTTAAGACTAGATGAGACTCCTTACACCTTTGAAGCACTATGTCTAAATTAAAAAATCAATGATCGAAAGAATCTCCAAAGACAGAGAAGTCATCCATAAATACCTCCATAAAATTTTCATTCATGTCTACAAATATGGCCATCATGCACCTTTGGAATGTGGTAGGTGCATTGCATAAACTAAAAGGCATCCTCCTATAAGAGAAAGTCCCATAAGAATAGGTGAACGTGGTCTTCTCTTGGTCTTCAAGGTATATAAATACTTTTATGTACCCTGAATATCCATCAAGAAAATAATAAAAAAGAATGACCAACCACCCTCTCAATCATTTGGTCCACAAAAGATAAAGGGAAATGATCTTTCTTGGTGGCCAAATTTAGCTTCCTATAGTTAATACACACTTGCCAACCTGTGATGTCCTAGTAGAAATCTTTCCACCTTTTTTATTCTCAACCACTATCATGCCATCCTTCTTCGACACAGATTGTAATGGACTCACCCATTCACTATCTAAAATAGGGTAAATGATCCCCTCATCCAACAACTTCACTACCTCCTGCTTCACAACTTCTTGCATGTTTGGATTTAACCTTCTCAGTCTTTCCCTTACAGTTTTACATCCTTTTTCTAAGTTAATCCTATGCATCACCATATTAGGGCTAATCCTCCTAATATCAGAAATTTGCCACCCCATGGCTCTCATCCTCTTCCTAGTGGTCTCCACCACTCTCTTCTTGCTCATAATTTATTTGGTTGGAGATAATGACATGTGGAGTATGGTTGCTTCCTAAAAAGGTGTATCTCAAATGGGCAAGTAAGGGTTTAAGCTCTAAATTGGGGGGCCTAACAATCAAAGATGGTGTGGGTGTATCTATCTGCTTCAACTTCTATAAATCAACTTCCTCATATAATTCTTCTTCTTTCACACTCTCATCCCTATGCACTTCATTAATTTCATTAACTTCCTCTTCAACCTCCTTTACACACTCATCCACCACATCAATTTTCAACGCACATTTCCATCCATCGGCTTCTTCAAAGATTTTGATATATTAAATTCAACCTGCTCATCACCAATTCTCAACACAATTTTCCCTTCATGCACATCAACTAATGCCCTACCAGTATTCAAGGCCCTACCCAAAATCAGTGGAAAATTTTTATCAGCTTCAAAATCCAACACAACAAAATCAACAGGAATAATAAATTTGTCCACTTTTACCAATACATCTTCTACAACTCCAAATGGCCTCTTGATGGATTGATCCGTAAGTTAAATTAGCAAGGATGTTGGCTTGACCTCTCCTAATCCCAATTTCTTAAAAATGGACAAAGGCATCAAGTTAATACTTGCACCTAAATCACATAAACATTTAGAGAATTCAAAATCACGAACAATTCATGGAATAGTAAAACTTCCTGGATCTTGTAGTTTTGAAGGCATTTGGCTTGATATGATTGAACTGCAATTTTTCGTGAAGGTTACCATCTGATTGTCCTCCTAAGTGTGTTTGTGTGTAAGTATATCCTTAAGAAACTTCGCATACTTGAGCATGCACTCCAAAACTTCCACTAATGACAAGTTAATCTACAGCTACTTCATTTTCTCCAAAAACTTGGAAAATTGAGTGTCCACCTGATGTTGTTTCATCCTTTGTGGATATGGAAGTTTAGGCTTGTAGGTTGGTGGTGGTATATAAGGCCTTTCTTGTTCTTTCTCTAATTCTATCTCCTTTTCTATTTCTTGGCTATCCATTTACACACTTGGTTCCTCCGTCTGCTTTCCACTTTAAAGTGTAATAACCTTGGGTTGTTCCCTTGGGTTGACCTCATTATTGCTCAGTAGAGTACCTACATTTCTAGGAGACAAAACATTAGCAAGTTAACCTATTTGAACCACTAAGTTATGAATGGATGAGGCATGGTTCTTCACAATCTAGTCAAAATTTGCTTCCATCCTCTTTTGACTTTCCTCCTAGCTGGCAAACATCCTCTTCTAGTTCTCTTCTTGAGTTGGCAGTTTGGACCCCAAAATATCCATCAACTTGTCCATTTTGCTCTTCATCGACCTAATTCAATCTTGCTGAAATCCAGGAGGTCCTTGCAGTCTTACTTTACCACCTGTATTATTAGTACTCAAAGAAAAATTCAAGGGGTTTTTCCACCCCAGATTATAAGGGTTTAAGTAAAGATTATTATATCTTTGTGGCTGGCCCAAGTAACTTACCTATTCTGAACCACTGGCTCCCAACAAGAAACATTCAGCTGAGCTATGGTTGTTTTGCCCACATAGTTCACACTGTAATTGCATTGCTTTTGCCTTAGATGAAGAAGCTCCTTGCATGTTGCTCAATAGCTTAGTAAGAGCAGTGATCTGTGCCTACAAAGCAATAATAAAGTTAATCAGAATCATACCTTTTTGCTCCTTTTGTCCCTATCTACTCCTCTTGCTTGACCCCATGCAACTGTTGCTTGTTAATTCTTCCAGAAGGTCATAAGCTTCATCAATAATCTTCCTCATAAAAAAACCACTAGAAAAAGCATCTATGGTTCCTCTCGTGCTTTGGCTGACACCATTGTGGAACGTCTGCAACAGGAACTCCCTCAGAAGGTTGTGATGGGGATAACTTTTTTATAGTTCTTTGAATCTTTCCCCAGCTTCATATAGGGACTCCCTATCACTCTGTTAAAAGTTTGTGATCTCCTTTATGATCCTTGTCGTCTTGGTCAATGGAAAATATTTTGTGAGCAATGTTCGAGCTAATTAATCCCAGGTATTGATTTGTCCCAAACTAAGTGAGTTGTACCACACCTTTGTCTGATCTTTCAAAGTGAAAGAAAATAGTCATAACTTCATGACATCATCAGATTGAATTGGAAGGTGTTGCAAATCTCCAAAAGATTTGCAATGTGGGTGTTAGGATTTTCATTAGACAATCCATAAATTACACACTATTTTGCAATATATTGAGGAGTGTCGGCTTGATCTCGAAATTGTTGGCCTGAATCACTGGCCTCGCAACTCTTTGAGGATTGAATCTTGGCCTCGTGAAGTCCATCAATGTCCTCTCATTTCCTCCTTGCTCTCCTTCTTCAGCCATATTTCTTTCTATAATATCTTGATGCTTCACTATTTTTAACTTTCGTTCATGTTTTGTGATATCAAATAACTCTTTGTCGCTAAATTATGTAGATCTTCATATGCTCCTTGTGTTCATGCACCTGCAAATACACAAGGAAAAGTATCAAAAACTCTTAAATAAAAGTAATCTAAACTAAACAAGATGCTAAACAAACAATCCCCTGTAATGGAACCAAAAACTTGTTGATTGTGAAACAGTCTCTTAGTTTTATGCAAAAAATAACAAGTATACGAATCGTGACTTGTAGTAATAAGAAGATATCGATCCTACAAGGATTGTGCTTAGACACTACTTAATTTAGATTAATCTTTGTGTAAGAACCAAATTTAGTGGAACTAAACTGGAAAATTTAAATTAAATTAAACAACTTAACAAAACACAAATGACAACCCAAAAATGCAAAAACTTAGATTCAAGATTTTCATAACTAGAGATCACTTTTTCAAAATTGAATTATGTTTCACCTAAGATATCCTAATGTATTAATTACCCTCTCTCAAGGTGTAATCAATTGTCCCTAACCAAATTAAATGGAAATGATTAAGCAATCTCTCAACCTACAAAATCAATCCACCAATCTACAAAATCTCTCAATATATTGCAAGGTATATATATATATATATTCAATATTCATCAAAAACATCTATCATTCAATCAACAAAATAGGGGTTTAACAAGAAGTCAAAAGTAATCTATACAATTAAACTAACCACTCATGATGTCCATAACATCCCCAACAATCAAATAATCCATCATATAAATACTCAAAGAGAAAAAAATGAAAGAAAACTGATTGAATTAAACCCCTCCTCTTCTTGTCTCGAATCTGGAAAATCCGGAATTGATATGCTCTTTTCCCAATGATAAATGAGAAAACTTGAATCTTCACCTCTCCTGAAGCCCTAAACCTACGTTTTTACTGAAGGAGGCAAGTACCATACAAAGATCTTTCATTCATATGGATTATTATCCTTAAATAGTCATGAAAACCTAAAAGAATAAGTGAATCCTGCATATATCCTCGGGTTAAACATCCCACGATTGTGGGACTTGGTATGAAACCCACGATCATGGTTTCTTGTGTCATAATTCTTCACGATCATGGTTTCTTGCGTAATAATTCTTCGTCTTCTCTTCTTCTCTATTGGTTTCTAGCTCAATCGCAAATGTGGCCAATCTCTATACCTACACCAAAATGATCAATTCTTACCCTAAATCAACATCAAACATAAAAGACCACAATGAAGATTAAACCAAATGAAACATACAAAATAAATCCTAAAACATAATAATAATAATCTATTATGTAAGAAACATATGCCAAATACTTAGAAAAACACACAATAATGCACAACTACCACGTTTTTAATTAAATTTCTTTTCTCCTGTTCCTGACTTCCTTTCTTATACTGTTTATGAACAAATTAGCTTTATTGGCACAATATGTGATTAACTTGGGAGTTAATCATGTCATCATATGACCTGCACATTCCATCATTGGTGAGGGTTCTCCACCTTTCCATATTCCCTTTAGTTTAGTGCCAAGCAAAAGACATCCTTTACTTAAGAATGAACTCTAGGTTAAAGTTTTGTTAACAAGATGACAAATCACCTCCACCAAATGTTTATGAGGAAAAAGGAACATTTTCTTTATGCCCTAAATAATTAAATAAGTGAGTCAATAACTTTAATAATAATAATTATTATTATTATTAAAAAAAATAATAATAATAGTTAAGTAGTCCACCAGTAGATTTGTAACTTCTATTATTTTGTTAATCCAATTAGTTGAATTAGTTTCATAACCAAATGACCGCCACCTTCTCAAAGTTCATCTTATCTACCAATATTTTTAAGATTAGACATACAATGTTGTAGATAAATTGATTAATTCTTATTTTACAATTAAACTAAGCTAACAAATCAAATGCAAATACCTTTACTTTTAAGTTAATCTCTCAATAAAAATTATAAGTTGTTTCGCTTTATTTAGTGTGAAAGTCAACCATTATTTCTATGGCATTGATTTTACCTTCAAAATGTACGTAGTTGAAGTTTTGAATACGCGTTATTGGCACGTTTTTTGCATTAAGCATGTTTCACAAAACCATGTGACTTTACTTGTTCAAACGCAAAATAATTCTATTTTGCAAGCATACTACAAATAGTTTCTTCGTTGCTGAAAATAAATTAACCTATGTGTGAAAAGGCAGGTATAGTATTCGTGTAGAAAGTGGACTTCCATGTCATGTGACTTAAAATAAAGAATTTTGTGGGAATGATTTTTTATGATTCTTATTGAAGGAATCAAAAATATATATATGATACAACACCAACATCTTCCTAATTTAAAGGACCTAAATAGTTACAGAAGATAACAAAGAACCTCCTAAGAATATTACAAATATACATGGAATATGTACACCTCATTATTCCATAATTATCACAATACTCCCCCTTAAGTTGGAGCATGTAGGTCATGAATGCTTAACTTGCGAAGAAGATGTTGCAACTGTTGTTTCCCAAGAGCCTTGGTAAGAAAATCAGCTAGTTACTTCGTGGTCCACACATGAAAAGTGACAATATTGTCAGCTTGTATCTGATCACACACATAATGACAATCGACTTCAATATGTTTCATGGAACATAAGATTTACAGCTATATAAAGAGTCACCTTACTATCATAAAATAAACGTATGGGGCATGGATGAGGTACACTAACAGAAGAAGCAACTTAAGCCATGTGATCTCACAACTAGTAGTGGCCATAGAGTGGTACCCAACTTCAACAAAATAACAAGATACAGTAGGTTGCTTCTTTGTCTTCCATAAGACTGGAGAGACACATAACATATTGAAGTAACTAGTAATAAAGTGTCGCATCAACAAACAAGTTGCCCAATCAAAATCACAATAAGAATTGAGATATAGATCACTATCACGACATAGCATAAGCCCTTTACCTAGATTCCATTTAAAGTATCGTAAGACACTAAGAGTAGCATTCCAATGAGCATCTTTGGGACATTGCAAAAACTAAGCAAGAGTGTGTACCGTATAGCAAAGTTTTGGACAAATTATTATCAAATAGATGAGGTGATCAACTAACCGTTAATAGCCATTAGGTTTAACATATTTAGGCCTAAGAGCAAGCGTAAGCTGATGTTTTTGCTCAAGCTGATGCTTTTGCACTGAGAAATAAAAAGACCTTTACGATTACGTGCAATCTCAAGACCAAGAAAATACTTCAAGGCTCTAAGTCTTTCATATGAAAACAGGCACTTAAATATGCTTTAAAAATAGCCATTGCATTAGAATTATTGCCTACAATAGTAAGGTCGTTAACGTAAACAAGAACATAAAGATTAATACCATTATGCTAAAAAGAAAAGATGGAATAGTCCGCATATAACTGGGTGAAGCCAAAAGATTTAAGATTAGTGGCAAGTTTAGCAACCAATTTCACGGTGTTTGACAAAGGCCATAAAGAGACTTCTGAAGATGACATACTTTCTCAGGAGAAGAACTTAAGAAACTAGGAGGAAGCGTCATGTATACTTCCTCATCCAGATTATCATGAAGAAAAGCATTATGAATATCCATTTGCTGCAGTTCCCAGTCATGAATAGCTGCCACAGCTAAAAAAAACACGAAAGAAACAAATTTTTATAACAGGAGCAAATGTTTCATTATAGCCAATACCTGCCACTTGATTATTGCCAAGAACGATGAGACGATCCTTGTGTTGTTCTCAATGGTGCCATCAGAGTTATACTTGTTCTTATACACCCACTTACTCCCAATGGCCTTCTTACTAGGAGGTAAATCCTTAATTACCCATGTCCCATTCTTCTAGAGAGCTTTTATCTCTTTGCGAATGATTTCACGCCAATTAGCATCACCAACAGCCTCTGAAAATGTTGTAGGCTCTTATCCTTTAGTGATGGCTGCCAATAAATGAACATAAGGAGTAGAAAAGTTATTGTAAGTCATATAATTAACAAGAGGATATAATGTACCTGAGAATGATGAAGACATAGGTGGTGTTGAAGAGGAGATAGGGTCCAAGCATCAGGTCATATGACAAACTATAATCTCATAAATGAACAGAAGGTTGCCTATCCTGAGAACCATGGTGAGAAGCTTCATCTGAGGGCTATTGAGTTTTAGTAGTAAGGGATATAGAGGGGGTAACATCACTCACCCTCTCTTCAATATTGGGTAAAAAAAATAAGGGAGTTAATGTCATAGTTATCAAAATTGCTAAATGTGGTGATAAGTAGTGGCAGGTGAGCATTGCTAGGGTTGAGGACCAATAAATGGAAATTTATTTTCATAAAATACCACATCCCAAGAAATAAAGAAATCTCCACTTTTAAGATCATACAAATGCCATCCCTTTTTGCCATGAGGGTACCCAACAAATATGCATTTCTGGCTACGAGAATTGAACTTATTTAATTCTGAAAGAATTTTATATATAAAGCAAAGACACCAAAAAATACGAAAATGATTATATGAGGATGGACACCTAATAATAAGTTTGTAGGGACTTTTTCCTTTGTGAAGGGGTGTTGGGGTTTGATTTATGAGATAACCTACAGTAAGAATACATCCCCCCTAAAAATCAAGTAGCAAATTTGCTTGAAAACGGAGGGCTCGAGCAACGTTATGTGTATGAAGATGCTGCAATCAACCTTACCATTTTATTGAGGGTAGCAACATATAATATTTTAAATAAAAATCTCTTGTTCTACAAAATAATTCTCTGAATAATTAAATTTAATCCCATTAACATTTTTATTCAATTGCATTTGAGCCATAGCATAAAATTTAGAGGACTTAAATAGTTACAAAAGATAACAAATAATCTCCTAAGAGTACTACAGATATACACGACATATGTATATCTAATTGTTCTATAATTATCTCAATACTCCCCCTCAAGTTGGAACATGTAGGTCATGAATGCCTAACTTGCGACGAAGATATTGTAACTATTGTTTCCCAAAAACCTTGGTAAGAAAATCAATGAGTTGCTTGATGGTTCACACATGAAAAGTGACAATATTGTCAACTTGTATCTAATCGCGCACATCATGACAATCGACTTCAATATGTTTAGTACGATCATGGAACATTAGATTTGCAGTTATATGAAGAGTCATCTTACTATCATAAAATAAATACATGAGCCATCGATGAGGTACAGTAAGAGAAGTAAGAAGTGACTCAAGCTATATGAGCTCACAACTATTAGTGGTCATAGAGTGGTACTCAGCTTCAGGGAAAGAATAAGATACAATAGGTTGCTTCTTTGTCTTCCATGAGACCGGAGAGATATCTAACATATAAAGCAACTAGCAATAGAGCATTGCACTAACAGACAAATTACCTAATCAGAATCAAAATAGGCATTGAGATGTAGATCATTATCATGACATAGCATAAGCCCTTGACCAAGATCCCCTTTAAGGTATAGTCATATTCAAAGAGCAGCATTCCAATGAACATACTTGGGACATTGCATAAATCGGGCAAGAGTATGTACCACATAGCAAAGTTCTGGATGAGTGATTGTTAAATAGATGAAGCAACCAACTAATTGTTAATAATGATCAAGTTCAGTAAATTTAGGCCCAGGAGCAAGTGCAAGCCAATGGTTTTGCTCAATAGGGAAGTCATACGGCTCGGCACAAAGTACACCAGCTTCAAAAATAATATGTAAGGCATATTTGTAATGAGAAATAAAGAGACTTTTAAGACCATGTGCAATCTCAAGACCAAGAAAATACTTCATGGCCTTAAGTCTTTCATATGAAAACAAACACTCAAATATGCTTTAAAATTAGCAATTGCATCAGAATTATTACCTGCAATAATAAGGTTGTGAAAGTAAACTAAAACATGAAGCTTAATACCATTGTACTGAAAAGACTGAAAAGAAAAGACGGAATAATCTGCATATGACTAGATGAAGCCAAAAGATTTATGAGTAGTGGCAAGTTCAGCAAACCAATTTGTAGTGCTTGACGAAGTCCATAAAGAGACTTCCGAAGACAATATACTTTAATATGAGAAGAACACGAGAAACTAGGAGAAAGCGTCATGTACACTTCCTCATTTAGATCATCATAAAGAAAAGCATTATGAATATCCATTTGGTGTAGTTCCCAGTCATGAATAGTTGCCACAACTAAGAAAACATGACCAGAAACCATTTTTGCAACAGAAGCAAACATTTCATTACAGTCAATACCTACCATTCGGTTGTTTCCAAGAACAACAAGATGGGCCTTGTGACCCTCAACGGTTCCATCGGAGTTGAACTTGAACTTGTACACCCACTTACTCCTAATGGCCTTCTTACAAGGAGGTAAATCCTTAATTACCCAAGTCCCATCAGTGTTAAGAGGTTATATCTCTTTACAAATGGCTTCACGCTAATTAGCATCACCAACAACCTCTGAAAATGTTGAAGGCTCATGTTCTATAGTAATGGCTGCCAAGAAACTAGCATAGGGAGTAGAAGAGTTATTGCAAGTCATATAACTAACATGAGGATACGGTGTACCTGAGAATGATGAAGATACAGTTGGTGTTAAAGAGGAGACAAGGTCTAAGCATCAGGTCGTATGACAAATATAATCTCGTAAATGAACAGAAGGTTGCCTATCCTAAGAAACAAGGTGAGGAACTTCATCCAAAGGCTACTGAGTTTCAATAGTAAGGGATACATAAGGAGTAACATCACTCACCCTCTCGTCAATATTACGCGAAACAACTAGGGCTATAGGGGAATAGGCAAATTAGAAGGTGAGTCAGTGGTAGTTGAGGGAGTCGATGCCATAGAGTCAGCATCAAAAATCGCTAGGTGTGGCGATAAAGAAACAGGGGAAGGTGAGCATTGTTGGGGTTGAGGATCAGTAAATGGAAATTTATTTTCATAAAATACCACGTTCGAGAAACAAAAAAATCTCCACTTTTAAGATCATACAAATGCTATCCCTTTTTACCATAAGGGTACCTAACAAATATACATTTCTGAATACAAGAATTGAACTTATTTCGGTCTCAATGAATTTTAAATGTAACACAAAGACATCCAAAAATACGAAAATGATTATATAAGAGTGGACACCCAAAAATAAGTTTGTGGGGAGTTTTTCCTTTATGAAGGGGTGTCGGGTTTGATTTATGAGATAACTTGTAGTAAGAATACACTCCCTGCAAAAATCAAATGGCAAATTTACTAGAAAATGGAGGGTCTGAGTAATGTTAACTATGTGACGATGCTTGCAGTCAACCTTACCATTTTAATTAAGGGTACCAATACACGAGTTCTCAAATAAAATCCCTTGTTCCATAAAATAATTCTCTAATAAGTAAATTCAATCCTATTGCTACTAAAAATTTGTTTAACCTTCTTAGTGAATTACGCTTAAGCCATAAAACAAAATTTTTTAAATAATTTTGTCAACCTCAATTTTATCAACCATTAAGTAAACCCAAACACCCCATGAATGATCATCCGAAATTGTCAAAGAAAAAAAGAGGCACCACATGAAGATGGAATACTATAAGGGCCTCAAACATTACAATGTATCAACTCAAAAATTGTAGTAATATGACTATGGGCAAAGAATAATGAGTCTATTTTGTTCTAAAAAAATATCACATGGTTCATCTTTATTCTTACAATAATCAAAACTACTAACATCAGGAAGAGAAGAAACTCGCTGATGAGAAGGGTGCCCAGGATGAAGATGCCACGCTTGATAAGTATCTGTAGTACTCACAGAACAATAACCAACATTTGAAACCATTGATCGAAGCCAATAAACCTCATTCCTATTTTCACTAACACCAATCACCATCCTCAAATCGTGATCCTATATGACATAAATTTTTTTAGTTAATGTGAGCATGCAATCATAAGTTTTAATTAACTGAGCAAATGAGATCAAGTTACAATTCAAATGCGAAACATATAACACATTCTGAACTTGGAGAGTGTCACTGAAGATCACTTTCCTTTCTTAAGCATCATTAGTAGTTGTACCATCAGGTAATGTAATAGGAGAGGGAACTATGTCGTGAAGACCAACGAGCAAACTTTAATCCCCAATCATGTGACTCAAAGCACCAATATTTAACATCCAAGAAGAATAAAGCTTACAAGTAATTTTTTCAGTTAAGGAGGCGTTATTATTATTATTATTATTAGTAAGAGACTTAAACATATTAAGCATTGTATTCCATTGATCATCATTAAGGGCAGAACCAAGCACACTCCGATCCTGAGAAAAATATGAAAGGTTTTCCCAATTCTGAGATAACTAGGACTGTGATACACTCTGAGCAGAATTGGCAACCCGAATACTTACCCCTCAACCACACCCACTAGATGCAATACTTCCACAACCTTTACCATGCCCAGATGAGTTGGTATTCCCATATGGCTTATTCCATCAATCCAAATAGCCAATGAGTTTAAAGCATGAAGTTACTTTGTGGCCTGGTCAGTTGCAGTTTGAGCAAAATCCTTTGTCATTTTGGCTATTGGATGTTTGTGAGGAAGATGAGGCTAGTTGGATAGTAAAACTAAGAGTCTTACTCCGACTTTCCTTCCCTCTAATCATATTTTTGTCTCTCTCTTCTTAAACCATAAGAGCATAAGAATGATTCAAAGGTGGAAGCGGATCTTGAGCAATCATGTTGGAACAAATGTTTCCATATAAATCATCATCCAAGTCCATCAAAATTGATGAACTTGACTTTCTTCACATTCTTTACCGAGTTTGATAGCCCAGTTGCATGTACACTCACCACAAATGCAACCTTTGATCGGAACATATGCAGAGAGTTCATCCCATATTTTCTTGATTTTCTCATAATATGCAACAATGCTTTGAATGTTTTGTTCATAACGATCTAGATCAAAAGTTTACTATTGTATATGGGGGCCATTTCCAATAAAAGAATGTTGGTATAAATCATCCCAGATGTCCTTCACTGTGTCATAATAAGTAATAAAGGAACGTAACGTGAGCTCAATATAATTAAATACCCACGCTACAACCATGGAGTTGACACTTCACCAATCTTCAATCTCTGGAGCTTTATCGTCATGCTTAGTAATGACTCCGTCTAAGAAACCTAATTTTTTCTTCGCTTAGAAAGCATTATGCACACTCTTTTTCCATTTATGATAATTATCGCCCTTCAAAATCACCTAACAGATATTCATTCTAGGATGGTCAGAAGGATGAAGGTAATATGGAGAAGTAGGTTCAAGCGACATAGGCTTCTTCCTTTTGTTACCTCCATCACCCATTGTCTCTATATTGCACCGGGTTTAATAATTAGCTATAAGGTTTTCTTTTCCCTACTCTAATACCATAAAGAATTTTATGAGAATGATTTTCTGTGTTTCTCATTGAAGGAATCCGAAATATATACACAATACAACACCAATAACTTCCTAATTTAGATGACCTAAATAGTTATAGAAGATAACAAAGAATCTCCTAAGAATATTATAGATATAAACGACCTATGTACACCTAATTATTACATAATTATCGCAATACATAGTCATAAATTCGGAGTCTAGATCCTCTGTCTAATATAACCTTGTCTTATTCTGTCTAGTTGAAAAATGTCATTGTTCTTCTTAAATTTTAAACACTTTGTTACTCTTCCCAAAATTTGTGGCTTATGAGCTAAGCCTACCCAGCCGATGTCCTTTGTCATCTTCTTCATAACACTACAGAAGTTTCCCTCTCTTCTCTTAACTACCTTCCTACCCCTTGTAAGACCCAACCCAGATCCTCAACCACATCAAATTATGTGACATTTTTGGATGATTGCCTTATGTAAATTTATCACAATATTAGGGAGGACGATGGGGCAAGAATGACGATGAAGCATCGGCAGTGATGACGTCCTCTGCCATTTTGTTTGTAACAATACAGAATTCACCCTCTCACTGTCTTACTACGAGTCTCTTGGCCACCTTCCTACACCTTGTAAAACCTAACTCAGATCCCTTAATCTCAACCGTATCAAATTATGTGACATTTGAGGACGATTTCCTTTTGTAAATTTATCACAAAGTTAGGGACGAAGATGGAGCAAGAATGATGATGAAGCATTGGCATTCATTTACAAGAAGTTGATATTATAAATTTATAGGTGTTCCTAAAAATTATTTCCTAAATTTTGTAGGATATAACAACCTAACTAAATTTATAAGACATTTTTATACAAATAAATTTACAGAAGGCACGGTCGTTCAACTTACGGTTGTGCAACACTTACAGAGTTATGCTAGCTAACTTACGATTATGTAGCACTTGCACTGTCGTGATAGCAAACTCACTGTCGTGAGTTTGTTGAGTTCATGAAAGAACAACCATTACATTTTGAATTAATTAATACAATTATACCACTAATGTAACGTTAACATCAAATGTAATAATTGAATTAAAAATAAATGTAAAAAAGAATGGATACTAGCGATAAAATTTTTTATATTAATTTATTTCTGCATTAACAAATTAAAATGAAATTTGAGAAATAACAAAAATACAATATTAATATTTTCATTACAGATAAGAGTACCACAATGATGATGATTGCAAACAATAATTGTGTGTCATTTCCAAAGCAATCTTTAAGTAAGATTTCCTGCCCATTTAACTTTTTTCTTTCTACGTTTTTTTGTTATTTGATTTTCATATCTTTGAAAGCTTTTTTTCCCCCCTTCTCACAAAGCAAATTAACTTTGTTGGTAAAGGAGTAGAAGATCACATTAGGGGAAGAAAGATAATATTTTGACAAATTTTAAGTATCTTCTCACGTAAGTTTCATTTGTTTTTTCATCCGTAGATATTCTTACTTGTTTTATTATCATTCCCTCTCTCTATATCTCTATCCCTAAGCAATTCTTGAGCTTACTGGTTTTTTTTATTATCATTCCCTCTCTCTATTTCTCTATCTCTAAGCAATTTTTAAAGAATGGCTCAGTAGACACAACTTTTGGTAAATGTGCCATTTCATGTCTGCCTTTTTTGAAGTCTTTATAATATGACTCTGTTGCTGATAATACATCATTTTTTAATTTACTGTTATTATTAAATTTAATGTAGAGAGATATAAGGTACTTTAGTGGTTGCTTCTGGTGGCTCTTAAACTGAAGTAGTTTTGATGCATGGAAGTCATTCGTTTCTAACTTTTTTTGATTGTTTTTTGAGAGATATAAGGTACTTTTTTATTGTTTTGATGCATGGAAGTCATTCGTTTCTAACTTTTTGTTTCTATCTATAGTTTCTATTTATACATCTACATGAGTGATAATTACTGTATATTGTAAAGGTTGAGTTGCTTAATATTGACTTCTGGTTAAGACCTTCTAAAGCATATTATTCATTTTATGGGAAGAATTTACCATGAAACCCTTAATTCTCCAATGACTTTTTTAGTTATAAGAATTAAATAAGGTATGTAGAGCAAATTAAAATACCTCCCAGTATTTTCTAAACACTTCTTTTTCGTTGTGTTAATAATTTTATCTAAAAACAAAGTAATAATGGTACTTCATTTGTGAATTTAACAATTGTAGAAATGGAAGATAGATCTACTCTATACCGTTGATTAGATTATGAAATTGAGGAGCAACATAAGAATGGTATTGGCATTGGCAATGAGTGTAGTAACATGAATTCAATGTATTTTGTTAGCAATGAGACTTATCGTATGAATTCAACTGATTTGGTTGGCAATGAGACTCATAATATAAATTCAACTTATTTGGTGAATTCGAATTCTGAGGAGAATTTGAACAAAGTGCACTCATTTGTTCCAAGAGAGTTAATATCGAAATTTGGCATTGAGTTCGAGATGGAAAAAGAAGCTTATAAATTTTATTTAATTTATCCCAAACATGTCAGCTTTGGAATAAGAAGAAGCAACAGTCACAAAGATAAATCTAGTAAATTTATTTGCAGACTTTTTGCTGTAGTGCTGAAGGTAAAAGGATGCCTGATAAAAGAGTTTTGTATATAAGAGCTCTACGTTCAGAAATAAGATTTGGTTGTAAGGCAAGAATGAAAATCAATAGTGTGAAAACTGGAGAATTTCAAGTGATTCAATTTGTCAAGGATCACAATCATTATCTTTGTCGAGGATCACAATCACTATCTTTCAAGTCCTAACAAAACACATTTGGATAGAAGTCACAGAAAGATATCTTCAACTGCAGCAATGCAAATTGAAACGGTTAATAATGTGGGAATTCCACCAAAAGCATTCCATGATCTTATGGTGAGACAAGTAGGTGGGAGAAATAATCTTAACTTTATTCCAGAGGATTGCAAAAATTATTTAAGATCTAAAAGAACAAGAGACATGGAAAAGGGAGATACAGGGGGTGTGTTAGAATATTTGTATAAAATGCAAGTTGAAGATGCTAATTTCTTTTTTGCCATTCAAATGGATGAAGATGATTTGATAACTAATACATTTTGGTCAGATGTAAAGATGAGGAATGATTACTTAGACTTTGATGATGTTGTTTGCTTCGATACTACTTACAAGAAGAATGGTGAGGGTCATCCACTTGCTTTGTTTGTCAGTGTGAACCATCATAAACAAATAATAGTTTTTAGTGTTACACTCCTATATGATGAGACTGCTCTTACATTTGATTGGTTGTTCGACACATTTGCTAGAGCCATGTCTGAGAAAATGCCTAAAACTATTCTTACTGATCAGGATGTGGCGATGGCAAAAGCATTAGCTTCAAGATAGCTTGAAACTCATCGTCGAATTTGTACCTGGCACATTTATCAAAATGTTGCAATCCATTTTAGTATTGTTTTTTCTAAGTTTAAATATTTTTTGTGGGATTTTAGCTCATGTATATATGACTTTAAAGAAGAAGAAGATTTTTCCAATGCATGGAATAAGATGCTGCAAAAGTATGAACTTCAATATATTGATTGATGAGACTGCTCTTACATTTGATTGGTTGTTCGACACATTTGCTAGAGCCATGTCTGAGAAAATGCCTAAAACTATTCTTACTGATCAGGATGTGGCGATGGCAAAAGCATTAGCTTCAAGATAGCTTGAAACTCATCGTCGAATTTGTACCTGGCACATTTATCAAAATGTTGCAATCCATTTTAGTATTGTTTTTTCTAAGTTTAAATATTTTTTGTGGGATTTTAGCTCATGTATATATGACTTTAAAGAAGAAGAAGATTTTTCCAATGCATGGAATAAGATGCTGCAAAAGTATGAACTTCAATATATTGATTGGTTGAAATGTATGTTTCATATAAACGAAAAATAGGCTTTGGTTTATGGACCCCAAATGTTTTGTGTAGACATGACCACCAAACCATAAAGTGAGTGCATGAATAGCATTGTAAAAGCATATGTGAGTTATCAATATAACTTTTTACAATTTTTTAATCACTTCTGGAGGCTTATTAATGATCGTCGATTTGGTAAGTTAAAATTTGATTTTAGAAGTAACGTAAGCACTCCAGCATTGTCAGCACTTGTTCAAATTTTAAAGCATGCAGCTACTGTCTACACGCCAGAAGTGTTTAAATGTTTTCAAGATCAATGGAATCATTCTCATGATTACAATTTTTGACTTTGTGGTGAAGATGGTACAATTACAAAATATGAGATCACTATTGTAGGAAAGAGCTACTCTAATATGGTCACTTATGATTCATCAAATGATGAAGTCCATTGTAGTTATCAGAAGTTTGAGTTTTCTGGCATTTTATGTTCTCATGTTTTGAAGTTTTTTAACTTGAAAAATATTTTGAGAATACTGAGTAAGTATATTTTGAAAAGATGGACATGGAAAGAAAAATCGTGGTACCTTGATAGTAAAAACTCCACTATCAACGAAAGTGAAATGGATCCTAAAATGTTGTCAAGGTATAAAGAATTGCTTGCATTAAGCATGCGATTGGTTACAAGAACAACAGAGAGGAGAGATACTATAAAATTGTAAAAGATCAACTTCTCAACAAGTTGAAGATGGTTGATGAGATATTGCAAAGTGAAGAAATAGTTGATGAAGCAAACCTAATATCACAAGATGAAGAGTTGACCCAACGGTCAAATACTAAAATGAATCTGATTAATCAACCTGACATTAATTTTGGTCAAAAGAATAACATTAGAGGTGTCAAAATAACAAAAAAACCTACATCAAGTAAGAAATTGAAGGGAGGATTACAGAAAAGTTCAAAGAAAAGAAAGAATGTAAAAAAATGCAAGACTTTAACAAATACGACAGATTTGAAACCCATGCCCCTTTCCAATACCAGGTTATATTTTTGTTGATTTTATGTTTTCAAACCCTTAATGTATATGATTTATATTATGATAATTTTGAATATTTTTTGGTTTAACTACTCTATTCAGGATTTTGAAGAAAATTCCCAACATACCCGTATTATCTCTAGCATACAACACCCCCTATTACATCAAGATTAGGTTAGGTTTCAGTAATTAATAATGTCACATGTGTTGTTTTACTTATTTTGAACAAATTTTTCGGTAATATCTGTCTAATCCTAAGAAACTCTAGATTTCAGACACATTCTTCAGAGCCTCCCATTTCATTACTACCTCCAACTTCATTGGATCTACTTGAATACCTTGTCCATTTATTATATGACCCAAAAACACTACTTGACTCAGCCAAAACTCACATTTATTGAATTTGGCATATAATCGTTTCTCCCTCATAATCTGTTGTATCACTTAAGTGCTCAGCATGCTCCTCTTTATTCTTCGAATACACCAAAATTTTATCAATAAACAATATCACAACGTGACCCTGGTAGGTCTGAAACACCTTATTCATCAATGCCATAAATGTAGTTGGGGCATTAGTCAATCCAAACAGCATTACTAAAAACTCATAATGTCCATATTTGCTCCTAAATGCACTCTTTGGTACATCAGCCTCTACTATCTTCAGCTAATAATACCCAGAGCTCAAATCCAACTTAGTGAACACCTGAGCCCCTGCAACTGATCAAACAAATCGTCGATTCTAGGCAACAAGTACTTATTCTTCACTGTGACCCGATTCAGTTGCCTATAATCGATGCATAATCTCAATGTTCCATCTTTCTTCTTCACAAATAAGAATGGAACTCCCCAGGGTGACACATTGGGTCTAATAAATCCCCTATCCAGCAACTCTTGTAACTAAGTCTTCAACTCTTTTAACTCCACAGGTGCCATCCTATAAGGAGGAATGGATATAGGAGCAGCACCTAGAATTAGATCAATCGTGAACTCTGTTTCCTGATCTAGAGGTAAACTAGGTAACCATGTGGGAAACACATCCAGGAATTCCCTAACCACAAGAATGTCCTGCACTTTCTAGTTAGTTCAAGTATCCATGAAGTGGGACAAATAAGCCTCACATCACCCTTGCATCATCCTCAAGGCACTCATAAATGAAATCAGCCTAGTTGGCACTACTTGGCTAATACCTCTGAACACTGCTCTCTGCTAATTAGGAGATTCAAATATTATCTCCTTAGTATAACAATTCATAATGTCCCTATGAGTAGTGAGCCAATCCATACCCAGGATAACATTGATTTCTTTTAGCGACAACACAACCAAGTCTGCCTCTAACTCTGCCTGATCAATTCAAATCAAACACCTCTTACAGACTTCCCCTATCACGATAGTGCCACCTATACGTGTACTCACTTCTAATCCACATCTCAATAACTCTCTATCACAATGCAACCTAGATGCCATATGTGGTGCGATAAAGGAATGCGTAGATCCAAGATCTAGCAATGAAAAAGACTCAAAAGTAAATATAAGTAACACACCTGCAATGACATCTGGAGAGTCTTGAGCCTCTTGTCTTGTCATGACATATACATAGGCTTAAGACTATAGTTGATTGCTCCACATTTCAGTCCTACCAGTAGCACTCCCAGAACTCATTCTACCTCTACCATGGCCTCTCTGTCTAGACCCACTGGCTCGACTCTACTGAACCGTACTTTCTATCACCACACTTCCTCTCTTACCAGACTGTGCTCCAAACACAACAGAACAGTCCCTAATCTAATAATCAAATGAGCCGCTTCGAAGGAAGGATCCTATCAACTTCCAACATTCACCACTGTGTTTCTTACCACAATGCTCACAAGTCGACAACTGACCTGATACTGCACCTCTGATACTACCAGGTTGAACAAAACTAACCTTCTGTCTAAACCCTGACTGTCTTGATCTAATCGGTGGTCTGAAAGCTTGGTTCTGAAACTTGTTGAACCTTTTTCCAGAGCCATCCTGAGATTCACTGGGCCTCTTTTGTCTAGACTCTAATCTATACTCAGACTGACAGTACTTCAACAACCGCTCAATGTGGATCGAGGCAACTTGTAGTTCTGTAAAACTACCTAGGGTAGAAATGGCTAACCTCGTCTAGATCTCCATGTTTAGTCCGTATTCAAATCTCCTGCACTTGTCTTCATCAGTAGGAATCAAGGCAGTAGCATATCCCATCAGCTTATTGAACTTAACCTCATACTCTGCCACAGCCAAACTACCCTAGTTTGGATCTAGAAATTCCTTCATCTTTTTGTCAATGTAGATTTTGGGCATATAATTCTCTTTGAAGACCCTCAGGAAGTCTTCCTATCTTAAACTACAAGGCCTGATGGTATGACCTAGAACAATTGTCCACCACTGGTAAGCTGGGACTTGCAATAGAGAAACAGTATAGTCGAACCTTTATTCGACTCACAAGCCATCTAGTCAAATACTCTCTCTGTTCTCTTAAGCCATCCCTCGGCCTCTGCAGGGTCTGTACTTCTGTAGAAGTCCATAGCCCCCTGCTTTCGTAGTTTATCATACCTTTTTTCCATTCTCTTAGGAATTCTTGGAGGCATTCCCTAAGGTCGAGAAACAGACGACTCTCTACTAGTCTTTTTGATCCTAGGTCAGCTGATTATTCCACTTGATCACCTATGGCGGATGACCTATAATAAACATGAAATTCAATTAGTATTCGCAATTCTCACAAGATTTCATGCCTAACATTCCTATATATCCCTTTGGATGCCAACCATGCTATAATACCACCAACTGTATCCCCCTACTCCCATCTAAAACATGTTCGTATACCCCTCGGACGAACGAGCACATTTTTGACAGAAATGGTGTGCTAACTATTCCATTTTCACTACATAGCATGGAATCATAAATAATTCTTAATTAACACAATGTATAAAACTCAAAAATTCCTCATTTCATTTCATAAACCATAATTTACAATGTAGCATTTTAACTGTCATCCATGTTTGTACAATATCAACCTATCAGAGTCCACAGCTCTATCTACAAAGTATGCTATATACATGAGGAATTAACAAAAATTAAACCTAATCCTTCAGTCCCAGCTGACCGACCTTTGACGTATACCTTCTAGTCAAAAGTTGTACAAAATCTCTTCTAAGTAGTCTTAGAAGCTAAGTCGTCACTCTCTCGAACCTGAAAATGTCAACGTTGCAATTTGGTTAAGTTTTGGAAACTCATTTAAGTAACCATCCTCAATGGTTTACTCTTGTCATGCAACACAACAATTCATATTATCATACAATTCACATCATCTTAACTATCACCATGTAACATCACAAAACACTTTGTTCACGTTAGTCACATTTCAAAAAAATCCATACAATTTATCATTTCATTTTGATCATGAATAGCATATTCATCGATAACTATTCAAATATTTCATATAAGCAAAGTCATTAAAATAATGCAATCATTCAATTTATTCATATCATATGTGTATGCAATGTTTATAAAACTCGAATTCATTTATTACGTTGTTGTGATCGAGTGTCTTTTTTGCTGTCCCATATTTGTTGTAGATACCGGGCTCTTTCATACTATCCCTTATCTATTGGGGATGCAAGGTTCTTTACATACATTGATCCATAGGCTTTTACCACAGATGTCTAAGCTTTAAGCTCTTTTTCACTGAAGACTCCGGTCAAAACTACCTTTATATTTCATGTATTCATTTAATGAAATGGACCATGCATATTCAATCATTATGCTCATTCTGTCACATTCACATTCTTTTCTCATTCACTTTTGTCATTGGACTTTGGTCCGGCATTCAACACACTAGTTGAGAATCATTTAGTCATCAATCACATTCATATTCAAGTAACACTTCTAATGTTTTATTCATGCATCAAATGCCTCAGACATTGTATGTCCGAAATTCATTACATACATATCACAATAATTCAGGACATAATTTAACAAACAAACATTCAAGGTGAGACCATCTTAGGTTACTTACAATTGCTCCTTTTAGCTTATTGCCTTGAAGTCCTGGCAATGTCTGGAAGTGATCGCTCAACGTGTTCTTCTATATGTAATCACATACATTTTCATATTACTACATTGCACATTTAGATGAATAAGCACATTTATAAATGTATCATGTATTATGCATGTTCAATGACAAATTCTTGGGTATGTTTCTTTAATACACTTTATAAACAATTTACAACACCTTCCAAACATTCTTTACTCCAAAATACGCTTTACTCACCTTAATCCTTTCATTCAACATCGACCAAATTCATTTAATCTCTTATTTAAACTTTAATACCTCATATAGAAATACCCTAGCATTAGTAGGTCCAAACATTGCACCATCAAAACATTTTCATGAAGAGAAATCACCACTCACGATACTTTTCCTGCACTTTTTCCAAATTTTCTCAGGTAGACTTCGTGTCAGACTTGTATAGCTATTTCAACCTAGAAACTGATGTTTTTAGACAATAAGGTCTTCTTAAAAAATGTTCCTCTATGTCTTAAGTTTCAAACGAAAGAAAAATCACTCAATGTGGTTCAGTATTCCATGGGTTATACCAAAAATACTGTAGGCTCCGCACATTTATGTGAAGGGCTGGTGCACGATTGTGCTTGTGCACGATCGTGCACTTCCATAATTGAAGGATGAGTGCATGATCGTGCTTGTGCACAATCTTCCATTATCATGCTTGAAAGGTTGGTGCACGATCGTGCACTCCTATAATTGAAGGATGCATGCACGATCTTGCACCCCTGATGTGCACTCAAACTTGTAAAACTCATATCTCTCAATTCTGACATCCAAAAATTACAAACTTTATACCATTAGAAGGCTAAGAAAATAAGCTACAACTATTATGCAGACAACTTTGTCTTATTAGTCTTATAACAGTGATTGAACCACAGGTGCAGAAGAAAACAAAACTTTTACGGATTCCGAGCGGATCCTAATAATTGTATAAACTTGAATAAAACATAAACGATTTAGAAATCATACCTTATTCGCTATCTTGTTAAAAAAAAATTGAAACTTTTTCCGATTGATCAATCATGAGTTGTTCAATCGTCCAGCCTCTGATGGTATCGACAGACCAATTCTCAAACTGCTTTGAGAGGAAAAAGACAAAAGTGCTAGCTTCTAAAAGCTTTTCCTGTTTAAATAGAAAAAATCATAAAAGTCTTTTATTGAAATTAAATCTCTTTAATTATAATTAAAATCAAATTCTAATTCTAATTAATTTAATTTTAATAAAATCAAATATCTC
>JAOQMS010000004.1:14812206-14831784 GCA_027563885.1 Erythroxylum longipes | reverse complement strand
TCCAAACATCATAAAGGGCATTTTATCGAACACCTCATAGGCAATATGTATAATCTCAATCTAATCACAAATCAATTTCATTTTTCTATTATTTACCAACAATAAGACATATAAACAACAAATCAACTAACAATGACACAAAAAAATCGCAAACAACAACAATAATCAAGTAAAATTTTATCACCCAACCACCTACGGTTAACACTAAAAACATGCGTTTTTTGGAGAAATAATATACCTATTAGAGAGCTTACCTTAAACGACGCACGATGAGCTAGAAAACGGCCGTAAAACACAAAAAAGGGGATCGGATTCAGCCGGCGCGACGAGAGGAGAGAAGAAGAAGAAATGCAAGGGGGGTCTGTTCGTGTTAAAGACGATGAACCAAAAGACATCGTTTTACTTATTAACTAGTCGACATTTACCGATGGAATATACATTCCGTCGGTATTTAAATTTCCTAATTATTTCACCGTGTCTTGTTGCTGCTACATTTTGCGACGGAAACAAATTTTCGTCGATACAGTTAATTTAATGTATACCGACGGAATACATTACGTCGGTATATAACAGAAGCTGAACCACGTTTATATACGGTACCTATTTCGTCGGTAAATGTCCGAAGCTAGTTAATTGCGGGAAGTATTCCTGCAATTATTACCGATGGTCAAGGTTACGTTGTCAGTAAACTTACAATCAAGTTTACCGACAGACGATATTCCGTCCGTGAATAGAAGACACTGAGCCTAACTTACCGATGGAATATGTTCCGTCGGTACACGTCCGAAGTAATTAAATTGTGGAAAGCACTCTCGCAAGTTTTGCAGATGATAAAGGTTGTGTCGTCGCTATATGTCGTCGGAGATTTTGCGCAAAATTCATTCCTTCCAGTATTACTGACGGTAATATATTTCCTTCACTATATATAAACAGTACAACGTATTTACCGACGGATTGTTGTTTTCCGTCGGTAAATAGCTATGGTTTTTTGTCCATCTGAAAATTTCCGTCGCTAATTCATTATTTTCTTATAGTGGAAGTACATTGAAAAAGTACTTCAAAGATTTAATATGGATAAAGTTAAAGTAGTTAGCTATCCTCTTGCTAATCACTTTAAGTTGAGTACTAAACAATGCCCTTCGATGGATGATCAAAAGGAAGAGATGATGAAAGTCCCCTAGTTGGAAGTTTGATGTACGCTATGGTCTGTACACGACTAGATATTGCTCACGCAATTGGGGTGGAGAGTAATCAGGTATCTATGTGGTACTTCCAAAATATGCTTATGTTTTAGAACTACCAAGCTTGTGTCATTTGGTTACACAGAAGTAAACATGGCTAGTGATGTTGACTTGTAAAAGTTTATTCCAAGTTACCTAACTATCTTTACAGGGGAGCTGTATCGTGACAATTAAAATTGCAGAAATGTGTTTCTCTATGTACCACTAAAGCGAAATTTATTACTACAACTAAAGCATGCAAGGAGCTCCTATAAATGAAGAAGTTCTTAGATGAACTTGGTTTTCAACAGGATAGATATCGACTGTTTTGTGAAAGTCAAAGGACTATTCACCTTGGGTAGAATTCCTCCTTTCGATCAAGATCAAAACATATTGATGTAAGATATCATTGGATTAAAGAGGTGCGGATGAAGCTATTGCAGCTTGAGAAAGATTCATATGGATGAGAGTAAATCAGATATGATGAAAAAAGTTCTACCAATGGACAAGTTTGAGTTCTGTCGATCATCTGCAAGAATGATAGTAAACCTCATATAGTCAGTAGGGCGAAAATTATAAGGTGGTACAAACTTAAAAAGGTTACTGCCATATAATGCTCTAAAAGATTGAAAAAAAGAAGATGCAAGCTAGGTGGAGGGTCTATAAATAGACCCTCCCTCCCTCTTTCTTTAGTGTGTATGATATATGCATATATGGGTGATACGTGGTGAGTTAAAGAGAGAGTTTAAGGAGCCATTTGTGTGTTCCAAAAGAAGATTGTGAGAAAGTGATTTTTGAGGTACTTTTAAGAAACGTTTTTTAAAAAAGGTGACTGACAAAATAGTGAGGATATTATCTTAGGAATAATAAAATTAAAAATCACTTTATATATGAGTGCCACTATTTTGTCGTGTCATTTTTCACTCTTTATACCTACTAATTTTACGTAGTACAAATTAAAAAGTAACCTACGTTAAATTTATATGTATTATTTTCTTACTTATTTTATCTTATAGATATAATTAGTTGGTTTTTTTCCCCAACAAAATTTGGTCCTTATCATAGGGTACACTCGTGTATTAGTTTTTTTTTATAAGGGAAACTAAACTAGAATTACACAACTAGACGAGGGAAACAGATTCTTGATAAATCATCTAAAAGGATCATGTGGCACCTGATAGGTGTAATGTCAAAATAAGTGACTCTGACATCAAAATGACCCACATAATTAGCAAGCCAGTCGGCACATCTGTTGCTCTCTCGATATATGTGTCGATGAACAACAGTCCAGTTCCTATTGAACAGTTCATTAATAGCTAGAACTATAGAGTTGAGAGATCTGACTCGGTGATCCGGGGAAGATAGGATATCGATCACCGCTGTGGAATCCACTTCAAGCTCGATCCATCGGTACCCCAAATTCCACGCGAGGGTCAACCTGGTATAGACTCCCCAAAGTTCTGTGGTGACTGGTGTGCACCAGCCAAGATTTTGAGTAAATCCTCCCCACCAGTTTCCTTCGCTGTCCCAAAGAAGCCCACCTGCGATAGCTACAGACGAGGCTCGTTTGCACGAACCATCAGTGTTTAATTTGAGCCAACCTGTGGGAGGTTTACTCCATCAGATAAGTTGTTCCCATCGAGGGAGAGGACCTACAGACGTCGCTCTACCGTGCCACACTGCTGAATGGTGGAGCAGACCTGTATAAGACACAATATGAAAAATTGGTGAGGATGGCCAAGAGAACTGATCATCGAAGAGAGACATATTCCTCCATTGCTATAGCAACCAGCAGTTAATGCCAAATAGGCTCGACCAATCATAGCCCAAAACATTGAGGTGAGATTGGAGGTTGTAGTTGAGCCACTCCCTCGTTGGCATAGTGTAGAAGTCATGTGAAATGATATGAGGAGGGAAGCTGTGCCACACTTATCGTGCTTTTACGTAGTCACGCACTACATGCAATGAGGATTCCTCCTGATGACAATGAGAACAATCGTCGTCCGAAATGACATGTCATCGCACTCTTTCCCGGTTAGTAATTAACCTCTCCTTCGCCAAGAGCCAGAGGAAAGAGCGAATTGGTTCAGGGCCTTTCCACTGCCAGATGACCTTCCAGGGTTCATGTATGGGGGTAACTTTAGTTTCCATGATCATAGCATAAGTGGAAGCTACGGTGAACTGACCAGTGTCGAAAAGTCCCCAGATCATTTTATCTTGCCCTAAGTAGGGTTTCGAGGGAAAAGTCCTTGCTATTAATCTGCAAATCAACGGCGGAAGGTGAGATTGGAAATCGTTCCATTTCCAAGTACCGTCTAATTCCACGAAGTCCCGGACTCTGGAATTGAGAATGGAATCAGGAATGGGAGATATGGCTTGAGAATTAAGGGATCCTGTTCTTATAAGCCAATAGTCAATCCAGAACCGAGTCCGTGTGCCATCCCCGACGCTCCATTTCATGCCCTGAATAATAAGATGCCAAGTTGCCTGTATGCTCCGCCATATCATGGAACCCCCGGTAGCCTCAAAGGAGGTGGGGGGATTGGTAATGTCAAATTTGTACTTCGCTGATAGTACCTTGACCCATAGCGCATTAGGATTAGCAATCAGTGTCCAGCCTAACTTAGCTAGCAAGGCATCGTTGGTGGCACGGATTCGTCTAAGGCCCAGTCCTCCCATCGCTTTGGGTTGACAAACATCCTCCTAGTTGACGAGGTGAATCTCATCGCAAAGCCGGCGGGGTAATCAGACGGTCTGCATAGTATAACTAGGGAGAGCAGCTATGACTGAGTGGACCAAAGTGGTCCGGCCTGCTAGAGACAGGAGGTTTGCAGTCCATCCTGACAAGTGTTGTTGAACTCTGTCGAGGATGTGTTGATAGGTTCTTTTGTTGACTCGTTCATGAAGAAGAGGAACTCCTAAATAGCAACCGAGGTCATTCTTCTATCTAAAGCCTAGGGCCCTGCTTAAGCTGCGTGCCGTCGAAGGAGTCACATTGTTGGAAAAGAAACATCTTGATTTGTCAAGGCTGACTCGTTGCCCAAAGGTGGCACAAAAGTCATTTAAAAGATCTCTGATAACCCCCACCTGGTTCAAGGAGGTTTCAGAGAAAAGTATAAGGTCATCTGCAAAGAACAAGTGCGACAGCGGCGGTCCATTTTTGCTAAGTTTAATAGGCTGCCAGCGTCCGTGGGTCACCGCTTGTGAGATCATGTGCCCTAATCGTTCCATACACAGGACGAACAGATAGGGGGAGAGAGGGTCGCCTTGGTAAATGCCTCTGGACGTGCGAAAGGTAGTACTCAGGTACCCATTCCAGTTTACTTGAAGGGAAACACTGGTAATGCACTTCATGATCAGATTAATCAGAGAATCTGGCATTCCTACATCAAAGAGAGTATGTTGGATGAAATCCCATGACAGCCTATCGTAGGCTTTTTCCAGATCTACTTTTAAAGCCATAAACCCTTTCTGCCTAGATTTCCATTTCATAGTGTGGATCACTTCTTGGGTGATTATAATATTATTCGTGATCAAGCGTCCAGGGACGAAACTGAACTGAGTCGGAGCAATCAGATTATTGAGGTAAGGTTTGAGTCTGTGCACAATAATCTTGGTAATGGCTTTATATAGTACCGAACATAAAGCAATAGGCCAAGAGGGCGAAGGGATCTTCGGTATAAGGACTATGATAGTGCGATTAAGATCCGATTCCCAAATTTCGTGGCGAAAGATCCGTTGGATGAATAAGGTCAAGAAAGTGCCAACAACTTCCCATTGCAATCGGTAGAAAAGGGTTGTAAACCCATCAAACCCAGGTGCCTTGTTTGGAGTCATACAGAAGAAGGCTCTTTAATGCATGTCTGCAAGAGTGAAAGGACAATTTGGGTTCATTTGATACGAAAACATAAAAAATGGGTTTTAAAAGCTAACAAGCAAGTACTTCTCATTCTGCAATTTTCCTGGCTGTCAGATTTACTGATTAACTCATTTTCTATACCAAACGACACGGAGAAATCAAATGATGAGGAACTTTCGAAGCGAGTTGAACCAGGGAAAAGCATTACAAAAAAAAAAAGTCACTAGACTTTGGATCTTATGAACACGGAAAAGGGGGACGTCTTTCAATTCCATTACTCTTTTGACTAAGCTCCGACGGTGCTTCAAAAGTATTGTACAAGAAACACGCAAATCCATTCAAAACACGAAATCTCGTGGGTCGTGGAAATCAGAGGCCTACTGCCCTAATGATAGTGCCAGTAACGTAAGTTAGCCGGACGAGATCTTTTGGCATACGGTAAGAACTGGGTTCCTGGTACAGTGGATCTCATCTGAAGTTAGCCATACCATCTTCAAGGCGTAGTTAAACACGGTCGAGAGTAATGTGCCTGCAATTGCTATTATTCACAACGTTGGCTATACCAAAATACATTGCATAATCAAAACTTAGGATAAAATCCTTTACTGCTTACGAACAAAAGTTTTATGAGAAAGGAAATGATACATCTTCTTTAGGTCATAACGAATTGATTCTGTGATTCCCTTTACTAACTTCGAAATGACAATTTGGTTTAAGTTGCACCCAAACTCGTTCCAACCTAAACCTAAAATTAATGAGTAAAGATTATGTTGATTAGTTTCTAGTCAAATTCAAATTAAAAAATTAAATTTTAAGTCATTCAAATTTGAACTTTACAACTCACTTCAACACAAAAAGGAAAGTCGTAAATATGTATTTACTGAAGTTGACAATTGGATGCCTTGAAAAATTATGAACGAGTAAACTCAAAAACTTTGGTTTTTCCTCGCAAGAAAGTTGACAGTTCTCCAATATTGTTCACAACAAATAACGAATAAGAAATCTTCCTTCATTGATCCAGAAGGGAGAGTTGATAATGGCTAGGATGAGTGGGTGTTGCCGAAGATGTTCAGCATACAAAGTGAGACAATAGTGAAAGATGAATGAACGAATGAGTTAGAAAGAATGTCATTGTGTTATCATTTTTTTATATATATATTGTAGTCACCATAACCAACGTTCAACAATTACATTTTGATGGAAAAGAATTATAAGAGCGATGAGGAAGGATAGTAGTTGCAGTGACAGAAATTTTCAAGTTGGCCGTTTATATTTTGATGGATTTTTACACTAACATTATATTCTTCTTCTTCAGTTGTTCTCAATGGAATAAGATTGAGACTTTCTCATTGGTTAGGAATCCGTGAAATTTCACTTGCTTATTCACTCAGCTTCTATCTTGCATTATTGTGATTGTGAGAGGTGATTACGTTGAATCTCAAGTTCAGATCAATCTGTAGTACTTAGCAGAAGCCTTAGTTATGCATCCCAGATCGAACGTGAAAGGAAAAACCAATGAAGAAATGTGAAAATACTTAATTTTGATTCCATGAATTCAAACGAATTTTTTGAAGCTGAAACGAGTGCAAATCCACCGACACCTTCACAAGAGTTGCTCACTACAACACGCCAAAGCCTCTCTATAGCTTTTTGAATATGTGAACCTCCGAATGAGTCAAAGTATCTATATGTTCACAATTTGCATCAGCAGCTACAGGAGACCTTAACCCTCTATTTATAGCATCTATATCGGGGCCCCTATCATAGACTCAATATGAGTCTGATCCATACTGATTGAAGTCCATTTTCCTCACTAGACTTTAGCCCACTAATTTAGATCATTTATTAGGCTACTATATTATCTTTATTCGGATCAAATACGATTTACTTAACCATAAATTTATCAAAAACATTACAATGTAATTAATTGTTGTCCACCTCATAGGAAAACATCTAACATTCTTCCCCTTAAACAATAATTAATTACGGTAGTTGTACTGATGATAAAAACCAGTCAAAAAATGGTTAAGAAAATCACTGTATAGGTTGACCAAGTTTAAAAGACCATTTGATCTAAAGATAACGTAAGTCCATCATTTTATCCTGTAAGGTTTTCGATACCGAAAATTATCAAATAAATGTGTCATATGTGACATAGATCCAAAACAATCATACATATCTAATACCTCACTAACATGAATAAGAAAATGGAGTTTGACAAACTATAATGTTGCTTATATGATCTAAAACGTATCATCTTTCCATTTGTAGGTCTTGATTTCTCTAAACTTTATGCCAAACTTCACCAAAGAAATCATTTTTCTCTCACTGTATGTTAAACTGTATTAGAGAAAACTTTTTTTTCTCTTAATGAATGCTAAACGGCATTAAGGATGACCTTTTTGGGATTAAGCACTTATATCCCCCTATGTCATATCAAAATCGATGGCTTTACACATTAAATTGTATGTGTCCTAATGACATAGGCCTAAGATCAATCTGTATATATGCCCATTGACCTTTAAAATGCTTAAGATCGACACAAACCTTAAAACTTTCACCTGTATTATGGCAATGTATTATAACACATATCATTGAGAACAAAATGATGATCATCTTTATTAATAAACAACCAAATTGTCATAGTACATGAGAATTATACAAATGTAGAAGGAGAAAATATAACAATCCATAACTAACAATGTCTAAGGATCTTAACACACCCATATTGTACGCATATCTCTTAAAAATATGTGGGCGAAGTCTTTACTAAAAAGACTAGCAAGCATATCCTCAGTCCTCAAATGCTTAATCTCAATGTGACCTTTCTGTATCAACTCTTTTAGGGTTTAACCTCCAAATGCTTAAATCCTGTGATATTCTTATTGTTATTACTAAACAATACAGTAGACAGATTATCACAATGTAACCAAATGAGTCTAACAACTGATTCAAACATAGACAACCCGAAAATCATGTTTCTAAGTCAAATCGCTTATGTAGCAACCCTATAGAATGCGACAAAATTTACACTCATATTCGAGGTATTCACTAGCGTCTGCTGGACATTCTTCCATGATACTATACCATCTGCTAAAATGAAAATGTAATCTAAAGTGCACTTTCTATTGTGTTGACATATAGAAAAATTCGAATTTGTATACCTTATGAGGTCTAGATTGTTGACCTTTCTATATGTCAACATATAATTCTTAGTTCCTTTTAAACATCTCAACACTCGCATAATTGCATTCTAGTGATTTATTCCTAGGTTAGCCAAAAATTGACCCAGCAGTGCAACAAAAAATGCAATATTCGGTCTAGTGAACACTTGGCATACATTAGGCTACTAATTGCACTAGAATAAGACACATTCTTCATAGCAGCTCTCTTTACCTCATTCTTTGGACACTATGCCAAAGATAATCTCTCATCGTGAGAGATAAGTGTTGTAATAGGTTTACCATTAGCCATATTAAACCTTTGCAGTACTTGCTTAATGTAAGCACTCCGCTAAAGGTATAAAGAGTGTCGAGATCTACTCGGTGGATCTGAATACCTAGGATAAAAGATGCTTCACCAAGGTCTTTTATGTTAAAATTCTTAGCAAAAGTTGCTTCAACTCATACAACATCGTCAAGTTATTTGATGCAAACAAGATATCATCCACATATAGTAATAGGAAGATAACTTTGCTCCCCTTGACCTTGTAGTACAGGCATCTTTCATCTTTATTTTCCATAAATCCAAAAGAGGTCACAACCTCCTCAAACTTAAGGTACCACTGTCTAGAATCTTATTTCAAACCGTATATAGGTTTCTCAACTTATAAACCTTATCAGTCATTTTTTGATCCTAAAATCTTTTAGGTTGATCCATATACCTCTTCACAAATGTCACCATTCAGGAAAGCCATTTTAACATCCATCCGATGTAAGTCCATATCATAATGAGCTATTATTGTCATTAACACCCTGAAAGCATCCTTAGACGATACAGGAGAAAAGGTAACATTAAAGTCAACCCCTTATCTATAAGTGAACCCTTTGGTAACCAATCAAGCCATAAACTGCTTAACTTTACCCTAAGAGTCCTTCTTGGTATTAAACAGCCATTTACAACTCAAAAGTTTGCAATTTTGAGGCAAATCAACTAGCTCTCATACCTTATTACGCTTCATGGATTACAACTCATCATTTATGGCATCCCACCACAAATTTACATTGGGTCTAGAAATAGCTTTTAAGAAGGTAATTGGCTTTACAACATGTCCAATATCATAGTTCTATTCACCCAAATATACTAAGTAATCAGATGGAATAGTAGGTCATCTCACTTTAGTGGATCTACTCAACTGAATTGGTTCTTATACCCCAAGAACCTCTATTTGTACAAGTATAGGTTCCTATTCCTTTATGGGCATGGTACTAAGGCCTCGATCCATTGGATTTGACTGTATAAGTGGCGGATACGAAATAACTGTAGTATCTACCCTACTATCATTTGAAGGGTGAGAAGGACTAGCAATATTTTGTGATGGTTCAAAATTTTAATCATGACATGTTTCAGCATTGCCTACGATTCCAGTAATCATTGCAAAAAGTGGTACTTTTGCTGAGGAACTTTTAAAATCCAGGTCTGAAATTGATATCAAAGATTATAAGATCGCAATGTTTTACTGTATCGTCATTGAGACATTTTGTGACGATTTAAATAAATCATCACAAAATGTTCAACTTCTTGCAATGTTCTCTATTTTTGTCACAAAATCTTGGACTTTTGGCCAAAAATTATTTAAATCATCACCAAAAGTTGATATTAAATATTTTATATCTTATGTATTTGTTAGGGGAATTTTGATGAATTATAATTTACATTTATCTATTTTTTCATATTTTTCATTTGCCTTCTTTATAAATTTTTTTAAATAGCTAATACATTTAAAACCATTTGAATTGGTTTAAATCTATGGATTTATACATACATGATTCTTTAATGATGCCTATTATACATAGTACTACACCTTCATTCATATAAAAATGTCATGAAAATAGAATGAAGCATCTAAAAATTGTAAAATGTTTTCAAACTTTACAACATATTTTTGAAAAACACAAGGTAGACAATTTAAATTTTAAAAATTAGTAAATATCTTTTGGGCATAAAAAATAATCATACCGAAAATTTTAATATTAATAAGATCAAAATATTGTAAATTTAGGTTGACTACTATTCTTAATCATTAATATTTATTAACAATAAATAATAATAAATATAAATATTAAAATATGGTAAGTAATATAATATAATGATACGTGGTAAGTACTACAGGATGTTAATTAGAAGTTTAACAATTTTTACAGACAAAATAATAAATAAAGTTTCACGCCTAATATTCCATTGAAAAGGAAAAGAAATAATTATTTTTCTGGATTGTAAGTAACATTAGACTCGGTTGAAAAGGTAAAGGGATTCCAAGAAGGCTCCTTGCATATTCCAAGCCATTAATTGAAATATTTAAAGATCTTCCTTTAAGGTCTGGTTTATTGACACCCTCTTCTAACAACTTCTTTACTTTAACTAAATTTGTAGAAGATGCGGTCAATAATTTCCTAGATGTAGTATGGATGACGATATTAGATGAACTGCACATACCATACATTTCACCTAATGAGCAAACAATATATCACAATCAAAGCTAAATCAAATAGTAATAAGAACTCAAATTCGAAGACATGCATACCCAATTGATAAACTCCATCATTGTCATAATGAACAAACAGTTTTTGCAATCAACCACTGTTCTAAAATAATTGATTTCCCTAATCTTGTTGGGACCATTAGGATATCACCTCTGCCTCCATTTTTATCTACGTTCTCTTGAAGATTCGAGGAAGCTTAACCTAATATATAGTATATACAATCAAATGTATGTATAATGGCTTTCTAATAGAAAATGAAATAAATATAACAAAGAAAGATAGGCAGTTCAAATGATACTAAAAAACTTGAAGAAGAAGATTGACCATGAAAGGCAAGGAGTGATTAGTGTTTGATTAGTAGATTTGTTCTGCATTGATTTGTTCTTCATTAGGGAGAATTTTTTCACATTCCCCCCAATGGAGCTCTTTTCCACCATCGAAAACTAGTCGTCACATCGACATTTCACGATGAATTAATTTTAACAATTTGATTCTAAGAAGTCAATAAAAGACTTCTTATTTGAATGTTCCAACATTCGAGCATTGTTGATTTTTAATCTATCAAGTGAACTATCTTTAATGATAAGGTTGAGAGTGTTAACTGTGTATGTACTATGTTTATGGGATATTTTAATTCCTTGCTAATATTTATGGTTTTGACCATTTGACTTTTAATTATTATGTATAATCACAGCCTTAGGACACATTGAAATAAATTCCTTATGATGGATACATTTGTATACTAAATATGGTATAGATTTGGTGTAAAAACAATCATATGGTAAATATGTACATAAACATCTATTGTAGATTGTGCCATGATTCTCTATCATACCTTTCATCAAATTGTTAGAAGGGTTACTTGAAACAAGCATGGAAGGTGGAAAAAAAATCCACCCATACACATCCAACACGGAAACACAATTTACCATCTTCCAAACACAACTAGAAAGGGAAACCATACACCATTTACAGAAAAGAAAACCCACATAATGTCCAAAACGTAACAGAATAATATAAGAAAAGAAGAACAATATATACCAACACAGGACATGACACTTCTTCGACAGTGATTTAAATAAGACAACAAATGACTATAAAAAAGGAGATGATGCTTCTTCAAAGGATTATGAAGAGGAAATACAATGGCTAACACGAAAATGAAGATAACTTATTAAATGTTATAGACGTAATAGAGCTCGACCTGAATGGTCTATTGCAAAGGCTTATATAGTGAATGAATGTTTGCCATTTTGTTTGGTGTACTTAAATGACGTGGATATAAGATTTAGTAGACAATAAGGTAACTTTGATTTTGTTCAAGATGATGGCTTATCAGTTTTTTCCTAAAAAGTTAAGCCACTTGGTGTCAGAAAATATGTGGAGTTAACTAAAGATGAATTTGAAATTGCCCGTTATATATTTTGAACAATTGTGACAAAGTCGATATATATATGGAGTATGTATATTACTTTTCATTCAAAATTTCATATATTAAATTTCGTGATTCTATTTATATTTCCTTATCTCTACTTTTTTAAAATTAGAGAACAAAAATATTTGATTTGAAGCAAAGGGATTGTTAATGTTGAAGAAAGATATAAGATTAAGTTCCCATTATGTTTTAGGACTCGAGTAAGTTATATATTGATGGAATAATATGAAGTTATGACAATTTGTATCTCATATTAATTTATAATTATATTTTATCCTATAGATGATACAGTTAAATAACCGTAACATGCAAGAGGCCACAAAAACATTATATTCTTTGAAATGTGGGCCTCATATGTGTGGGAAAAAATATGCAAGTTACATTTTTAATGGATTTATATTTCATATACAAGATCGAAACAATCAACTTAGAAGCCAAAATTATGGAGTTGTTGAGAGATGTCATGAAGATGATTTTATTAACTTCTACAGAAGGTTGTTTTATTTAAGTACAAATGGTTTAATCTTAGTGATATAAAAGTTAATGGCAATATTACTAGCATCAACATTGGTAAGACATAGTATAATAATGACCCTTTTTTTCTTGCAAGTCAAGTGAACCAAGTATCCTACCTCAAAGATACTGTATTGGGTTGCAATTGGAAGGTTGTTCAAAAGTTTCAACACTGAAATCTCTTCGATTTTTATAAAAGGGATAATGGTCTAATAAGAAAGGATGGTAATGAAGTATATCAAGAGATTGAGTTGGAGTTGAATAATAAAGCCATTCAAATAAAAGATACAGATATATCATTCCATAAGAGAGATGTTGATCCCAATATAGTATAAGTGGATGAAGTATAAGCCAATCTTATCATAGAAAGAGATGAAGACTATATTAAGGATGAATTATAATACAAAGTTTACTTTGATCGAATATAATAGTGATGAAGAGTGGAACCATAATGTAACTAATGGTGATGATTTTTCAAGATCTTGATCATAATGATTGAAGGAAATAAAAGTTTTGTTTATATTGTTTGAAATTTATTGTTGATGTTTGAGTTATGTTATTGCGTATTATTGATATTTCACTTATGTTAATGCGTATTGATGATGTTTCACTTATGTTAATGCATACTGATGATGTTTCACTTATATTAATGCGTGTTTTTCATGTTTCTTGATTTCTACGCATAATAATAATAATACTGAAGTAAGCAAACATGAACTACCCTTTTGACATAAACATGTTTATACCATTTGTTCTCATTTGATTTAGTCAACACTAAAATAACTAGAGACAAATTATGTTGATTTTTGAGATATGTTTATGCGGATTGTTGATGTTTGATCTATGTTTATACAGAATGTTGATGTTTGAGTTATGTAAATTTGGAATGTTGGTGTTTGAGTTATGTTTATGGGAATGTTGTGTTTGAGATATGTTTATGTGGATTGTTGATATTTGACTTATGTTTATATAGAAGGTTGATGTTTGAGTTATGTTTATGTGGATTACTGTTTGAGCTATTTTTATGTTGATTGTTGATGTTTAAAATATGTTTATGTATATTTTTTATGTTTGACTGATGTTTATGCGTATGTTGATATTTGAGTTATAGATATGTAATATAATTGCACCCGGTAGAAACGAAGGAAAGAAGGCGGCAACTATTGAAATTGTTACTCCCCCACAACAACTATATCAATCTAACCCTAGCCAATAATAACAATCAACTTCATCCATTAATGAAGTCAGTTAGCAACAACCTCCATCTACCTCAACTAGCGCTGAGAGATCTTCAGGTCTGTTAATCTTTACCACTTATAATTAGACTTATGCTCAAATATATATTCACATGTTTAATGCATTTTTCTTATCCTTATTCTTTTGTTGTTAGGTTCCAATATTGCCATTAGAAAAAGAGGTAGAGGTATCACTAAAGGTTCTAAGTTGCAATACATAAATGTTGTAATGAATAACAAGTTGTCTATAATATTGACACCTCACAAGGTCGTCATGTTGACAAGACCCAATTGGCAAAATTTTCCAGTGAGTTAGGGTCATTGTCAGGACTAAATTGTCATGCCTTCAATATACCACGTAGTATAAGGAAGACAATTTGCTAAAGAAGGCTTTGAACAAAGTTTTGGTAATTTTTCAATTTATTTAATTATATGTTTTTTTTTCTTATTTAAAGACTAATTTCAAATTTAATTGTTGTTCTCACATGAAGCTCAATATCGTTGATATCGACAACCCTGAAGTTTCATGCTGTGTTACAGGGACAAGGTTCATTGTTATCGACTACGTAAATACTACAAAATTTTTCCTTTTAATGAGGAGGCAAGGAGATATGTTCCTGAATGGATGTTTTCAGAAAATTGGAGCCAAATGTGTGATTATTGAACCTCTGCCAATGTTAATATTGGACTTCTTTCTCTTTATATTTGCATTCATTAACCTTGTTACACAATTTAATGACTATTTCTTTTTTTATTTAGGAAAAGTGTGAGAAAGCTAAGGTTAACATAGAAAAAATGAAAACTCCTCACAATCAACGCTCTAATTCATTTCTCATCGTACGAAATGAATATGTAAGTTATTTGTTTAGAAGTTATAATTATATTAGCAAATAAAATAATATTTATTGTGTTTTCATTTTTTTCCATAAAGCAGCATGAAAAGGAATTACATAGACAAGAGTGTGATAGAATCATACTATACAGACTTACTCACTATAAGGAAGGTCAATGGTAGATGTCAAAAAAAGCGCAAAATAACTATGTAAGTATAAAATTTATTTAAATTTTAAGTTTATTTATTTATGTAGTACTAACTAATAATATTTGAACTGAATATTGATTTTTTTAATTTTAGAATAAGATACAGGAGTGTTGCAAAGAACATTGCCTGACGAAAATTTGTCAAATGTAGATGAGATTTGCAATACCGTGCTTGGTACAAGATCCGGCTATATCAAAGATCTTGGGTTTGGCCCTAAGCCAGCTACTTCATCCTCATCAAGACCAACATATGATGACCGTCTTGAACAGGGGAACCAGTCGCTTAAGGCTAAATTAGACTGTAATGAGCAAAAGTTAGAACATAATAAACGAAAATTGACCAAGCTTGAAAAAGTGGTCAAACAAATACTTAGCTCGAATTATGTAAGTAGTAGTGACGACAAACAATTCTTAGTTTGTACATAACTATTTTGCTAATTCTGCTATATCATCGCCAATAATTTTTGACAATGATTAAAAATTCATGGCTAAATATTATTAGCTATGTTACTATTAACGTAGCAAACAATATTTAGCCACGAAACTAAGTGTACCAAAATATCATTGGTAACAATTTTCTGTATCGTTCCAACTCTCTTTTCACTACGTATGTAACTCATAAAAATAAATAATTCACGACGATTTATTAAAAACATCGTTTATAGTATTTTGCTATCGAAATTTTGTGACGATTTAATATCATTGCTAAATATTATCAACGACGAAACTTTTAGCATAAAAAATTTTCGTCACTAAAAACTCTTTGTGTTGTAATGACCTTAAAGCATTTTGGGAGACGAGATTTGGTAAATATATTAGTCACTTAATCTAATTAATTTGAAATGAGTTGTTTGTCCGTCTCATTAGAAGCGACATCTATCATTAAACATACCACGTTATTTATGTACTGGGCCGCGTAACAAGTGTGAAAAAGTCAAGCTTAAAACAATCTCTGGGGTTAAGCGATAATTAGTTGGATCACCAATCAAATTATATTTCAATAAACACAAAGAATGAGAGAAGGACGTGGGGAAAAAAAAAAAAGGAGTCCATTAATAATTGTGCTTCTACATATTATAGGGTGCATAAAACATCTGCAAGGTGGGTACGGATCACCAAGAAAACATAAAATAAGATGATGCATTACATATATGATGTCGCTAATGACTGTAAAACAAATAAGGCCGCCACAAGTGATGGCGAAAAAAGGTCTAATCCGGCTAATAAAAAATTTGATCAACTATTTGGTTCAAGTTGATCAAATTTTTTATTGGATTTAAAATTTTTTAATTTCGAGTTTTGAGCTAAATTTGAGTTTAAGTTGTTCGATCTGATTCAAAATTTAAAATTATTATATAAAATAAAATTTTTTTTAATAAAATGATATTATTTTAAATTTTAAAAGATTAAAAAAATAAATTTAATCAAACCTAAGCCTAAAGCCTAAGATTTGATGGAGATTTGAGCTCAATCTGACAAAATTTTGAGTTAGATTTGAGCCCACTATCATCTGAATTAATATCAAATAGTTAAAGAGCTTTATTATGACGCAGGTCACAGGTAAAAGGGTTAAATTTGACATTTTCTTCTATCGAAGTGTGAACAAATTCCTAATAGTGATCTTAAGACCTAATTTTTATTAAATGTTAGATAAAAGAAAAAATTAAGGTTAAAAGTATATTTTAGATCCTAATATGTTCATCAAAATATAAGATAAATTCTGACATTTTAGAGTATGTAATATAAATTTTAATATTTTCTGATGACTCCAAATTAAATAGATAGAAAATTAAAAAAGTTTAGTTTCGTTCATTAAATACCACATGATCTAAAGTTCAAGCGAACTTTTTGCACGCATTTATCCCACTTCCATTTGGAGAATTGAATTGATTGTAGATATATGAAGTAAGTTAGTCGATTTAGTAGTAATGTCAATTTATTAATAAACAAAGAAAAATATTACAAGTGAATAGATTAACTTTAAAATAACAACAATTTATTATGGCATATATTTGTTATTTTTAATTGATATATCAAATCCATTGTATTACGCATTTCATTATGAAATCCAATTTCTATTTAAAAAATTAAATTATTCATAAGTATTTTTTAAGTATTTTGATTATATTATATTATTTTAATAATTAATTTTCATTAAATTAATTTTAATTACTCTAAAATCTTAAACCCTAATCCCAAGATTTATTGCCTTCAAACTCCTATGCTTCTCTATTCTCTTTCTTTTGGCCTCCATTCTCCTAAGGGACAGCAGCTTTTTCCTATTTCATTGTCTCCTACTGTGTCTCTATAGGCAAATAGCAAGTGCTCACATGATCATTGTCTCGTACCGTGTCTCTATAGGCAAATAGCAAGTCCTCACATGATCTTTACTTGCCACAGGAACTACAAATCCACTGCCATTCCTCTCACAACTAGTGAAGTTCATAGGAACAATTCTAAGCTGGTATAGAGCTAAGAATTAGATTCTTGGAGGCTGGAGGCAATTCACATTAAGAGATATTTGAATGAATTCCCCATGCATTGGGATAGAATTCAACATGTCCAATATATTAACATCTCTATCTGAAGTATGCCTCATGATTTTGTTGATTTATGCCTTACAACTAAACGATTAGTTGTAGTTTAATGACAAAATAATTTAAAGACATTCTTTATCTTATACACACATACATATATATGATAAATCTATAGGATAATTATACATCGCAAATAAAATTACAATGAGATTCATATTGCATTTATATATTATCCTAAATTATTTTTAGTCATTGTTTTATTAACACTAGATATTAATGTAACATAAAAAATTAGCACACATTATGTTTTTTTTATAAAGGAAATAGTCGATCTCATAGACTAAATTATAGAGATACTTAAATAAACGTATGAGTGCTTGTTAGAGAACAAGTTCATTGAACTAACATGATATGAGAAATCCATTTGGAATATATATTACTTGTATTCTTATGGAAATTCTCATTATGATGATTATATAAGTGATCCTTTGACCTGAGGTCTCCAAAATTATCTTGTATAAGAATTGTTATGATTTAATACTACTTATGACCTATTCTAATTATGAGTAATTCAGTTAGTAGTCATTGAATGGAGCATGAACTATACGGAGGTAGTTGAATGATCAAGATAAGATTCATCACTCTAAAGTAATTAAAGAGAATGTTCTGTTGTTCTCGATTAGCATTGATTTAGGAAATCTTTGGCCAAGGTGAAATGATACTTTGTAAATAGTTTACAAATGTCAATAATTAAACCAATAGCTAATGGAAAAGAACTAATATGATTGAATACAAAATAGAGTGCACATTAATTTTATGCTTTGTGTCTAATTAGAATATTATATAATGAAAGGATTAAATTATACAGAAAAATTATGCACGAAAAAGTTAGTCAAAATCACTTTGACATTCATAAATATTTGGGTGGTCATGATGTGTTATTAGCCACCAATCTTGATCTATGATTATAGATTGTTTAATTAGAAAATTAAAGACAAATTAAAAGAAGTTTTAATTTATCTAATTATAATTATAATTTATAATTATGAATTATAAGTGTAATTTATGATTATTGTCAACATATTTGGGAACCTAATGAGTCTCATATAAAGAATGGGTTAAAGATAGCAAAGATATTTCAATAAATTAAGCTTGATTGTAAAGTTTGATAAACTTTATGATTAAATATGAGATATTTAATAAATACGGATCAATATGAGATATTAGATCTTATTTGGGCATAATTGATATTTAATTAGAATTAATTATAATTCTAATTAAAGTTTAATTAAATTAGAATTTAATTTTAATTAAATTTTAAAATGTCCAAAATTTATTATAAATAGTCTTAAGTTCTAATTAAGCTTACACTTCTTGATTAACTCTCTTTTTAAAAGCTGCAGAATTTTCTCAACCTGTTTGATATTATTAGAGGCCAAATACTTGTGCTGCTACGATGGTTTAGATGAATTGATTTCTGAAACTGTTCAATAGATACGAAGAGAATATAATTAAGTTTTAGAATAAGATACAAATTAAAATTTATGCTTTATTATAATTTAATTGTTAATCATTTTATAGAATTAAAGTAATCTTGATTTTTAAAAAATCAAAATATGAAAAAAAGTTTCATAATTATTTTGCTGCAGTCGAGTTCTTAGTATTATTTCAATTTCCCAATATCTCTTTCCATTAACTATGTCCGTCGCTGACCATGCTCTTTTTCCTAAACTCAACTACAACTATCCGAAAGGTACAATTTTCAGGTATTCACTTAGACAGCCACAGGCCCACAGACACATAACAAGAAACCCAGTTTTGTTTTCGTAGTCTTTTCGCAACTATGAGAAAGATACGAGGTTTCAAAAGCTTGGGACACTTCAATCAACATGCAGACACAGGCTAATATTCGCCAAATTACTCAGCTGGGCACGTCGTTTGGGATCAAGAGCCAAATGCAACATCCCCTCACCTATTGCCGTGAATAGGAGTGTATAAGTGTACAGTGACATATGCATGCATTCATATATGCACAT
>JAOQMS010000004.1:14800671-14812106 GCA_027563885.1 Erythroxylum longipes | reverse complement strand
TAGCGCTCCGTTATCTTAGGTTATGTGTCGGAACGACCTACGGGCGTCCCGATGCGTATCCTAGGGTAATGGGGTGTCACACCAAATCACTTTGTTTTAAAAAACGCAGTTCGGGTTATATACCCTTAGGTCGTGCAGCTGTGAAGCAAGGAAAATATCCACAGTTCCAAAGAGCATCTAGCCTGCTACAAAAACACACACAAGATTGATATTTAGATCTTGAAATGAGATTCAAAATAAGCGAAGGTTCATGGGCTTATGATTTGATCTATGGCTTAAAATTAAAAGATATAAATGTACTTACAATGTGTGACAGGGGCTGAATGCAAACAAACTTGAAATTTAGTTTTAAAAGGTAAGCTTAATATATGAAAGTACAAGTTGAGCAAAAATGATAATCATTGCAAAAATTCTCAATGAAAAGAAGGAAGTATCAAAAATGAGTTTTATTTGAAAGGATAAAAGGACCCCTTAATTGAAAGAAATTAACTTTTAGAAAGGAAAGAACAAATTGGGATGTTCAAAAACATTTTATTTTATTTAAAAAGAAAGGTGAAATGCAATGACCCTAAAAAGACACGAATCTTAAATAAAAATGACTATTGGATGAAAGATAAGTTATAGATTTTGAACAGAAATGAACTTTTATTAAAACTCAAATAATCTGGATAGATAAATTCTGAGGCAACTATTGTATAATATGAAAAAATAAAATATGTCTATGGATAAAAAAACATGAATATTTATTAAGATAACAATAGATGGATGAATGCTTAAGAGTTTATAATTTTACTTGGAGCCTAAAATAAAATTCTTAAGGTGATTTCTAGGTTGGAAATAATAAAAGATATAAAGTTTGTCACTAAAATATAATTAGGAGTTTTAGACAAATTGTGGTCAACATCAGCCACATATATGGTTAACATGAGCCCCCTACATTAAAAGAATTGCAATATAAGCATAAATGATGGATTATTGAAAAAATTTGAGGTTTCATTAGTTTGAGGGCTAAATCACATAGTTTCTAAGACTTTTAACATTTTTACCAAGAAAACAAATATTTTTAACACTAACATATGCATCAAAACGTATGTCAAAACTCAGCATTTAAAAGTGTTTAAAAAAACTTAAAATTATGAAAACAATTCAAATTTAATCTTAATTGACAAAACTCTTGACAAAGTTATGTCTTTGACATTGATTTAACACTTCATTTTAATTTATTATTATTTATGTTAGTGTTAAAGTATCACATGAAAACCATGTGATATTGTGAGACCTATCTTATTTGGACTAAACCTAAATTATTTTTAATTTAATTATCTCTAATTTTATATTAATCTTAATTAACATAAATAAAATATGATAAACCCTTATTAACATAATAAACTCTAATTAATTAAACATTAATCTTAGTTAAACTTAAATTAATTAATATTCTCTAAATTTTCTCTTTTCTCATGCTCTAACTACCATAACCAACAACCTAACCAACACGTTAATCTTAACCTCAATATCTAAATTACCCTTTCTTTTTTACTTTTGCTTCTTTTAACCAATTTGTGCTCGCCATCTTTCTTTCTTCTTTGTATTGCTTTTCTAAACTACAAATACATCCTCAGACTAGCTTAGGTTGTTATAAATCGCAACTATCATATGCAAGCTTATGGTCAATTATAAGCCCAAACTCGAACATGATAAACAAACACACGCCAGAGGGGGGTGAATTGTGTGTGACTAAAAAAAATTTGCAAGTTACTTTCAGTTCAAGAAGTAATGATAGGAGCCTGTCAATAGTTAAAACAGTAGGAGTCTATTATGCGACAAGATTTATTTAAACGAAAGGAGCCTGTTAAACAAAAGTCTTATTAAAAACAATTTGAAACAGAAGGCGCCTGTTAAAACTGAAAAGAACCTCTTTGAAGTTGAAAACAGAAATAGCATGTTAAAAGTGAAGGAGCCTCTTACTGAAATAAACACGCACATAAAATATAATGTGGAAATATAAAAGTTAAAAGAGAAGAGAAGAAGGACACATTCCATCTATACTAGTTTGGTTTACAACCCAAGCCTATATCCAATCCCCAAGTATCTAATTTGAGTATTTTACTATAAAAACAAGTAGTAATTTAATGAGTCTCTCCAAGCTCATAAGTTAATAGTTTCCAAAGTTCTCCAACCTTCCAGACTATTAGTTTTTAGCTAGCCTCTATAAGCTCTCAATAGAAATGAAAGTTTGCTTGATATGAGCTACACTAATCTCTCTAAAAAATATTTTCACTTTCTAAAGAATAAGAGATTTTTCAATGATATCACTTTCAAAAGAATTGATGCTATATCTATATTTCAAAAGTCTGATCTATGTTTGTAAAAGCAGTGGCTTTTCTTTAAGTAGGCATTTCTTTCAACTAGTAATTGTTTCACTTGCATCCTTAGTCAACTGGATGGATTTAATTACGAATGACTTCAATGTCATCTTTGCCAAAAAATCTTCCAGTAATCACACGGCTAATACACAAACTTCATAATAAGTAGGATCCTTTCGGATAAGCCATTTTTAAGGTAAGTTCATAAAGAAGGTTCCTACAAGAAGGAATGCAATTATTCTATGATTTTATTTCCTTTTAAGAATTATACCGTTGTTTATATATAATGAAATAAATCAAATTTGAATTTTGAAATATTATGAGGTTATCATCAAAATCATTAAATATGAACCTTAAGCTAACAATCTCCCCCTTTTTGAAGATTACAAGCAATAATAGATATATTTTTCAAAATTCAAAAAGATAATAAATGATTTCAAAGTATACCTAAGACTTTTTTATGTTCAGACATGATTAGAAGGAGCCTATCTCTTACGAAAGGAGCCTATCAATTATTTATCACAGATTTTCACAACAAAATCAATCACAGATAGAATCAAGGTAGCATTAAGAAATCATATCACATATATATGCAAAAATATGTCCACATAAGCTCTCCTCCTTTTTCATTATCAAAATCACAAAAATAAAGAAATAGGAAGGAAGTTAAATAATATATTGATATGCAAGATAATATCATAAGTACAAATGAGCCATGCAAAAAGCAAAAAAATTAATAGAGGGATTTAGAGATTTTTCTCAGCAGGATCTACATATCAAGAAGCTGATTTTGCATATTGTCTATCTGATTTTGCATTTTTTCTCGATTTTTTTAAATGCTCTTCAGCAGTTGTTGGATACTTGCACTATTTTCATGCTGAGGAGGAACATTAGCTCATTAATCTGGAGCAGAACCTAGGATTTTTGCTTCTCTTTCATATTTCTTTTCCACCCAGACATTGTTTTGCAATTTATATCCAAATTGGTATGGAATATAAGGATGAAACTTAGTCCGTTTATACCAACTCAAGTTTGCAAAAGTTACTCCATAATGGTGGAAATCTTGGTGAGTAACATCCCATATGTTAGACAACCAATTTTAATCTTATGATTCCTTTTATCCACCATAAACCTTTAGATCATTACAAGGAGATTAATTTTGTTTTCTTTCAGCAAATTATACACTACTTAAATGTCTAGCAAACTACACCTTTCAATAAAACTACTCCTGGGGAAAATAAAAGTAGCTAATAACGATGCAAGACATCATGGCAATAAGTCAAATTGCTTGCTCCAAGGTCTCCCATCTTGTGTATTTTCAGCATTAAGGCAGATGAATTTAACAACTTCTTCAAAATCCAGATCATTGACATCCTATTTATGACAAGGAAAATCAGTTCTCCCTATTGGAGCTATGTTCAGTATATCTCCTAAAATATCTTCAAAAATTAGAATTTCACTTTCACACACCCATGGGACTATAGGTAGCTTTCCATCAATTACTTCTTTTCTCATGTTTGTGTTGAATGCTCTGACTAGCTCATCACACTCTACCTCATCTAATTTCAGGAAGTTTTCCCAACCAATTGCAACAAAGTAAGGAGAGATAGGTATATCTATATTATCAAACATCATAGGAGGCAAGACTGCCCTAGCAACTACCTTTCTTTTCTTGTATTGTGTTTTATAGTGGACTTTTGCTTCCACTGATTGAAACATTTTTTGTTGTATTGATGTCTTTCCTTCATTTTGAGCAGCTATATTTATTTTCTTCACTCTATTTTCTTTAGGGATCATCTTTTCATGAAATAGCTCTTTTTTAGTAGTTTCTTTGGTGACAAGTGCTTTTCCTTTCTTTATTTCTTCCCATTTTCTTTTTCTAGATTCTTCTTCCTTTTCCTTTTCAGCATCAGTGGTTTCCTTTTGTTCAAATAGTTTCTCAGCTTGCTTTACAAGGCTTCCTCTGGTTTGTGGTTGTTTGATCACCCGAGAAGATTTTTCATTTGAACCGTCATTGTTTGTAACCCAGTGTACTTCTAACACTTGTTGCTTAGAGGAGATGGGTACAGGACCAAGATACCAAACATCCTCCAAGAAATTGACAATGACCACTTGTGTTTTTTCAATCGACTTTATCACCGGCATAATCTGCATCACAATAGCCCACTATGTCAAATGAATTAGTTTTTAGATACCATAGTCTGAAATCCATAGTTCCATAGAGACATCAAAAGATTCTTTTAGCTGCTTGAAGGTGACTTTCTTTTGGATTTGATTGAAGGTGTGCGTAAAGACATACACTATGCATAATGTCTGGAGCTTGTAAGATATAGTAGTGATCCAATCATTCCTCTATGCTTTGTCTCACCATAGCTTTACCTTCTTCGTCTTTATCAAGTTTAGTTCCAGTTTACATGGGAGTACCCATCAATTTGGCATCATTAAAATGATATTTCTTGATGAGTTCCTTTGTGTATTTGTCTTGACTAATGAAGATTCCTTTTTCTGTTTGTTTGATTTGTAATCCGAGAAAGAATGATAATTCTCTCATCATGCTCATTTCAAACTCCCCCTGCATTAATGATAAGAATTCTTCATAGAAGGATGGATTAGTAACACCAAATATTATATCATCAACATAAATTTGTACTATAAGAAGATCATTCCCCTTTTTCTTAATAACTAAGGTTTTATCGACTTTTTTTCTTTCAAAGTTGTTCTCAAGTGGAAAGTTACTTAACCTCTCATACCATGCTCGAGGAGTCTGCTTTAAGCCATACAGAGCTTTGGTTAACTTCATTACATAATCCAGATGGTTTTCATCTTCAAAACTTGGAGGTTGCTTAATAAATACTTCTTCGTTAATGCAACCATTGATGAATGCACTTTTAACATCCATTTAGAATAACTTGAAATTTCTATAGCATGCAAAGGTAAGTAAAATTCTAATAGATTCCAATCTAGCAACATGTGCATAAGTTTCATCCAAATCAATATGTTCTTGTTGATTGTAACCTTGAGCTACAATTCTAGCTTTGTTTCTTACCACCTTACCTTTTTTGTCAACTTTGTTTTGAAAAACCCATCGAGTCGCAGTGATTGACTTATTTTGAGGTCGAGGTACTAGGTTCCAGACTTTGTTTTTATCAAATTGATTTAGTTCATCTTTCATAGTTGAAACCCAGTTTTTATCAGTAAGGGCCTCTTCAACGGCCTTTGGTTCTAATTGTGAGATGAGAGCAACAAAATCGTTTTTGAATGTATCGATGTTTATTTTAACCTTTCCATTCTTTTTGTGTTTTTTGTTATATAGGCTCTTGCTGAGATAAAGGAGCCTGTTCTGTTCTAGCTTCAGAGAGACCTTCTTGATCTTGTGATTCTGAAGGAGCTATAGTTAGAGTATTCGATATATTTTTACGAACTAAGGGGTGCTCTTCATCATCTAAATTGGCTGAAATTATCGAAGGTAGTGCTTCATTAAAAACCACATATATTGATTCTTCTATTTTCCTTGTTCTTTTACTATAAACTCTAAATCCTTTACTCGCATTATTATATCCCAAAAAAGTAGCTTCATTTGACCTCGTATCAAACTTTCCAATGTTGTCTTTTCCATTGTTTATAATGAAACACTTATAGCCAAAAGCTCTAAAGTAAGCAACATTTGGTTTTCTTTCATTCCACAGCTTATAGGGGGGTCTTCTTAAGAATAGGTCTTATGAGACATCTGTTGAGTATATAATATATCATGGATACAACTTCTGCCCAATATCCATGAGATAGTCCACTTTCACAAAGCATAGTCCTGACCATATCAACCAAAGTTCTATTCTTTCTCTCTACAACTCCATTTTGCTTAGGTGTCCTTGTATAAGAGAAGTTATAAGTTATACCATTGCTATTACAGAACTTTTCAAACTTTTTGTTATTGAATTTTCCTCCATGATCGCTTCGAATTGAAGTAATGTAGTATCGTTTTTTGATCTTATTTTTTTTGCAAAACTTCTCAAAAACATCATCCTTATTTAATATAAATTAAAACCATGTAAATATGGAATAGTCATCTACTAAAATAAAACCATAATGTTTACCACTAAAACTTTGAGTCCTAGTAGGAACAAATAAATCCATGTGCACCAGTTCAAGTGGTTAGCTAGTAAACACAATATTTTTAGGAGGAAAGTTGCTTATGACCTGTTTACCTTTTAAACAAGCCTCACAAAACTGATTGCTTTCGAACTTTAGAGTAGGTAGTCCTCTTACGAACTCATTTTTGGATAATTTGATAGAATGCTTATGTTGACATGTCTAAATCTCATGTGCCAGGTAAACAAATTCTTTTCAAGAGAGACAAAATACTTAACATTTTGTGAGGACATATCTTTTAGTTGAGCGCAATATATAATCTGATTTCTAGGACCAACAAACATAATAATATCATTATGAATATCAACAATTTCACAATGATATGTATAGAAAATGACTTTCTTGTCACATAACTGACTCACACTCAACAGGTTATGTTTCAAACCATTAACAAAGAGAACATTATCAATAGAGGTAGAGTCACAATCACCATTGATATTTCACCTGTCATATGTCTCGAATAGACGCTATCAACTATCTATTGATTTCTCCCGTCTCTGTTTTGAAGTATATCTGTAAAAAATATTATCTAATGTTAGGTACCCAAAATTTTTTGGGTAATTTTAGATTAGTAACTTAACCTTTCGATCTCCAAATATACGTTTGAAATAATTTCTTCACTTTACGAAATTTATAAGAATGGATAATGTGGCCATGTCTACCCTAGTAGAAGCATAAAGCAGAAGAGTGAGAATTGATATAATTTCTATCATGAATCAGATTCCTGCTATTTTGACTATGGTTACTACTAGATTTGACAAAGAAATTTTTATATGGCCTGATATTATTGTTTTCATTATATCCTATTTCGGCCTTACAAAAAATGCATCTACCACTACCAAGCAATGCATTAAGATTCTTTCAACAAAAATTTCCAAATCTTTTTATAAAGATAAAATCTTTCCAGCATTTTTCTCCTTTTCAAGTTCTAAGGTGACGACTTTTCTTCTAACTGTCTCACCTTTTTAGAATCATTTTTTAGCAACGTACTTTCTAACTTGGCTATTCTTTCTTCCAATACTTCCTTTCAGAGACCTTTTTCTTATACTCAACTTCGAGAGACTTATTCTTGGTCGTTAGATTCTCGTTCATTAATTCCAATGATTTAACCTTACTCTTCAGAGATGCATAATTACTCTTGGACTTCTTAACTTCTTTCAAATATTTAACTGTTAAACTTTTGTACTGATCATACAATTCATGATATGCATTTTTCAATTCATTAACTTCAATATCAGAATCAGAATAGTATACCTCATTGTCTCCAGATTTAACCATGAGACAGACGTTGCTAACTTCTTCAGGTTCATCTTCTTTAAAGCTTTCAAAATCCTAGTCAAACCATGTTGGGCACCCCGCCCTTGCGAGTCACGTGCCCGACGTCCTAAGTGACATCTGGACGCACATCCCACAAAGTTGGCGTGCCCACACTAGCCAATCCTCAAAAAGAACTCACTTTACCTATTTCTAGACATATTTGTGGGAAAACTTAAAGTGGAATTTCAATTTGATCTCTTCAAAACATTTTGTTCCCCCTTTTGTCTTAAGTCTCTAATGACACCAAAATCATTCAATTTGGTTCTGTCCTCAATCATATTGAACCTTTTTCTATTGGGGCAACTAGCATAACTTTTGTTATAGGTATCGGATCAAGATCCTTGTTAGCTAGTTTGAGAGAGGACTTATAGGTCTATAACTTTCTTGAAGACCTTAGGAACAAATTTTATCGTCTAAATGCTCAAAGATGGACTAGACGACATAAAATGAACAGTATACAGAAGAAGAAGTTTCGGTCACTTAAGCAGAAAGCAAACAAATGCAAAAGCAGACGAATGCAATAAACAAACGAATGCAACAAGCAGAAGAAGCAAAAAGTAGATGAAGCAAAAGTAGACGAAGTAAAAAGTAGACGAAGCAAAAGTAGACGAAGCAAAAAGTAGACGAAGCAAAAGTAGACGAAGCAAAAATTAGACAAATCAAAAAGTAGACGAAGCAAAAAGTAGACGATTCAAAAAGTAGACAAAGCAAAAAGTAGACGAAGTGAAAAAGCAGACGAAACAAAAGATAGATGAAGTGAAAAGTAGACTAAACAAAAGATAGACGAAGTGAAAACGCAGACAAAACAAAAGATAGACGAAGTGAAAAAGTAGACGAAACGAAAGACAGACGAAGTGAAAAAGCAGACGAAACAAAAGGTAGACGAAACCCGAGTCAACTTACGACGAAGCAAAGTCAACTTAAGATGATGCAATGCTTAAAACCCTATGACGTCATCACAGACGATTCATCTTTACTGACGATATATTTTTTACAGACGAAATGATGTCGTCACAGGCGAAGTGACGTCATCACAGACAATTGGTCTTTACAGACGATATATTTTTACATTCCTACACATTTCCCTTTTTAGGGACCATAACTTTTAATCCAAAGGTCCAAAAATTTCATACTATATACCGTTAGAAAGATAAGAGGCTGAACTACAACTTCTAAGAATACAAATTTGTCCAAATCAACCTAGATTAATGCAAATTTTTCCATGAAGTCATGATACAAAATTTATCCCTATAGATGCTTGAAAATGCAATATAAAGACTTTGGAAATAATGAACAAATTATCAAGGGTTATTTATTGAAACTTTACACACAACTAACACTTGAACAAGTTTTTGGCACCGTTACCAGGGAGGTAATTCTTTAATTTTAAGGCATTTTAGTTAATTTGCAATTTCTATTCTTTCTTTTTATTACTGAAATTATGCTCTTACATGAACACAAAAGTGACGAGAAGTTTGAGTCATGAAGTTGAAACCTTAGAGTTAGACATCACTCAATTAGAACGATCAATTAGGAAAACTCGACGTGAAGAAGAAGAAGAAAGCGCAAAAGCAATAATGGCTGAGGAATTTCAGCAAGATTTGGACCACGGAGTGAACCAAGGATGTCAACAAATAACCTTTATAGATTTAATAAGACCAAGGTTCAATGCGGCTAACCAAGGAGTAGTTAGGCCACCCGTACAAGTAACCTCTTTTGAAATTAAACCAACCTCCTAAACATGTTTCAACAGAATGCGCAATTCTAGGGACTAACGAATGAAGATCCCAATAAACATGTAGTGAATTTCCTTGAAATCTATGATAAATTTCGATACCAACAGATGTCAGAGGATACAATAAGAATTAGGCTCTTTCCTTTTACCCTAAGAGATAGAGAAAAGGCCTGGTACCATTCTCTCAACCTAACCAACGCCACCACTTGGGATCAACTAGTTCGTACCTTTTATACAAATATTTTTTCCTTACCAAGACCACGATGATTATCAAGGAGATTACCAACTTCTAGCAAAGGGACGGGGAATCGATCTATGAAGTGTGGGAAAGATACAAGGATTTACAACGAAAATGCCCACACTATAACTTACCGAAGGAATTCTTGTTGCAAACATTTTATAATGGAATAACCCCATATACAAAATGCACGATTGACGTAGCTTTAGGAGGATCACTAATTAGAAAGACGGTAGATGAAGCAGAAAAGTTGATAGAGGAGATGGTGAGTAATAGCTGATTATGGACAAACGAGCGAAGTAGACAACCCATTACATTCTGAGAACAAAAAGGAATTGTAGCTATTGATCAAATGATGGAGATGTAGGCTAAAATTGACAACTTAACTTAACAGCTCAATCTCGTGAAGGCTTCATCCTCTGTTTCGATAAAATTCGCACAATTAAAGTGTGAACTCTATGGACAGATGGACCATGATATGGTGAGTTGTTTCTTGATGAATGGAAACAATACGGAGTAAGTTAATTATATGGGAGCTCAATATGAACGAGGAGGGGGGAACAATCCTTACTCTAACACATACAACTCTGGGTGGAATCAGACGTCCAACAAGATAAATTGAGCTTAATGGAATCCTAGTTGAATAGGATTTTAGACAAACTTGGAACCTTAAAAGATGCACAAAAGAGTTTAGAAGGAAAATTTGAACAAGTAACAAAGAACCACGCCTCTTCAATCCATAATCTAGAGGCTCAGGTAAACCAATTGTCAAATGCTTTCTCTACATGAAATAGGAGAATTCTTCCTAGAACTCCAGAAACAAAACCAAGGGAACAACTAAAGGCTATTACATTTTGAAGTGGGACGGAACTTGAACCACCCACAAGGACAATAAAACAGCCCTTCCCCCTGTTGAGAAAGATCAAGAAAAGGAGAAAGAAGTGAATGTGAGCGAATACGCTACTTGTGTCCCTCCTCCACTATATCCACCCAAGATTCCTTTTCCTCAACGATTACAAAAGAAGAAGTTAAATGCACAATTTGAAAAATTGTGCATCTAATTAAAGACGTTATAGATAAATCTCTCATTTGGAGAGTGTTGGACCCCATTTTCGGAGCCCAACTATCTAGAATATCATAAAACGTGAGCTTAATCCAATAAAAAACACCTTAACCATTACTGATTCATCTTCATGCTTTTATACCATAACATGTAGGCCTCGTTCTCAGAGTCCAACTCTTGAGTTATGAAACCCTAAATGTTAGGTCTTGGGTCCAGAAGTTCCCGCGGTGAGCGGACGAGCACTTCTATGAAAACCCTTCGGGAAAAGTTCACCGTGGCGAACTCTTGACTTTGCTGCGGTGAAGTTCCCATATTAGATCCAAGCGTCTCTCTCGGGATAATTACACCGCGGTGAGAAGCTTCACTTCGCCGCAGCGAAAATGCACAATTAGCCATAATAAGACCTTTCGGGAAGGGTTCACTCAATAGCCTTCCCTAGGTCTCTACATCTATCCCATCCTTACATTCACTCTAAGTTGTCCCGAATTCACTTCCTCTAAGGTAACATCATTTCATGACAATTCAACTACCAGTGTTATTTCGTCAAATTCTCAAATCTCTACTCAATTT
>JAOQMS010000004.1:14787129-14800571 GCA_027563885.1 Erythroxylum longipes | reverse complement strand
CCGGGCCATCGCCGGCCCGGCCCGGCCCATTGACATCCCTAGTTATAAGCATACCATATTTCATAAAATTTATAAAATTTTTACCTTTTTTCTTTTTAATATATATATATATATATAACAACTTTAAATTCTAATAACATATAATTATGATATAATAAAGTTCTTAATTTTATCGAATATTAAATTACAAAATATTTATATCTTTTTATTTAAATCACTTAATATTTTATTTGAATAAAACTATGTCATTAAATAAAAGTGTAACATCACTAACTACTTAATGTTTTAAGTAATATTTTAGGTATAATGAACTAAATATTAACACAATTTATGTTAAAAGTTATTAAGTCAGGTTTAGAATGAAGGGTGCTATATACATTTGCATATCATTAATGAGAAAATACATTTTAAAATTAAAATCTTGAGATGCATTTATTGGTATGATTAATTAGGAATTTTAATTTAATTGATTAGAAATTTGTATCAAAAGTCATTAAGTTAATAGCTATAGTTAAGAATTTCAATTCAAGTAGTTAAGAATTTTAAATTTACTTAAATAATTTATTAATTATTATAAGAGAGAATTGATAAAACCAAATTCATTAACTACAGAAAATTTTGCTATACACGAATGATTATCTAAATCATTTTACAAGAAATGATACAATTTACAAAATTAAGATAGTATCATGCTTGATAGATTGGAGAGTGGAGACTGAGAGAACATCAGCTAATTGACTAATTGTACTTGTTGGTAAGATCGTCAACATTTTGGATCTAATCATCTATATGTACAAACATTATATTTAGCAATATAATATTAAAATAAAAAGAATATTTAGTAATGTAAATTATAAAAAGAAAATTAAAATACCTTCGTCTTCATATATTTGATCAAAATAACCTTCAATTGGTTGATTAATTTCACTAGCCCCCTCCGTATTAATACCTGCGTATAAAAAACACAATATTAGGTAAGATAATATAAAGATAGATAAAATAAATATATTAAAAAGGAAAGAATTTACCATCAATATCTTCATTATTTAACTAACTTTGAGCACACATACGGGCTTCCACAGTGCGATAATGAAGTCGACCTTGATGAGGAGTAATAACCTGACCACTAGTACTAAATGCAGACTCTGAAGCAACAATTGATGATGGAATAGCTAACAAGTCCAGTGCAATGGCTTGCAAGATCGGATAATTATGTGCATACATTTTCCACCATGATAATATATAGAACGACTCCCCTTCAGTTTCAAGAACATAATATGAGGAAAAACATTTATCTAACTCCATAGTATTGTAAGGAATCCTAGCTTTTTGCTGTTAATAATGGGTCGAAAGAAAAGGTCAAACTTGAAACTGAAGTCAGATTTGAACTGCCTGCAGCACTATTAAGAGCCCGATCATGAGTTTGTTGCATTCTGACTTCATAATCATTAAACAATTGATACCATAATTATTTCATGGTATGTAGATGCTCTTGAGCTTCACTACTATACAATGCATTATAAATATATTCAACCTTTTCCATCTTGTATCTCGGGTCCAACACATATAATACTGCAATAATATCTCAACCTTAAACCAATAAGACTTAAACTTCTTCGCCATCCGCTCCGCCATAGTCCGAATCACTGCATTGGAGTCAAACATCCACAATGATAAAACATGCTTTATGTTGAACATAGTGTTAAAGATATAGTGCGAAGTTGGATATTTTGTTCCTGAGAATAATCTAGTCCAATTATTGAAGAATTTCAAATTCATACAAAGTTCTCTAGCCAAGTCCGATTGATCTTCTGATAGTACGCAGGTATACTAAGAATCCCTTTTGGCTAGTCTAATAAACAACTGAGCATATAGGATTGCTGACTCCAACATCTTAAAGGTTGAGTTCCATCTGGTAGGACAATCTAAAAGCAACTTCTTTGAATTTGGAATGCATAAAATTTATGCACCATCTTCAAAAGTTTCAACTCTTTTAGGAGTTGCACTCCAATATAAAACACTATTATGAATACACTCTATTGCTTCCTTTATCATCTCCAACCCATCCTTCACAATCAAGTTAAGAATATGCACAAAACAATGCATATGAAATAACTTACCGTTAGCCAATAAGCTTCCAACCCGCATTTTACCCTTCAACTTCTCAATTATAACATCATTTGGGCTATAATTATTAACTGTGATGGAGGATATTTTGTTGTCGATGTTTAAATTCATCAAACAGTCTTTCAACATGTTTGCCAATTTTTCACTTGTATGAGGTGTTGGCACATAAATGAACCTATCATGAAAAAGCATGCCAACATGAATCATAAATTCATAAAATAATGAAAAGAAGTAAATGATAACAATATTAAAAAATATAAATTACCTCAAAAGTCTATTGCATAACTTCCAATCATTATTAATATAATGTGCCGTCACTGCTATGTAACCTTTCTTTTGGTTATCGGTTGTCCACTTGTTCGTTATTATGGCAGTTTGTCCTTGAACACTTGACAATGCTCTTAATGTTTTTCTTTTCTTGTCATCATAAATTTTGAAAATATCATTCCTCAATGTATTTCGACTTGGAACCTTAAAATTTAGTTGGAGTGAATTAAGAAATATCCTGAATCTTTTGCTTTCAAATATAGACAATGGTTGTTCATCTCCAATAATCATATTAACCATCAAAATTCTTGATATATGGTTATCAAAAGTTGTTACGGTCATTTCATTCTTTCCTTTCATAAAGTTAGGGGTAAAAATGTTTGAACTCCTAAAATCATCTTCCTTTTAGTACATGATTCTATATGTCTCGTTAAATGAGACGTTCCACCTTTCGAACCATTTGAATACAACTTTTGACAATAATTGCACTATGCTTTTTCAATTCCGTTGGTCGATATAGTCTTCTTAAAGTGATCCCAAAATTCACTTTTATGTTGAGTAACTTAAGTTCTAATTGAACTTCTATCCTCACTTGGTGTCGGAATGGAAGTTTCCACTTCTACGTCCGATACTGGATTAGAATTCTCAACTGAAGGAATATGCTCATCCATCTGATAAAAAACATATAAATACTTGAGGTTAGAAATAAGAATGTAATGGGAAATGACACATTCTTAATCAAAATACTTTGCCTACATTCTAGTTAAAATATTCCATATAAAATAAAATGTTCAAGAAAATCAAAGAATGTCCAAACTTTGAATATGCTAGAATGTCCAAGTAAGTTAGGTTGATCATTTAGAGGTGCAATGGTAAGTTATTGCATCAAGTTTTCTTGATAATATTCTTCATCTTTTCCTTTGGAAGGACTAACTGTATTGCATCTGCTCATGTGCAATTATATTCACTGCTAAACTTGTCGGCAAGGATAGCGTACTTTAGAAGGATCACTAACACATTTCCATTTAAATTATTTTCACAAGCCGAAGACTAACATTATGTTTTCTACATTTCCATCACTTTGAACTATAACATATTAACAAGTTTTGATAACTGTGTAGTAGTCAAGTATAAATCTATGTGTCACCATATTTTATAGTAGGGTCGGAAAGTGATTTTTACCTGGTGACTTAGTTATCTAATGTGGGATTTGGTTCTTAACATACGGTGTATGTTGCTTACACTTGGGTTTAGGGCTTCCCAACTTTTTAAAGGAAGTCCAGAGGATCAAATCTCCTATTCCAATTATGGTGTTCCTATCATATTCTATTAAATCTCATCCACACATTTATGTGGACTCCACATAAATGTATGGATAAGATTTAATAGAATAAGGTTGGAGCAGAGTAACTGGAACAGAGGATTTGATGTGGAAGAATAGGAACTATTTATGTGTTGTTCATCATTGGGTTGATCGATATAAAAAGAAAAGGAAATAAAAGAAGCAACTTTTGGGCTAGATTGTTATTACCAAATCATAGGCTTATCACCTAACACTATTATGTGGCTTGTCATTATAGTACTGTGCTTATAACTCTAATATAGTCTAGTCCTTGTCATTATCTCTGTATACAAATGTGCACTCTTACAACAAAGACTAGCCAAACCCAAGTTGTTTTATTGACCAAAAAAGTGCAACACTTTTGGTCTGATTGCACGTGCAAATTCACATTGATAATTATAATAACTAAAATGGATTGTGAAGAAAAAAGAAATAAAAATAGAAAAGGAAAGACATAATAATAGTATTGGTTTTGCTATTATGTTATTTATGTAGAGATAACATTATTAAGTATTACTCATGACCGACATTTATGCATGGGGATTTGGATTTTGGACTTGGAGAGTTGAAACTAAATTGACAATTAAAAAGACATCCCTCTAATCCATGTCCTTTCTCTTCCTTTTCCTACGCGTTTTATTTATGAAATACCAATCATGTTCTTCTTAAAGGAGTCTAGAGTTCCTTAGTGAGAAAAGGGGCTTAAACGAAGTATCTCATTTATGATTCCTCTCAAAACAACATTAATATTGTTCTTTTTCAATATAATGGGACTTAAAGCAGACAGACATGGTTTATGGTGCATCATTTTTCAAACATGGTTCGTGGTGTGCAAAACATGCTTTAAAAAATTTGAGTTTTAATTCTAAATTTCAACGAAGATACAAAATGGGTAAGGTGAATATTAAAATCCGTATGCAAATGCTTATTACATGCATTCAAGTTTCTACAGATGCAACTATTCCTGCTGATGTTAATTAGTATAAGCTATACCAGATCATCTTGTCCACCAAAAACAAGAGTTGACAATATTTTAAGAAGCGTATAAAGGAAAATAAATTAAACATTTTGGTTGAGAATTAATAAAACTGAATGCTAGAGGAATTGGGATTGAGATCACTTGAACGATTAATGAAGCTTTTACTAGTGGAAATTAAGCTAAGAAATGATGGCAAAGCATGTGAATTGATTTGTGGAGAATAACACAAATCAATTTTGTTAGTCCATATAATTAAATTTCTATTTCGGTTGCTGGTGTTACAAACAACTAACAATCTCTGCGGCATTTCATCACACACATTACAAGCATTATCCCATATTCTCAATATTAACACATAAAGTTCTCAAATTAGTCACATCAGTTCTCAAAACAACTAAAACAAACCAAATTGACGAAGAGAGAATAAGAGATTACCTTATTAATTAGGTTGGATCGTTCACGGTTGGTTGTTTGAGCATTGGTGACTTCCACGTGCAGATGACAGATGATATATGTAGAAGAAGAACAAAGGAAGAACATGAAACGAAGAAGAAGAATAGAGAAGTGAAAAGTGTTGTGTGAGTGAGAGTGAAATTGTGAGAGGTCGGGGATGAAGGGAGATGGAGGCAGGAGGCTGGCTGAGGGGCGAGCGAGTAAGGGGAGGGGAGGTCGAGGTTGCCTGGCTTTTGTTGAATGAGAGGCAAAATGATGTCGTTTTACTTGCAACAAAATGACGTCGTTTTGTCTTGTGTTTTATTAACTGTTTTATGAATTAAATGACATCATTTTACTCTTAAAGCAAAATGACGTCGTTTTGTCTGTGGAAGAAATATTTTAAACATAAACAAAATGACACTGTTTTGTCATTTTGTCTTGTGTTTTATTAACTATCATATGACTTAAATGACGTCCTTTTACTCTTAAAGCAAAATGACATCATTTTGTCGGTGGGAGAAATATTTTAATCATAAACAAAACGACGCTATTTTGCAACAAACAAAATGAAGTTGTTTTGTTTGTTGGTCTGGGTGAGCCACGGGCCACGGGCCACGGGCCACGGTCTGGCCCGACCACCTTAGCCCGTGGCCTGTGACTCGCGACCTATGGCCAGTGACTCATGGGCTATGGCCTGGCTTGAATTTTCACGGGTCGTACCCATCGGACCCATGGCCCAGTTTGATAGGGCCAAATTGGTTGACTCCGAGTTGGTTCTGGCCAGGCGAGGTAAATTTGACATCCCTATTCAGAATCATTTTTAAGCAATGTATTTTCTAACTTAGCTATTCTTTCTTCTAGTACTTCTTTTTCAGAGACCTTTTGCTTATACTCAACTTCAAGAGACAAATTCTTAGTCGCCAGATTCTCATTCATTGATTCTAATGATTTAATCTTACTCTTCAGAGATTGCTCTTGGACTTCTCAACTTCTTTGAAGTATTTTACTGTCAACCTTTTGTACTGATCATACAATTCATGATGTACATTTTTCAATTCATTAACTTCAATATCAGAGTTAGAATAGTATACCTCATTGTCTCCTGATTCAATTATGAAGCAGACGTTGCTAACTTCCTTAGGTTCATCTTATTTAAAGCTTTCAAAATCCTATTCAGACCAAGCTACAGTCATAGCTTGCTTTCTAGATTTACTGTTCTCTGTTTTATCCTTTTGAAGGAGAGGAAATTCAGGTCTAGTTTACCTAGGCTTTTTGCAGTGGGAGCATATGGTTTGTGTATTGCTACTGCTGTTGTTACCTTTTGATAGAGGCTTGTTATTTCCAACTTTGTTATTTCCTTCTCTTTTCTTTTTTAACTTCTTTTTGTAGAAGCATGGATATTTTCTGACCATGAAGTTGAATTCATCATCTCCATCTATCTGCAACCTAATGTCACTTTCATCACTGTTTCATTTGTCAGTTGCTTTTAGTGCCATTCCTTTCTGTAGGAGGATCCTTCATCTTGCCTAAGCTCAGTTTCATGGATTATCAAATTTTCTTGTAGCTAGTAGAGTGAAATGGTATCTAAATCCTTTATAGTTTCTAGAGTTGCCACCTTAAGTCTCTATTCCTTTGGTAGTGACCTTAGAATCTTCATTACAAGCTCATCATTGGGATATATTTTTCCCAGATTCTTTAAGACGGTGATGATGTTGTTGAAGCATCCAAATAATTCGTCTATGGTCTCCTTTGTTTCATGCCAGTAGTTTCGTATTGATATACCAATAGACTTATTCTATGTTTCTTTACCTCATTCGTCCCTTCAAAGGTAATTTGAAGTTTGTCCCACTTTTTTTTACTGTGAAGTAGTAGAATATCTTTTCATATTCTTCTGAAGATAACGCACATATTAGGTGATATTTTGCCTTAGCATTTAGTTGTGCATTTCTCCTATTAGCATCAATCCATACTTCTACGTTATCAGAAGTGGGAATTATAGCTCTAACTTTAATCGCTTGCCATCCTTTGATTTCTACATATTGAAGATATATGATCATTCTCTTTTTCTAGTATGAGTAGTTGTTTCTATTGAAGTAAGAAGGCTTTGTGACAGATTGTCCTTCAAATCTTCTCAAGGTGTTTGTCATGATCTATCGGGTGTTGTAAACTACAAAATGTGAAACCTTGCCCTGATACCAAATGATAAAACAAACACACACAAGGGGGGGTGAATGATGAGTGAATTAAATTTTTTTCGCAAACTACAATTCGAATAAAGACAGATGCCTGTTAAAAATTAAAAGCAATAAGAGCCTGTTAGACGATAGTAGTTTGTTAAACAACAGGAGCCTACTAAAGAATAGGTCTAGTTAGAAACAATTTTAAAACAGAAGGTGCTTATTGAAATAAAAGGAACCTTTAGTAAGTTATAAACTAAAAGAACCTATTTTAGAATTGAAAGAGCCTCTTGTTGAAATGAACATACAGATAATATAACTTAGAAATTTAAAATTTAAGAGAAGAGAGAGAAGAACACAGTTGATTATACTAGTTCGGCTTATAACCCAACCCTACGTCTAGTCTCCAAGTATCCAACTTGAGTGTTTCACTATGAAAATCCAAGTAGTAATTTGACAAGCCTTTTCAAGCTCACAAGTACATGTTTTCTAAGGTTGTATAACCTTTCACACTATTAGTATTTATCTAGCCTCTACAAGCTCTTAACAAAAAATGAAGTTTGCTAAATATGAGTTACACTAATCTCTCTCAAAAATATTTTCACTTTTTAAAGAACAAGAGATTTTCACAATGATATCACTTTTAAAAGAATTTATGCTATAGTTGTATTTTGAAAGTCTGATCTCTGTTCGCGAACGCAATTGCTCTTCCTTAAGTAATTTTTTCTTTCAACTAGCCGTTACTTCATTTGCATCCTTAGTCAACTGGATGGATTTAATTTCGAATAACTTCGATGTCTCCTTTTCCAAAAATCTTCCAATAATCATGTGGCTAATATATGACCTTCATAATAAGTAGGATCCTTTTGGATAAACCATTTTTTAATAAGATAAGTTCATAAAGAAGGTTCCTGTAAGAAGAAAAGTAATTATGCCATGATTTTATTTCCTTTTAAGAATTATATCGTTGTTTATATATAAGGAAATAAACATGAACCTTGAGCTAACAATCTTCTTTGATCCAAACCGAATCAGGAAATATCTTGATAACCTTTGTAACCATTTAGTAAATTTCCATCTGAGTAGCTTTAAGGATTGGAGGTCCTATTTCATCTACAGCTGTTAACATGATTGAACTTTTGGCTTCTTCACAAAAAATCTTCACAGGTTTAAATGCTAGTCTATGTCCGTCTTTTAAGGCATTGTGATTCTTCGAACCATTACTTGCCAAGCGAAAACAAGGATTCAGGAATGTTTCTTGTATATTCATTACCATTATCAGTAAAGGTAATACCTCCTGTCTCGTCCATTAGAATAGCTAACTTGGAGCAGAGATGTTGGAAAAATCCTAGCTTGTTCCCTCTTTCAAAGGTGTGAGGCTTCTGAGCTGGTGTCATTAAGCCAGTATATCCTCTTTGGACCTTTATAATAGCTAACTTAGAACATCTCCTAACTAGATTAATTGCCATGTGTTCATAAGGCATTAGAATAAAAAGTTGAATCATGAATAGTCAAAAAAACTTTTGATTTCGAAAGTTTAGACTGGTCCAATAGTGTTTTCAATTTAAGCTTAAGAGGATTATAAATTTAAAAATAACTAAGAAATTGATTAGTAATCTGGTTTATAAGTTTATAAAGACATTAAGTTCTTATCTTCTTTTTGATATGATATTATTATATACATGTTCAACCCTATTTTGAGGCTTTCAGTGGTTATAAACACCTTTATGAGGATGATGACAAGATGAATGAAGCTTTTCTGGGAAGAGACATGGTCGTATAGGGTGCTACATGCCATGTCCTTGACTTACACAGCTGTGTATATTAACTTTGTAAGCACACAAGCCAGTGTAGAGTGACACATGCCTTTGTCTTGACTTATAAGACTATATAGATCAACTGTATAAGTCTTTGGAACTGTGTGAAGAACAAAGACATACATGGTTGTGTGCACACTCGTGTACATGACATACATGGCCGTGTATGATGATTGTGTTACTTTCTGTAGCCGTATATGTTTGTGACTGAGGTGTTGTTGAAAGATACACAATCACTTACACGACTATTTATATGAATGTGTATAGTGCAAAAAAGAGAAAAATACATAGGTTTTGCATGAGAGTGTGACCATAACATCTAAAAGTGAGGAAAATAGAGAGAGGGTAACTAGTGTAGTATTCTCATCTTTTTTTGATTTTTTATTGGTTTGAGAGTTTGTTGATTGTTACATGAACTTTGGTTTCAATCTTGAAACTTTGTGAGATAACTTGTTGTTGACAGGTGAGAGATCAAACTTTGTAAATTCTTATTTAAGTTTTGTAGAGTTTCTTGTCATTTTGGACTGTGGTTTTTCTCCTATATTGGAGGGTTTTTCACATAAATCTTGGTGTTAGATTTTCATTAAGTTTCTTGTTCTCATACTAATTTGTTGATTAAAGTTGAAGAGTATTTTTGTTGTTAATCTTTTATAGAGTTGTATTATTATGTCCTTATAAATGGTATCAGAGTCATCGTGATAGAAAGTGGAAACAACTTTATGGTCGAGTTAACATCAACAAACTACTCAATTTGGAGGCCCATTATGGAGGATCTTCTGTACTGCAAGGATTTTTTCAATCCTATTGATGTGAACAAAGGTGTGAAGGATGATGTTCCTTCAAAACATAAGAAGATTTCAGATAGATAATATGAAAAAATGAAGTGGAAAACTCTAGGCACGATTACAAAATTAATTGATATCAGTATATTCAACTATAAATTTTAGAAAACAGATCCTTTTGAGTTGTTAAAAAAGCTAGAAGAATGATACAAAAGGAATAAATAAAGTCTCTCTAATTAAAAGGCTTGTGAACATGAAGTTGAAAGTTGAAAAATCTATGTTGGAGCATCTAAGTGATTTCCATTATATAATCAACAAGCTTACTATAATGAAGATCATTCTTGATGACAAGCTTCAAACCTTATTTCTGTTGAGTTCGTTACCCGATAATAAGAGACGTTGATGGTGACAATTAGCAACTCGGCTTTTGAAGGTCTACTCTCTTTGGATGTAATGAAAGAGAGTATGTTCAATGAAGAAATCCCAAGAAAAGAGATATGATTTGACAACGTGCATGCTTTTGTGCTAGAAAGCAAAGGAAGGAATAAGAGCAGGGGTCCTAAAGTGCGTGACAAGTCTAAAAACTGATCAAAGTCTGGTGGTGAAAAAGACATAAAGATATGTCACTATTACAAAAAATTAGGACCCATTGAGGTTCCACTATAAGTAGAAAAAGGATCAGAAAAAGAAAGATTATCAGAATGATACAAATGATAATAACACAACTATAACAGCTTCATGTACAGATGATGAGGTGTCCCTAGTTTGTGCTACAAGTTAATGCTTCCATATAAGTAATTTAGTTCTAAGTGGCTGATTGATACGGGAGCTTCTTATCATTATGTTTTAAAGGCGAAGTTCTTCTTAAACTACAAGCACGGAAAATTTGGGAGAAAAAAGATGGAAAATCAAAGTTTCACTAAGATTGTCTATTTAAGTGATATCCAAGTTCAAACAAACGTTAAATGCTTACTAATCTTGAGAGATGTACGTCACATCTCTGATCTAAGGTTAAATCTATTATCAACGAATGTGTTAGATTAAGAAAGATTTCAACACACCTTTTGGGATAGGAAATAGAAACTGTCTAAAGGTACTATGATTATTGCTCGAGGAGAGTTATGTTGCTCACTATACAAGACACACTTAAAGGTGTGTAGTGGAGGAGAAATCTACACAATCAAATCTGTGGCATTGGAGATTAGGACATATGAGTGAGAAGGGATTAAAGTTACTGGCTGGTAAATCTTTTATTCCAGTTAAGAACTCACTACTGCTTAATTCTTGTGATCATCGTTTTATTAGAAAGCAGCATGAAGTCTCTTTCAAGATAAGATCTACAAAGAATTCATAGATATTGAAGTTAGTGCATTTAGATGTTTATAGCGCTATTGAGGAGAATTCACTAGGAGGTAACAAATATTTTGTTACATTTATTGATGATGCTTAGAGGAAGACTGGAGTGTACATGTTGAACTCGAAAAGTCAAGCATTTGAACATTTTCAAAATTTTCATATCATGGTGAAAAAGGAAGCTGAGAGGAAGTTGAAGTGCTTGCGAATAGATATGAAACTTTTGAGAGGAAGCTAAAGTGCATGCGAACAGATAATGGGAATATACTTTCAAAGTGTGAAGATTACTATACATCTCATGATATTAGACATGAAAAGACAGAACCAGAGATTCCATATCATAATGGTGTTATTGAGTGGATGAATAAAACAATTGTGGAGAAGATTCGTTGTATACTCAGGGTTTCTATATTGCTAAAGATGTTTTAGGATGAAGTAATTTGAACTGCAGTCTAACTGATTAATCAAGCTCCTTTAATTCCATAATATTTTGAGACTCCCAAGAAAGTGTGGATTGGAAAAGATTTCACATATCATCATTTGAGAGTCTTTGGCTACAAGGTATTCAGACACGTACCCAAGGATCAAAGAAAGAAGCTTGACTCAAGGTGATATAATGTATCTTTTCTAGATATGGTGGTGATTAGTTTGGCTTCAGATTCTATAAGCTAGAAAAGCAAAAGGTGGTCAAGAGCAAGGATTTGTTATCCTAGGAGCACAAGAGAGGTGATGATCTTCTAAGAGGAGATAAGTCATCACACAACAACTCAACATATGTCATTATTAATTCTTCACAAAGTTCTTCCACTATTGAGCACTCTACAAGTGAAGGAGATGAAGTATGTGACCAAACACATGTTGACAATTAAATATATCCTAGTAATGACGAGCTTCTTGAACCACATCTAGATAATGTTGAAGATAAAGTTGTTAAAGATAATGAGCAGAGGGGGCAACTGGATTCTACAATTTGTAATATATAGCTTCGAAGGTGGATAAGGGAGAAAAGACCTTCTACGAGGTATACAAGTTCAAAATACCTCTTGTAAAGACAAAGATCTCTGGCTTATGGGTATGAAGGAAGAGATGAATTCTCTGAAGAAGAATGATACATATGAGTTTGTGAAGCTTTCAAAAGGTAAAAAGGCCCTGAAGAATAAATGGGTGTTTAAGTTAAAGAACTATAGTGACAAACTGATGAAGCATTGTGAAATTGTTCAATCAAAAGAAGGACATTAATTTTGTTGAAATCTTCTTATCAGTGGTAAAGATGACCTCAATGCGAATAGTATTGGAATTGATCAACTACTTGGATCTTAAACTTGAACAGTTTTAGTTAAAACTTCTTTCTTACATGAAGATTTGAAAGAGGAAGTATACATAAAGCAGTCAGAAGGTTTCAAAACTAAAGAAAAGGAAAATTTGGTTTGCAAGTTTAAGAAAATCCTATATAAGTTGAAACAAGCTCTAAGGTAGTGATATCAGAAGTTCGATTCTTTTATGATGGATCATAGTTCTCGTATACTTAGAATCATATGATTCTTTCTTAATGCTACTCTATTTTGTTAAAGAGTACTAAACATTATAATAGGACGACAGATTTCATGCCTTTTATAAAAATTTTTGAAATTCATTAGAAGTAGATTTTCTAATTCTATCAATTCTTAAAGCTTTAATTTCAAAATCACATTCCTTTTCAATCGAAGTTTTAAAATTTTCAAACACATCAAAAGCTTTAGACTTGTAACTTAAAATTTTTGCATAACACTTTCTATTATAATCATTAATAAAGAGAATAAAGTAAGAGATTTTACTGAAAGATAGTGAATTGATAAAATTGAAAGTGTCGGATACTAACAATTTACACGACCACTTGTGTTCAAACTAAACCCTTTTTGGGCTCATCTCCATTTAAGCCTGAATATAACCAAGGACAACATTGGCGAGTCCACAATTTGCCTATGAACATGCTTCAAGTCAATTTAATTAGCATAACCTCTTAAATTCTTCTTCTATGTTTAGCCTATCGTCTGTGTTTTATCGTCTGTCTTTAACTTTTATCTTCTGGGTTTGACTTCCCCTTATTGCCTGTATTTCATTTGCGTCTGCCTTCCATTTGCGTGTGCCTCCCACTGTGTCTATCTCCCATTTGCGTCTGCCTTC
>JAOQMS010000004.1:14761068-14772608 GCA_027563885.1 Erythroxylum longipes | reverse complement strand
ACTATAAACTCTTTATTTGAGTGAATGTTCCCTAATACATGTTTCAATTAATAATTCCAACATGCAGACACTAGATTGATACTCTGTACAAATCCATTCTGATCATATGAAGAATTATAATGAAACACATATGAGTTCACCACTCATTAAGATTGTGGTTCGTAATAACAGAATGCTAAGGTGTATGTTTTAAGATTAAAATAACGACCCACTTTATTCCTTAAAACATACTTGATTCCAGATTCATTTAATAGTGCCATTATCGATAGTCAACTACTATCATGATGTGAAACTCATCATTCCCTTGAAGTAAACTCTTTTACTTACACGGAGATAAATCACAACACTACAGTCTAAACCATAATTAAGTGACCAACTTCATTATTAAACTGTGAATCAACTAATTTAGATTCTAATAATATACATGTTTCCAATACATCTCCATGTATATGTATATTACTTACAAAATAATCTTGGTGCCTTATGACTAGATATATAATGGTCATATAAATAAAACCAAACTCTTTTTGTTTTATTAATAATAAATATTTTCATTACAAAACTAACTGGAAGAAAATTAAGTTATATGTAAATACGCTTACTTTCCAGGGAACTATATTTACATAACTCCAACACTTCTCCATATACCAAGAATACATCTTTAGTTCTTCTCAAGTACCTAAGGATATTCTTGATAGCCAGCCAATGACCATTACCAGGGTCTGACTGATATCTGCTTGTAGCACTTAGAGCATACTATACATTAGGTCTAATAAACAACATAGAGTACATAATTGATCCTGTAGCTAAAGCATAAGGAATCAAACTCGTACGAGTCCTCTTAACTTGTGTATTTGGACACATAGATTTAAAGAGTCTAATCCCATATACCATGGGAAGATAACCTCTCTTGGATTACTCCATGTTAAACCTTTTTAGCATCTTATCTATATATGTAGACTGAAAAGACCAAACAACCTCTTAGATCTATCTTTATAGATCCTTATCCCTAAAATATAAGTTGCTTCTCCAAGGTCTTTCATAGAGAAGTTCTTAGCTAACCAAATTTTTATTGATTGCAAAGTTGAGACATCGTTTCCTATTAGCAATATGTCATCTACATATAGTACAAGGAACATGATAACACTCGTACTAACCTTTTTATGCACACACGGTTCATCCAGATTTTGTGAAAAACCAAAATCTTTGATTGTCTCATCAAATCAAATATTCTAACTTTTGGATGCTTACTTCAATCCATAAATGGATTTCTGAAGCTTGCATACCTTTTCTCCATTCATGATTATGAAACCATCAGGTTTTGTCATATACACATCCTCGGTTAGGTTTCCATTAAGGAAAGTCATCTTCACATTCATTTGCCACATCTCATAATCATAATAGGTGGCAATGGCTAGGAGTATCCTAATGGATTTAAGCATAGCTACTAGGCTAAACGTTTTTTCATAGTCAACACCTTGCCTTTGATGATAACCTTTAGCTATAAGCCTAGCTTTATGGGTAACTAAATTACGCTCCATGTTAGTTTTCTTCTTGAAAAACCATTTGCACCTTATGGGCTTTATCCCTTAGGTTGGGTCAACCAAATTCCATACTTGGTTTTCACACATGGAATCCATTTAAGATTTCATAGCTTGAAGCCATTTGTCAAATTTTGAACTCTTTAGAACCTCTTCATAGGTAGTAGGCTCATCATCTTCTATGAGCAATACGTCGTTAAGTTTACTTATGAGAAATCCGTATCTCTCAAGAACATGACGTATCCTACCTAACCTACGAACTTCTTGTGTGTCAGAAGGTTGAATTATTGTTTCATCTTCGTAAACAATATTTTCGAGCCTAGGTAGTTGATTTGTGTCTGTTTGAGCATCTTAAACTTTCATAAGTTCAATTTTACTCCCACTGTCTTCTTTTAGAAGAAACTCTTTCTCTAAAAATACACCATGTTTTAAAACAAACACCTTTTGTTTCGAAACATGGTAGAACTGATATTTTATAGTTTCCTTAGGATATCCTACAAATTGACACTTGTCAGATTTAGATTGAAGCTTACCTGACTTAATCTGCTTCACATAAGTAGGACAACCCGAAACTTTCATATGAGAAAGATAGGGTTTATTGTTAGTCGATATCTTATATGGAGTAACATCAACTGACTTGGATGGGACTCTGTTTAATACATAAACAAAAGTTTCAAGTACATACCCCCAAAAAGATTTTGGCAAATTCGTTAAACCCATCATAGACCTCACCATATCTAACAAAGTTTAGTTTCTCCTTGATAGTTATGACTTACATCGTGTTTTACGGTTTAATTTATTATGTAATTAGTGTCAATTTGAGTGTTTAGTGTGTGTTTAGGTTAGAATTGTGTTAGTTTATGTGTTTAAGTGTTTTTATGGGTTAGTATAAGTATTTGAGCTTAAATGTTATGTTTTTGAGGTACCTTGATGCGTTTATTAGTGTTTCAGTGTCAATGGTGAAGAATGAAGAAGTTTCAGAGACTTCTGGGCCAAAACCACAACCCACGATCTTAGCATAATAGGCCACGATCGTGACAGAAAGGTATGACACTGGCTAAAATTGTGGCACTTGGGCCACGCTTGTGACAGAAAGGGTTAGACACTAGCCACGATCATGGCAAGCAGGGCCACGATCTTGGCTTGTGTCGGGCAGACACAAAAATAGGTGAAAGCGTCAAGTTTTGAGGAGCTTTTCGGATCGTTTTGACCCCGAATGAACCCTAGGGTTGCCAAGGTATTTAAGGAGCATAAAGAATAGAAGAAAGATAGCCTTTTGATCAGCCACCATGACAAAAACCTAAAGGAGAGAACTTTAAAAGATTGACAAAGAGATGAAGGAAGAGAGAAGAGGAAGACGACGCAGACTCAACTTGCTTCCTAGAATAAGAAGCTTTCTAAAGTCGCAACTTCCTATCGTCCATTTGAGTTCTATTTCTTATATATTTTAGTTTTATTTGATTATATAATTGGGATATGTAGTTTGATGATAGAATTGAATTGTGATTGATGTTCTATACTCACCTTTGGAATATTATTTTTGATTTAATGAAATCTGATTGTTTTATATGTTTATTGAATTAATTGGGGTTTAATTCTACACTTCATATCTCGATAATGAACTGAGAGGGTGAGTTAAGAAAAATGATTAAATTAGGCTAACGAGAGTTAGGTAATTTAATAGATTCAGAATTAAATCAGGTTGGTAAATCTTGTGTAGAGAGATCACATATAGGTTTCCCATTGTTTATTAGAGAACTTAAGAACTGATTAGGTTTTGGATTGTTTGTTAATTGAGAGATTGTAACTTCCCATAATCTAGTTAGGGTTTATGCTTTAGGGTTCAATTATAACTTGAGAGAGAGTAATTGACCTTAGGATCATCTAGAACCATTAATTTGATAAATCGTATTCGGTTAGGTTGGCATTAAAGATAGATAATTTTCCCTTTCTCTCTTTCGGTTAACTTACTAGGTTGAATTATAAGGTGTGCGATCATTGTTCAACAAATCAATCAATTTCCATTAATTGTTCTTCATCTTCAATTTGAAAATTTTAATCGTTGTCATGATTGTTTTTGTTAAGTATTAATTGTCAATTTTTTTTATTTGATTTGATTTATTTAGTTTTCGTGTTTAAATTCATTGTCTATTAAATATTTGTTTAATAGTCTCCGACCTTAGATTATAGGATTAGATTATCCCTCCTCATGGGATCGATACCTTAGGTACTACGCGAATGACCCTTGCGCTTGTGGTATTATCGAGGTTAAAAATATTAAAACTTATCATACGTAAACTTGCAAGCAAGTTTTTGGCGCCATTTCTGGGGAGGCGATAATTTAGTTCTATAGTTTAAGGTGCTAGTTTAGATTAATTTTTAATTTTTATTTTCTTTATTGATTTTTATTTCAGAAATCGTGCTCTTGTATAAAGACAAGAGTTACGAGAGGTTCGAGTCAGTGAAGCAGAGATGTTAGATTTAGATATCAATCGACTTAAATGAATCCTTAGGAAAGCTTAGTGGGAAGAAGAAGAAGAAATCGAGAAATCAATAATGGACGAGGAGTTTAAACAAAATATGGACCATGGAGTGAACCAAGTAAAGGACCCTGATGCATTTCATAAAGCTGGGGTTCAACGTGGAGAGCCAAGGAGTAGCTAGGCTGCCTGTTTAAGTAGACTTGTTCTAAATTAAACCTGCACTTCTCAATATGCTTCAGCAGAATGTGCAATTCTATGGAATGGCTAATGAGGACCCAAATGTGTACATAGTTAATTTCCTCGAGATTTGTGATACTTTTTGGTATCATCAGATGTCAGAAGATGTAATCTAAATCAAACTATTTCCCTTCACCTTTAGTGATAGAGTGAAGGTTTGGTATCATTCACTTGTCCCAGCTAACATTACAACGTGGGACCAGCTGGTTCGTGCCTTCTTGGATAAATATTTTCCCTTGATCAAGACTATGAAGATTATTAAGGAAATCACTAATTTCCAACAAGGTGATGGGGAATCAATCTACGAAGAGTGGGAGAGATATAAGGACTTGCAATGAAAGTTCCCACACCATAACTTACTGAAAGAGTTCCTGTTGTGGAGTTTCTATAATGGAGTGAACCCATTGACAGGAGGATCCTTAATGTGGAAGACTATTGATGAAGCAAAGGAACTGATTAAGGAGATGGCAAGCAACAGTTGCTTATGGACAAACGAGCGAGGGAGGCAACCTGCTACCTTTAGAGAGCATAAAGTAATTATTGAAGTTGATCAAATGACTGAGATGCAAGAGAAGATCGACAACTTAACACAAAAACTCAATAATATAAAGGCATCGTCCTTAGCTCCGGTGAAGGACGTACATTTAAAGTGTAAGCTCTGTGGCTAGATAGACCATGATACCATAGACTGTTATTTGATGAAGGAAGACAATCAGGGGCAAGTAAACTATATGGGGGTGTAATATAGACCAGGAGAGGGTACCAATCCCTAATCCAACACTTACAACACTGTGTGGAAGAACCACCCTAACTTCTTCTAGCCAAACAACACTGGAGGACAGTTTAGGACTCAAGGAGAATCGAGCTTTCAACAAGATAAGACAAGCACGATGGAATCACAGTTGTATAAGATTTTAAATAAGCTTGAAACTTTATACAATGCATAAAAGAATTTAGAAGATAGATTTAGTCAAGTCACTAATAACTGTACTTAGTTAATCCCTAATCTTTAAGCCCAAGTGAATCAATTGTCAAATGCCTTTTCTATGTGGAATTTGGGAAATATTCTTAGCACTTCAGGAAAAAAGTCAAGGGAGCAAATAACGGCTATCATACTTCGAAGTGGGAAGGAACTTAAACCACCCACAAGAACAGATGAGGAACCCATCCAACCAGTTGAGAAAAATCAAGAAAAGGATAAAGAAGTGGATATAAGCGAATACCCTCCTTATATTGCTCCTCCACCGTATCAACCCAAGGTTCCTTTTCCTCAACGATTACAAAAAAAGAAGTTAGATGCATAATTTGCAAAGTTTGTTGAGAAATTAAGGACACTACAGATCAATCTCTTCTTTGTTGAGGCGTAACAGATGCCTAAATATGCAAAATTTTTAAAGGACATATTATCCAAGAAGCATACTTGGGAAGATAATCAAATGGTATCTCTAACTGGCACTTGCATCTCAATAGTCAACAGTCAAGTGCCTTCTAAATTGAAAGACCTAAGAAGTTTCACAATACCTTATATGGTTGGTGAATTTGAATTTACAAAGTGTTTGTGTGATTTGGGAGCTAGCATTAATGTTATGCCTTCATTGATATTCAAGAAATTGGGATTGGAAGAGGTCAACCCAACATCAATGTTGATTTAGTTGGCTAATCAATCCATTAAAAGGCTGTTTGGATTAGTGGAAGATGTTCTGATGCAAGTGGATATGTTCATTATTCTAGTAGATTTTTTGGTTCTAGATTTTGAAGAAGATAAGAACTACCCACTAATCTTAGGTCGACCATTTATAAATGCAGGGAAGGCCATAATTGATGATCATGAAGGGAAATTAACACTTCAAACAGGCAAAGATCATATCAAATTTAATATGAATAAAGCTTTAAAGAATCCAATAAAGAGTAACGTATACATGAAAGTTGAAATAATGGATCAAAATTTGCAAGAACAAGTTTAGAGTTGCATTGCAGAAGTGCAGTCATTGGAAGCAGAGGCAAATGATGGATATTAGAACCCTGAATCTAAAGGAGATGATGAGATAGAGAAGGCAAATTTTTAAGTGCATCAAGATAAATTAGTTCGAACTGAAGCACCTATACCACAATCTTCATAGAAACCACCGACATTAGAGCTTAAGCCTTTACTTGCACACCTCAGGTATACCTTTCTTGGTGAAGGTCAAAAATTACATGAAAAAGAAGAAACTAAGGTGGTGGAAGTTGTTAGGAAGCGGATGAAGGCCATCAAATGGCAGATTATTGACATTCGAGGAATAAGCCTAAGTGTCTGCATGCACCGAATAAACTTAGCGGAAGGATGTAAAATAGTAAAGGAGCGTCAATGGAGGCTGATTCCTAACATGAAGGAGGTGGTCAAGAAGGAGATCATAAAACTCTAAGATGCAGGGATAATTTATCCCATCTCTAATAGTGAATAGGTCAGCCCAGTACAATACATATTTAAAAAGGGTGGAATGACGGTTATAGAAAGTGATATTGAAGAAGTAAATTCAATAAGAACAGTTACAGGATGGAGAATATGTATAGATTGTCATAAACTCAACTCAGTGACTAAGAAATATCACTTTCCTCTCCCATTTATAGACCAGATGATAGAAAGGGTAGCTCGCCATTCATTGTATTGCTTCTTAAATGGATACTCGGGCTATAATCAAATTTTCATCTACCCTGATGATCAGGAGAAGACCACATTCACTTGTCCCTATGGTACCTTCGCGTATAGACGGATGCCTTTTAGACTTTACAATGATTCAACCATATTTTAGAGAAGTATGATGTTTATCTTCATTGATATGATAGAAGACATAATGGAGGTGTTCATGGATGATTTTTCAGTCTTTGGAGATTCTTTTGACATATGCTTAACTAATTTGGATAGAGTTCTTCAAAGATGTGAAGAATCACACTTAGTTCTGAATTGGGATAAATGCCATTTTATGGTGCAAGAAGGGATAGTGCTATGGCATAAAATCTTACATCAAGGATTCGAAGTTGACAAAGCAAAAACAGAGGTGATAGAGAAACTTCCACCGCCAAGCAATGTAAAAGGTGTGCGAGGATTTTTAGGTCATGTAGGATTTTAACGTCAATTCATCAATGACTTTTCACAAATTGTAAGACCTTTGACAAACCTTTTAGTCAAGGATGTAACCTTCTTGTTTAATGACAAGTGTATGTCTGCATTCAACACCTTAAAGGAGGCATTAACATCAGTACCAATTTTATCACCATTAGACTACACTTCCATTTGAAGTTATATATGATGCAAGTGACTAAGCTATAGGTTGCGTTTTGGGCCAAAGGAAAGATAAGAAGCTGCATGCGATTTACTATGCCAGTAAGACTCTTGCAAGACCCCAACTGAATTATACCACTACAGAAAAGGAACTACTTGCAGTAATGTACGCGTGTGATAATTTTTGACAATATCTTTTGGGTTCAAAGGTAATTGTATTCATTGACCACACAACACTAAAATACCTTTTCATTAAGAAAGATGCAAAACCTAGGCTCATTTGATGGGTGTTACTTTTACAAGAATTTGATATAGAGGTTAGAGATAAAAAGGGAGTAGAAAAGTGGTTGCAGACCACTTATCCAAACTTGAGGGAGGGGAATGCAAGTCAGGTGATGACATTAATGAAAATTTCCCCAATGAAACTCTGTTGTTACTCGAGAGCTTGACTACACCATAGATTGCGGATATTGCCAATTATGCTGCCAGTGGTAAACTTCTGTCATATCTCTCTTACCAATAAAGGAAGAAGTTCCTGCATGACTGGAATGATGAGCCAACCCTATATAGAGCTTGTGTAGATAGGTTAATGCGGCCTTGTGTTCCAGATGAGGAAATATTAGACATTTTAAAGCAATGTCATGAAGGTCGGTATGTTGACCATTATGGAGCCAATAAAATGACGACTCAATACTTGAGAGTGGATTTTATTGGACACAGTTGTTTAAGGATGTGCAGACCTACGTGGCGTAGACCTACGTGGCATAATGTGATCAATGTCAGAGAATAGGTAACATTTCCAAGAGTGATGAAATGCCTTTATCCAACATCCAAGAAGTAGAAGTGTTTGATGTATGGGGTATTGATTTTATGGGTCCGTTTCCATCTTCAATGGGGAACATGTATATTTTAGTGGGGGTTGATTATGTTTCACATTGGGCTGAAGCGGTAGCATCTCCAACCAATGATGGGAAGGTAGTGCAAAAGTTCATTAAATGGCTATCTAATCGGTTTAGAGTGCCACGTACAATAATAAGTAATGGAGGCACAAATTTTTGCAACAGATCTTTTGATGCCCTCTTAAAAAGATATGGAGTGCACCACCCAGTTGCTACACCTTACCATCTGCAGATTAGTGGCCAAGTGGAAGTTATTAACCTGGAGCTGAAACGAATTCTTGAAAAGACAGTGAACAACTCCAGAAAGGATTGGGCAACAAAGCTAGATGATGCCTTATGGGCCTATAGGACAACTTTTAAAACACCCATTGGAACAACTCCTTATAGGCTTGTTTATGGGAAAGCATGTCATTTGCTGGTCAAATTAGAACATCGAGCATACTAGGTGATTAAAGCATTAAATTTTGATTGGAAACAAGCTGACGAAAAGAGACTTCTACCATTAGACGAACTTGAAGAGTTTTGTTTTAATGCTTACGAAAATGCCAAACTCTATAAGGAAAAGGTTAAGAAATAGCACGATGTTCATCTCAAGCAAAAGGAATTCAAAGTAAGAGACACTGTTTTATTATATAATTCAAGTTGAGACTATTTCTAAGGGAGTTGAAGTCTAGATGGAGTGGACCATTTACGGTCATTCAAGTTTTTGATCATGAAGCTCTTAAACTGGAAAATGCTAAAAAGGAGACTTTTAAGGTCAACGGGCATCGTTGCAAGCTTTATTTTGGAGGAGCGATTCCCAAAGATAAGGAATTGATTTCCTTGTCTTTGAATTGCAACATCCCGTTACCCATGTTAAGACTAGAATAGTAACTTATGAGAAAATTAGGAAAATGCATGTCATGCATAATGTGACATACACGTATAAGATATTATTGCTTTTGCACTTATACAAATAATTGTACATGCATTCATGACATTTTTCCAGGTATAAGTGATTTTTAATGTGATTAAAGTGTGGATTTTGGATTAATTGTGTTACAAAATTTATTTGGAGACTATTAGTAATATTTTGGAATTTTTCTAAAAATTTTAGAGTATTTTAGACTAAGAAAAATGGACAAATGACATAATGACATGTAACACTTATAAGAGGATGACAAGTGGCTCACATGCAAGGGGGCCATATATTTATGAGTTATTAAAACAAGATATTAGGCAGAAACCTTCTTTATTCTCTCTTCGGATATCTTTGTCTTCACTGAGTTTTGGTCTTCATTCTCATGCTGTGATTTTCTGAAAAGAAGGTAAGTAAACTTCTAAGTTTTTGAGTTCCATAATTGATTTTGTTTTTGTGATGTTTTTCTTGGTGGAAATAAACACATTCATGATATAGATGAGTTGCAGTAATTATGCATGAAAAACCTTGGTGAGTTTTGATTTTGGTGTTTGGTTTGAATCTTGTGTTTTGAGTTTTATGAGAGTAAGATGGGCTAGAATGGTAGTGGAAAAGCAAAGAATACAAGTTAGATATGGTATAAAAATAATGAAATAAGGAAAGAGAGAGTGCAAAAAATGTGACAAAGGTTGAAGATGATGAATAGTAGTTAAAAATTTCTGGTTTGGTGTTAAGGAGTAATTTTTAAATTTTGATCTGTGGTGGATGATTTCTGAACTGGATTAGGAATTAAATGAAGTGCAAGAGTAGATAAAAATGAAAGACTACGCATTGGATGAAAATCTAAGAATTTGAAAGTTTACAGTATAGAGAGAGGGAGAAGTGGAATTTCGAATTTGTGATGTTTGAAGTTTAGAATTGTTTCTTAATTGTTTGGAAATTATAGTGAGTGTAGACAAGCATAATAGATGATTTATAATTGATTAATTTGGAAAAGGAATGATAAGAACAAAAAAAAAATTTGGCTTGGTGAAGAAGATGAAGATTTGCGTGCTAGAGAGAGAAAAAGGAGGTAGTTGTATGTATGGGTTATGAACTAAAGTATTTCATTGAACAACCCTAAGTCTTTTGGCTATAACATTTTTATCCGAACTCCAAAAGACTTGAAACTTGGATGAATGGATTCCTAAGACATTTTTATTTCTATCCATAAAAACTTAGAGCTATCTTAATTAATTGAAGGTGATTGATAGGATGAAATTGTGGAAGTCTGCTGGAATGTTATGAACTGGAAAATTTTCATGAACATGCTTCGGTATTCTGATTACAACTTGAACTATAGATTCCAAATAAGTTGATTATTAGTTATGATTAAACTATATACATAGATATAAAAGTTCTTGAAGAAGTCAAATTTTAATTCTGTCTCTAAGGCTTTCAAAATTGGCATGAAACTGCATCTGAGCTTAGGCTGTAGCATTACCAGGGACAGAAATCATATCCTATGGTTATTGAATAAATTGTATTTATGTATGCCGGATTTGATTGATATGTATTTACCAAAGTTGTATATTATTCTCTTATCTTTAAATTGGTATAGATTTTGTAATTTTTGGATATCTGACCTGAAAGATATGAGTCATACAATTTGAGGGTATGATCATGTACTAGCCAAATGTTCAAAAATACACAGTCTGTGGTATTGTGAGCATAACTCGTAGTATACTGAATCAAATTAAATGATCTTGGAGTCATTAGAAACTTAAACTTAAGACATGGTTGAACAATTTTCTAGAAGAAAGTGTTGCCTAATTTTACCATTTACTTTATCAGATTTAGAATACAAAATTGACCTGTATGTGTATTAGAAGAAAAAATATGAAGTGGTCAATGAAATTATGAAATTGTTTTGTTTTAGTCCAATTATAAATATACATGGTATTAATGAGGTCCTTGATATCTAAATGAATTGTCGATAAGGATCACAATAAAGTACCCCAAAATTGTCACTGAACATGCATTGTGCATATTTTATATAAGTACATATGCATAAAGGAATATTACATTAGTGAAAAAATGTGATATATTGTAAATGTGTTGTGTATGTTTTAGAAGAGCACATTGGACTCTAGTCAGACATTGCCAGACCATCCAGGCAATAGCTTCTTGGAGCGTACTATGAGTCAACCTAGATGAATTTCCTAGGATTGATTTAATTTG
>JAOQMS010000004.1:14744949-14759988 GCA_027563885.1 Erythroxylum longipes | reverse complement strand
TTAAAATACTCCTAACCCATTCCAATTTACCAAAATGACCAAAATGCCCTTCCCATAAGTGAGGGGATGTTACAAATGAAGTTGAACAACTTGTCTTCCTCCGACATGTTCCGCACGTCCAACGTCACTGATGTGAACTTCCTCACATACTCACTCACCAAGCCGTCTTGCTTCAACCCCTTCAAAGCTTCCCTCACAAGCCACAAAGTGTTGATGGGTAGGAACTAGTCCGTTAGCTCCTTCTTTAGTTTGTCCCACATATCAATGGGAGATTTTCCCGCACTGATCTCATTAGAGATCCTCATTCTCCACCACAGCTTGGAATCACCCACCACGTACATTGTTGTGATTGACACCTTCTCCGAGTCCGCCACCTTTGTCACTACAAAGTACTGCTCCATGTTCCACAGAAAATTTTCGAGCTCCTTGGCACTCCGCTTGCTATCGAAAACTTGTGGCTCTTGTACCTTCACCATAGTACTTTCCAGTCGGACACCCATCTCATGCTTTTCCATCGCATGCTTGAGCACCAACAGATCATAACTTATCTCCTCACAAGCCTTCATCTATTCCTCGAGCGCTCTCATAGTTGCTTGAAGCACCCTCTCCAAGGCTACAATATGTTCTAACAGAGGAACTACTCCCTCATCTGTTGGGGCTAGAGACTTAAGAATCGCCTCTATTCTAGTAACTCTTTCTGTCATATTACTTCCACCAGTCATCATGCTAGATTGGCTCTAATAACAGCTGTCACAAAGGTTTGCTTTGGACTCGAAATTTTACCACAAGTCGCGTCCACCTTCTCGCGGCAATCCCACTTTGGTCTGCTTAAGCAAGATTCAGCCTTCTCACGTTAATGTCGTCGAACAATTCCGTTAGCCCTCGAACACCTCACAAACACACAAGTGTTTAAAGTGTTTCTCTCACACACAAAATAACATAAGAGTATAACATAGTAAAGAAAGCAACAAGATATATATATATATAGCCGAAGCTACTCTTTCATTAACTCTCAACAAAATGTTAACAAAATATACAAGTATCTCTTTGTCGAAGCACTTACAAGGAACTCCCTACTCGAAGCCCTTATAATGAAAACCCCCCAAAAGCTCTCAATTCTCAAAGCTCTCTCCTCTGAGTAATTTCTCTCAATGAGTTAGTCTGTCAGTGATTGAATCTCTCCCTCTCCTATGATGAGCTATTTATAAGCTCCTTTTGCTTGGAAAGCAAGTTCAAGATCTTTAAGGATCTCCACAGTCCTAGTTGATCCTATCAACTAAAGATTACACTACATCACACCGACCAATAGGAAGACATCCCCTTTCCCTTAGGACTCTTCTTATTGGATACATTACATCAAAATCTAATCAAGTAAAAATTACATGCCAACTTGGAAGATTGCATCTACATCCATATCCTTGAAGATCTCAGCTATCTGCAGATGATTCTCTCACATGATCTTTATCTCTTAGATTTGATAAATCTCTACTGTGATCTTCAAGTTGATCTCGCCATGTCATCATGTGCCACATTACCTACAGTTGTCACGTCATTGTTAATGTGTTTTCTAAGTCACCAAGGCCTATCCACATATAGGCCCACTAATACATGTCCATGGACAAGTCCATCTTCCATGATCAAGCTCACTCATAGTGTAGTCTCGTCACTCTATAACTAAGTATAAGTCATAATTTGAGTTAGCATAAAACCTCGCATGTTTTACATACCTTCGACCTGCCTTGTCGAAGTCAAGTGCCTTCGGGCACCCTCGGGTCTCGCATGACTTAGTTTGCCAACTCCGCGCAACTTCGCATCCAAATCTCACGTCTTGTTGAAGATTTCCACCAATGCGCATCTACGCGTGTGCTCTCGTATCGAATCTCGCCTACACTTGAGATCTTTGCCGATACTTCCTGCATCCCTCACCTACTTCGTAAGTTCCTTAAGTTTTGCTTACCAACTCATAAGACTTCACCTTGTTCCCTCGTCAACACGACTTCCTCATGCCGACCTACATGCCAAGCATTGGCCAAGGCTCATCAACACTCGCATGATCTCGCAGTATAGACTTAGGGGGTCAAACAATAGGCTTAAAGTCTTGAACTCATTATAAAATCGATTCAGTTTAACTATAATTTAAATTCATTTTCATTTTTCAAGAAAAACATCATCAAAAGTGCCTCACAAATTAGATATCCTGATGCATAAGGTAGCCATAAAATCCACAACTAGCTAATATTTTTTCACCCAATTCTATGAGAGGCACTCACAGAACATATTTATAAGAATATATGTACATATGATATTTACCCAGTAAGTTAAGGGATATTGTTATAATCATATACTTATAGATCTACTAATTAATCCTATTCATATACATACAAAGGCTAAGCATATTATTAGAGTAAGTAGTACTTCTCCAACTTCTCACTTGACATTAACATCAAGCATCAAAGTCAAAAGTGCATCTCATAATAACCAACCTAAAACCAAGCTTTATGATATAGAGATGCAAGTAGCAAAAACATGTGCACACATGTCAAACATTTAAATCTATGGCTGAAAAATTACTATCATCGAACTAAAGCCAAATAAATTATGCCAATATTTATCTTCTTTGAACTAAGTAACTGGGTATCAACGGAACGGTAACTCAAAAATCCATATTGTGTTTAAGAGTTGAAAAAGAAGTCAATTTAAATGGAATCACAAGGAAAATCAAGTAATTTGTAAACAAAAGAGAACGAGGGAGAGATAGAATAGGGAAGTCAAAAAATAATAAATCCAATTAGAATTCGAAGGCATAACAAATAAGACAAAGAGCACAATGCAATAATAAAAACCAAAATAATAAGATATCGGGAAAAAAACATCATCAAAGTTAGAAATGGCTCGATTGCATTGTGAAGAAGTTCCTGCATTGTTCCAAGGAAAAAATAACATAAAAGAAAGAACAAGAGCATCAATAAAAGCTTTCAGATTTAAGATGTATGGCATTATATATGAAATGCCTATGTTGAGTTGGTGGGACGAAAAATATTTATAATCTGAATTAATAAATGTAAGTATTGCAACTCTTTCCATTAGTAAGATTAATCATTTTTATAGCCTGTACCTTTTCTAAGAGTTACCATTTCAGCAAGTATTCAAGAAGTGCCTCACTTCTATTTCTTTTGTTCTCAAATACCTTCGACATCTCCATTCACATCCATTTTCGCTCCCATTTTTCAAGAGTAGTCATATTTTTTTATTGCTTATATAGGTCATTCCTTGAAACTATCATCTCAACAGATTCATTATATTAGCATCTAACCTTTTCTAATATGTGAGCCTTTAGTTGGACACTTATTCCCATAAGGAACAAACAACTAAAGTTGTAATCACGATACATCGAAATTGTCATTCCCTTGTATAAGCCCTCCTATTTAATAACTTAGTCTTTGAGATAATAATTACAGATCAAAAAAGCAAGACAAAAGCGAAAAACCTACATCACCAGTCATATTTAATCTCTAAATGTCACTAGTTGTACTCCATTTTTTATGACATCTAACTGAGGTTAAAAAGAAGACAGAGATCTCTAAAATGCTAAAACTATATTGATGGATTTTGTATAGCTTTACTCATCGGTTGCTAAGTAGTTATCAGGTCAAAAGCACATGTGGTTTTCTTTTCATTCTTTGCAAATCCAAGTTTTTTGTGTCATCAAAAGGAAAAAAATTATATTTCTTTTGTTATGCCTTTTAAGAAGAGAAATATAGTCTTAAACAAAAGAATGGTAAAGGAGCCATCCCTAGCTTTCTAGTAAGGGCCGTAGTGTATGACCTCGTCACAAAACAATTAAGAGAGAAATCCACCTTTCTTCCCTTAGTGGTGTTCTTCCCTTTGGAGGAAGAATCAATGTCGAATGAAAATTGGCTAGCTCCTAACAGAGCTAACTAAAAATTATAACTAAAGTAACTAAATTTTTATAATTCCAATTTGTTTTATTCATTGATAATTCTACCCTTATATAGGTAGAAAAGTAAATAGCAGTCTACCCTAAATAGGACTCCTATTAAAGTGGGACTCAAATAAGAAAAAAATAACAAAAAATTAGGAAAGAACTTTCAAAATATAACTACTCCTTATGCAAACAATATCCTAAATTAATCTCCCACTTTTCTCCTGCTTAGCTGAATTTTTTAGCCTTCTCCAGCTTGTCAGCTGTTAACCTTCTTCCCTCTCCTTTGATAAGTTTTTCCAAAAAATGCATCCTTATCATCATTACCCTCCTTGACATCGAGCTTGTCCTCGAGCTCAAATTCAGGATAAGCTTGTGTAAAGGCCTTCAACTCCTCCCAAGTAGCATCTTCATTTGAAGAACCTGCCTACTAAAATAGTAACTCCTGATGCCCTTTATTCCATCATGACTTCACCAACTATCATGGACTAGGCATAATTTTGCCATCCCATACTGGTGGTAAGGAGGGGACGGAGGTGGGGGGATTACCCTTGAATTCTTTCAACAAAGAGATATGGAAGACATCATGAATATGACTTCCTGGAGGCAATTCTAATCGATAAGTGACAACAACTATTTTCGCCAAGATCTTGAAGGGGCCCATAAAATTTAGGAGCAAACTTGTTATACTTGCGTTTTGCAGCACTCTACTAGCAGTATGGTTGGAGCTTAAGCCACACCCAAATCCCCGGCTTAAACGACAACTCCCGTCTCTTAGTATCATGAAAATGTTTCATTCGCTGCTGTGCTTACATTAAACACAACCTAACTTTAACTCAAAAGTCATCTCGCTCCTTCAATGCTTGGTTGATTGCCTTGACTCTAGTGCTTCCTTCCATATAAGACAATAGATTGGGTGGTTCCCTGCCATAAACCACTTTAAAAGGAGTAGTATGAAGTGAAGAATGGTAACAAGTATTATAACAATAATCCACCCACAGTAACCAATCCACCCAAGATTTCGGCCTATCCCTTACGAAACATCTCAAATACATTTCAATTGTTCTGTTTACCACCTCAGTTTGCTCATCAATATGAGGGTAACAAGCATGAGATAAGGCCAACTTGGTACCACTAAGATGGAAAAGCTCCTTCCAAAATAAGCTAGTAAAAAATAGATCTCTATCTGATACAATAGATTCAGGGAGACCATGTAGGTGGAAAGTACTTTCAAAGAATATATGAGCCACACTAAGAGTATAATAAGGATGAGTGAAAAGCATAAAATGAGCATATTTAGAGATTTTATCCACAATCACTAGTAAGACAGATTTGCCTCCCACTTTTGGAAGTACATCTATAAAATTTATGGAAATATCCACCTAGACACTCTTAGGGATCTATAAGGGTTGAAGTAGACCCGTTGGGTGAAGGTTCTCCCATTTATTTTACTGACAAGCTAAACACTTCTTCACAATTTCCTTCACTGCACCTTTCATCCCTTTCCAAAAGAAATCTCCTCTCACTTTCTCTAATGTCTTTTGAATCCCCTCGTGTTCGATATTGTGAAAATGACTAAGGACCATCTTAATTAGTGTTGAATGAGGCCGTAAATACACCCAGTCAGTGCAGAATATCAAGTTGTCATCTACTCTCCATTCGACCTCTGCCTTGCCTGCGGGAATCTGTTGATATAGGTGCTACAATTCTACCACAATGGCAACTTGTTCTTTAATTGCTTCAAATAATGTAATTTTTGGCTGGAAGGCATTTAGTTGTTCCTTTTCTTCATCTCTTTGAGACAATGCATTAGCGACAACATTAAGTTTTCTAACTTTATATTCCACCCTGAAATTATAACCCAGCAATATACTCATCCAATGTTATTGGAAAGAAGTTGTTAACCTCTGCTCTAAAAGAAATTTAAGACTATAGTGATCAGTATTAATTAAAAATGCCCTCCCTTATAGGTAAGGTCTCTAATTTGAGATGGCCTTAGCAAGGCCAATTAGCTTTCTTTCCTATGCAACAAGTTCGAAGTGGCCGGGAGCTAATTTGCAGCTAAAGAAAGTAATAGGATGGTCGTTCTGTCGAAGCATTGCTCCAATTTCGCATCCAAAAGCATCACACTCTACCACAAACTTCTCCTCAAAATTGGGTGGTTGTAATACTAGAGCAGTTGCTAGAGCCTTCTTCAAATTATTGAAGGTTGTCTTAGCTTCCTTATTCTAATGAAAGTAATTCTTCTTCAACAAGCTTATGAGGAAAGTTGCTATTAGCCTATAATCTCGAATAAATTTCCTGTAGTATCTTGCTAAGCTTGGGAATCCCCTTACAAATTTAACTGAGTGTGGTATAAGCCAATCCACCACTACCTGGATCTTGTTAGCATCAATATACACACCTGCACCATGAATCACCTGCCCCAAATATGCCACATGTGTTTCCTCAAATGAACAATTTGATCTCTTCAAAAATAAGTGGTAAGAAAGTAGTTAATCAAAAACTACTAAAATATGTTGCATATGTTATTCCCATGTTTGACTATAGATTAAAATGTCATTAAAGAAAACCAAAACGAATTGATTTAAATAAGAATGAAATACCTCATTCATTAGAGCTTGAAAGGTTGATAAAGCATTGGTTAATCTAAAGGGCATAACGAAGAACTCAAAGTGACCATGATGAGTTCTGAACACTGTGTTCTCCATATCATCTTTATACATATGTATCTAATGATAACTTGATCTTTAGTCTAACTTAATGAAAAACTTCACTCCATGTAGTTCACCTAGTAACTCATCCACCATTGGAATAGAAAATTTGTCTTCACCATTTGATCATTCAATATATGATAGTCAACACAATCTCCATATTCCTTCCTTCTTTCAAACTAGTAGTACGAGTGAGAAGGATGAGGATCTACTAGGCTAGATGATCCCTTGCTTTAGCATCTCATCGTATTGTCTTTCAATCTCTTCCTTTTGCAGAAAAGGGTACCTATATGGTCTCACCATCACTAGTCCTGCCCCCGAAATGAGAGTGATTCTATGGACGCAAGTCTACATAAAAGGGAGTCCAGTTAGTTATTGGAATAAGGCAGAATTTTCCTTTAAAAGTTGGTGCAATTTGATATGTTCTAGTCATTTCCCTTAAACCATATGCATTCCCGACTTACTATGTTGCAACTACCTCTACCATTGAAAGCTCCTCCCGTTTCACGTTAAAACTCATAGTAAGTGCAGAAAAATTACATACTATAAGGCCAATTGTTTGCAGTCAGTTAATCCCCAAGACTACATTAAATCCAACCAAAGGTATAACATAAATGTCAGCATAAAATAATTCATTATTAACCTTAAAGGATATCCCTTTGCACATCCCTTGGCTTGGAATTTTTGCTCCGTTGGCCACTGCCACATTCAGCCCTTATCGTCCTTTTATAGCTAACCCGAACTGCTAAAAAACCATTGTCCCTATGAAATTATGGGTACTCCCCAAATCTACAAGTACCAACAGGGGGCACTCATCAATTTCATCTTTGATTTACATTATTTGAGGGTTGTTTGTTCTTGCATGGCATGGAATGAAATATTTGGCATGTTAGTCTCTTCTTCCTTCATTGTTTCCTTTTCTTCCTACACTAATTCTATCCAACATAGCCTTTACACCTATGTCCTATTATGTACAACTAATCACAATTATAACACAGGCCTTTCTCCCTTTTTCTACCATCTTGACTCAGGTAAGCCTCCTTACAGGACATGTTGCTATGCTGCTAAAACTTACAGATGATGTTTGGCTACTCGAACTCCCCTTACTGCCTTGGGAGGCTATCGTTGTAACAAAGGAGCTCTACTGCTTCCAAGGGTTCCATAAGGTGGTCTTGCTTCCTAAACCTTGTGTAAGCTGCATCTTCCTCTCATATGCTCTTGCCAAGTTCATGATAGCCCCCAAATTGATAGAATTCTGCATTTCAACACCAATTCTTAGTCCATCAATAAGTCCGGCTATAAATAAATTTAACCTGAAGATCTTTGGGAAGGCCTATTATCCTTACTAACAAAATTTGAAATTGAATTTGATACTCCTCCGCACTTCTTGTTTGTTTTAGATTTGCTAGCTCCATGACTGGATTATTGCTCAAATGGGTCAAAACCTCAAGTTACAATGCTTCTTAAACATTTCCTAATGTAGGACTAGCTCCTCTTGCTCGAATTGAAAATACCACAATTGCGCTTAAGTCATCAATCTAACCTTCTCATCTTCTAGAGTCCTTTGAGCCAAAAAGAATTGCTCGCATCTATAGAGTCATCCAATGAGTCTTCATATCCATCGTATATAGCAAATTCCATCTTGGAATAACATGGAACTGTGTGAGATCCTGAACTCCCTTCATATCTTTCTTCTCCCCTAGATGGCACTACCTTACTACTTTTCTCAGCCCCTCTCAGTCCTTCCCTGCTTCTCTCCTAACCGAATTCCTCCATCATCTAAACTAGGCCATTAAACTTTTTCTCCATCTCTATAAATTTTGGTCTACATATTGATATACGGTTGTTAGCTCTGGAATGGAGTTATTGGTATCGTCTATGATGATCGGCTACGATATCAAGTTGGTAATGGCCCTAGTTTATGATCTCATCACTAAACAATTAAGAGAGAAGTCTAAATTTCTTCACTTATTAGTGTTCTTCCCTTTGAAAGAAGAACCAAAGTTGAACGAAAGTTAGCTAGCTCTTGATTATCAATGAATAAAACAGATTGGAATTATCAAAATTTTAGTTACTTTAGGTATAATTTTTAACTAGCTCTAGTAAAAAGGAAATGACAATCCACCCTAAATAGGACTCCTATTAGAGTGGGACTCAAATAAGAAAGAAATAACAAAAAATCAAGAAAGAACTTTCAAAAGATAACTGCTCCTTATACAAACAATATCTTAACCTAATCTCCTATTTTTTTCTCCTTCCTAACTGAATTTTCTAGACTTCTTCAGCTTGTCAACTGTTAACCATCTTCTTCCCTCTCCTTTGATAAGTTCTTCCAACAAAAGCATCCTTATCACCCTCTTCAAAGTTTCCCCATGTTACTATTATCCAACCAATAACTAAATTTGTCTGAAGGTAATAAAATAACAGATGTACAAGATTATTAATGAAGCATATTGGTATATTTACAACACTATGCATAATTGAATCATTGGTTAGTGAAACAATTCGTTGCATTTATGGAAACATGAGATTGATTAAGATAATAACATCATAGGTTTCTGTATGGACAATTTCACAATTAAGACCATATCATACACAAAAAGGTCATAATACACAGTAGGCAAATAGCGACCAATTTGTGTATCAGTCAAAGTATATGATCCATGAAATGTACATGCAATAATGCATCAATAAATGATCTCTCAAGAATCAAGATTCCCTTTTAGCTATATTTAATGATTAGAAACCAAAAAGTGAACCATTAATCCATTATTAAATAAAAAGGGATATTATCAACATGAAAATGAATTACCAAATATCCATATGGATCAATGTTTATTTCTCAAAACATGTCAATTCTTATCATATCAATTACCCGATAAAATGTTATTGTATAGGTTTCAAACATGTTCAGGCCCATGGAGAAATGAGTGTGCTACAAATATTGATAGAGATGAACTTCAGAACTTGTTAAAAGAAGAGGAGTGAAATACAGAAAGAGGAAGAAGAAGAACAGATGAGAGAGTGTAGAGAGAATTGAGAGAACTTATGTGTATATTTCTCTATGAATCCTTCGTTTTACATCCAATGTCTATTTGTAAAAATTAATGAATGGAACAAATTCTATTATTAGCTAATCAATATTGACACGAAGAGCTAAGTGAGTAACTACCTTTTTATTAGCTCTAACCAGTTCTAACTGTCAACTGATTTCAACTTTATTATCTGACTTTTTCCCTTCTACTTACATAACATCACTTCCCTCATTAAGATCCCTTGTCCTTAAGAGAAATTTAGGAAATTGAGCTTAAATGTTGTACAAACTCCTAGGTTGCATTTATTGGTGAAGAATTAGTAAGCTAACCATTAAGTGGCAACAAGATTTCCTTTTGACTGTCCTTTTATCCAAAATAGCAATAGGCTGCAAAATGGTTGTAGAAAGTGCTGATGGTAGTAAAGTAGTTTTGGTTTGATTATTGTGCAATGCTTGTTTTAACTAAGATACATGGAAGACTTAATGAATGGCAGAAGAGGGAGGCAGCTCCAGCTTTAAGGAACGTTGCCTATTTTATCAATGATGTTGTAAGGGCCAAAATATTTAAATGCTAATTTAGAAACTTCATAAGTCACCAATGAACACTGGCTTTAAGGTTTTAATTTCAAATAAACCATATCACTAATGTTGAATTGCCTCTCAATGTAATGCTTGTTAGCTTGAACTATCATTCTACTCTAAGCTTTACTGAGATGATGCTTCAGTAATTGAATCATGGCATCTTTATCTTATAGAAACAAGTCAACAACTACTACAGATGAATCCCTTGGAAAATAAGGAAGATAAATGGGAGGTGGAATACCATAAAGGGCTTAGAAAGGAGTGATATTGATGGTATTCTGAAATGAAGTGTTGCACCAAAACTCAGCTAAATCAATCCAATTGCTCCAACTTTTTAGTAAATCACCAGTCATGCATCATAAATAAGTCTCCAAACATCTATTCACTCCCTCAAATTGTCCATCGATTTGAGGGTGATATGCAAAAGAACGTATAAGATCAACTCCTTAAATTTTGAAAAATTCTTACAAAAAATTGCTCATGAATACTGAGTTTATTGAGAACGAGAAATCAAAGGCAGCAAAATCAAGGGGTTCCTAACAGATTGGGAGATAAATTAGGGAAGATTTATTCAAAGTAAATAAATTAGGAGATAATTAAGATTTGATTTTTGGGGATTCTTTCCTAGTATAGATACTATTGTACTCCTATTTATATGTAACCAAAACAGAGGTAAAATACATGGCAGTCACACTTTCTCCTACATGGTATTAGTGCTCTAGGCAGAAATTAAACCCCTAGCTATCTCCTACAAGCCCTATCCCTACCAAAAATTAAAACCCTAGCTGTCTGTCAACCCTAATTGTCCATAATAATGTATAATTATGTATCATAATCCACCACTATCCCTACCAATCAACCAAGCCCTTCTGAAATTCACATATCCATTAAAAAAATCAATATCTCCCTATCCAAATTACAACTATACGACTAAATGAAGAGAATTTCCTGCACTGGTCCCAATTAGTGTGGATGTATATCTGAGGGAGAGGGAAAATTAGCTACTTGACAGGAAAAAAGAAGGAACCTACCCTTGAGGATCTAGGTTACTTCGCTTGGGATGTTGAAAATTCCGTGGTAATGACTTGGTTGGTAAATTCTATGGAAGAGGAAATCAGCTTTAATTATATGTGTTCACACTACGAAAGAGTTATGTGAAAACATCAATCTTATGTATTCAGACTTGGGAAATTAATCTCAAGTGTTTGAATTGACACTAAAACTTGGAGAAATTCACCAAGGTGAGGAAACTGTTGCCAAAAACTTTAATACTTTGAAACATTTATGGCAATATTTAGACTTATTCGGTGATGATTATGAGTTAAAATCATTAGAAGATTACTACCACTATAAGAAAAAGTTAGAGGATAATTGTATATCTAAATTTCTTATTAGACTAAATGTTGACTTTGATGAAGTTAAAGGCAAAATTATTAGCAAACAAACCCTTCCCTTCATTGAAGGATTTTTCCCTTGTTGCAGAGACTATATTGGTCGAATGGTGCAAGGGAAATTGGAGCAACCATGTTTGGTGTCACTATTGTAATAAGCCAAAGCACACAGGTGAAACTTGCTGGAAATTGGATGGAAAACCAGTAAATTGGAAAGGAAAAATGAGAGAAGGGGTCAACCAGCCTCTGCTCATGAAGCTGAGACTACCTCTTTCAGCAAAGAGCAACTAAATCACATCTTAAAGCTACTGAAATCTAATTATGGATTGTTGGGTGCACCTAATGTTTCTTTGGCACATTCAAGTAGTAATCCTAACACCCTAGTATGTCGTTCTTTTTCTACTTCTTATATCATTGATTCAGGAGCCTTTGATCCTAAAACAAGTCTTTTAAATTTGTTTCATACTTATAACCCTTACTTTGGTTAAGAAAAAGTTTGTATAGCAAATGGGTCACATTCTCCTATTACTGGAAAAGGTTTGGTAACCGTATCTAGTACCTTATCCCTTAAATTTGTTCTTACCTAAACTTACTTGTAATCTCCTATCTGTTAGTAAATTGTGTTAAGATTCCAACTGTCAGGTTATATTGTTTAACACTCATTATGTGTTTCAGGACTAGAGTTAGGGGAGGATGATTGGAAGTGTTCAGATGATATATGGTCTCTACTATTTTGAAGATGAAGATTCCAAGTGTAAAAAATCTCAAGGCTCGAGTAATATCAGTTCTCTTTCTATCAATGATCAAATCATGCTTTGGCACTATAGGTTGGGACATCCTAGTTTTCTATATTTGAAAAGAATTTTTCCCATGTTATTTCGAGAATTTGATTGTTCAACATTTTATTGTCAAAGTTGCATTTTGTCATTTTGATGTCTTTTTATTCGTCACAACCTTATAAACCTTCAAAACCATTTTATCTTATTTACAATGATGTTTGGGGTCCTTACAGATTAGCATAGTTTTAGGAAGAAAGTGGTTTGTAACATTTATTGATAATCATACTCATCTGTGACGGGTCTATTTTCCCTTGTAAGCCTATCCACTACTGCTTGCGTAAGTAAATGGCATAGAATAAGGGAAAGAGGACTCAAATACAAATTGTTAGTAGCACTCAAATCAGAGAAAATGCCACAGAAGTAGCTGCAAGTCTTTTAGCCATTGGGGTTCTTGTTATTAGTTGATATCCTTTGTTTGCAATTGAATCAGTAAGTGCCCAACCATTAGCCGTGTTAGTCTTTTTTGTTAGAGTTTTCGTAATGAAGAATCAGAAGATGCAACCTTATTTAAAAATTTTTATACAATGATTGAAAACCAATTTCAACAAAAAAAAATTTGGTATTCTCCACACTGATAATGGCACTTAATATTTTAATGAGATTCTTCACAATTTTTTAAAGAAAAAGGGTATTCAACATCAATCTACTTATGTCAATACTCCTCAATAAATAGGATTGATGAAAGGAAAAACAAACATTTGTTAGAAGTATCTCATGCCATTATGTTTTCCAAAAATGTTCCCAAATTTCTTTATGGGAAAGCTATTTCAACAACATCCTATTTCATAAATAAGATGCCTACTCGACTTATTAACTATAGTAGACCCCTTGAGTGGTTTTTAAAAAAAATCCTGAAGCTTGAATCTATTCCAATTAACCACTAAGAGTTTTTAGGTGTACTACTTATGTCCATTTACCTACTAGGGGCAGAAAAATGTGTCTTTATAGGCTATGCCCCAAAAAAAACAAGGGTATAAATGTTTTAATCCCAAAACCTAAAAAAATCTTTGTCACTATGGATGTCTCCTTCCTTAAAAATCAACCTTTTTTAAGGAATACTACTAAATGATCATAAAGGACAAGAATCTGAGTTTAAAGTTTACATAAGGAGGAAGAATCATCAAAATGGCGGAGAGCCTACTGTTCCCAAGGCACAACATCAATCAGACATCCTGAGTGATGAGCTTAAACATGAAAGGTACTCTAAACCCTCCATTATCCAATACTATTCCTATTCTTAATATTTGATATGATCTTGACATTCCCATAGCACTCAAAAACTAAATATGTACTAGCCATCCTATTACAAAATATCTCTCATATGATAAATTGTCTCAAAGTTATAGGGCATTTACATGAAAATTCTCTAATCTATTTGTTCCGAGAAACATTCAAGAAGCACCGGATGATCCAAAATGTAAATTAGCAGTAATGGAGGAGATGTGCATTCTAGTGAAAAATGGGACATAGAAAGTTGTAGAGTTACCCAGAGACTAAAGAATGATTGGTTGTAAATGGGTGTTTACAGTGAAGTGCAAAGCTGATGGAAGTATCGAAAGATACAAAGCGAGACTTATTACCAAGGGGTTTACTAAAACTTATGGTATTGATTACTAAGATACTTTTGCCTCGATAGCTAAAATTAACTATATTTGAGTTTTATCTCTTGCAATTAACTTCAACTAGACCTTAGATCAACTGGGTGTGAAGAATGCCTTTTTGAATGGTGATTTGGAAGAAGAAGTGTTTGTGTGTCCACCATTAGGTTGTAGACTCAAAAAGTCTTTATATGGCCTAATACAATCTCTACGGGCATAGTTTGGAAGGTTTGGGAAGGTAATGAAAAGTTTTGGTTTTCATCAAAGTCAAGCAAATCACACTTTATTTTATAAGCATTCTAAGATGAGGAAAATTGCAATTCTAATTATCTATATGGATGATATAATCTTAACAGGAGATGACTATAAAGAACTTGTAAGGCTGAAAAAGAAGCTAGCAGAGAAGTTTGAAATTAATTGATAGTTGTGATTTGCATGATGTTTTAGGGTTGAATTTGTGATGTATTTAGTGTGAATTTGAGTGTTGAGTATGCGTTTAGGGTTTAATTATGTTAGCTTGTGTGTTTTAGCCTTTTTATAGGTTAGTATGAGTCTTTGAGCTTAATTGTTATATTTTTGAAGTACCTTGATGGGTTTGTTAGTGTTTCAGGGTAAACGGTGAAGAACAGAGAAGATTCAAGGAGTTTTGGGCCAAAATCATAGGTCACGATCGTGGCACAGCAGGCCACGATTGTGACAGACAAGGACGAGCCAGAGCAGCTAGAAGCCTCCAAGTCAAGCCACGATCATGTACATGGGGCCACGATCGTGACAAAAAGGTTAAGGCACTGGCCACGATTGTGGCAAGCAAGGCCACGATCATGGCCTGTAACATCACCTCACCTATGGGAAGGGTAATTTGGTAATTTGGAACGGGTTAGGAGTGTTAAATAGTGCATTGACATATCCATACATTCATTTATGCACATGAATAGTGA
>JAOQMS010000004.1:14721462-14744849 GCA_027563885.1 Erythroxylum longipes | reverse complement strand
AAGTGTTAAGTGATGTGGCACGCCACCCTCGCGGGGCACAGATTCGGATATCACCATCGATATCGGGTTCGGGTCCAGCGGGAGTGGGGTGTTACATGGCCTGCGTCGGGCTGACAGAAAACTCAAGTTTTGCAAGATTTTGTGGTCCGTTTCGACCCCGACTTTGACCTAAAGCCTCAAAAGTATAAATAGAACATTACAAGTCAAAGGTAGCAGCTAAAAAGTCTGAGAAAAGAGAGCACTCACATGATCCAATCTCGGAAAAACCTAGAGAGAAATCGAGTGATTGAGGAAGGAGACAAAGGAAGAGAGACACGAAGAAGAGCTTGACATGACGTACTTCCCGGAACAAGAGGTTTCCCACTGTCACCGGCTCCCCAACTTATTTCAGTTTTATTTATATATAGAATTGAAATAGGTGTCGAGAATACAATGTGTTGAATGTTGACTTATGTTTATACTCACCTTTGGATTTCGGTTTTTGAGACTAATGAAATTGTGATTGATTGGATTTTTTATTAATTTATTTTTGATTTAATTCCTGTTCTTAATAACTTGGCAATAGATTGAGAGGGTGAGCTAAGTGAAAATAATCAATTTGGGCTAACGAGAGTTAGGTGAATTGATAGGTACAGGATTAAATCAAACTAGTAGAATCGTGTAACGAGAGATTAAGCATAGGTTCCCGGTAGGTTAGTAGACAATTTAGAACTAATTTAGGTTTTGGGCCAATTACGAATCAAGAGATTGCAATTTCCATAATTTAAATTAGGGATTATCAATTAGGGTTAAGAATTATAAGTCGAGAGAGAGTAATTCACCCTAGGACCTCCTAGACCCATTAAATCGATAATTTCACAATTAATTAGTTTTTATTAATTTAGGATCAAAATGCCCTTTCTCTCACTCGGTAATTTCTAAGTAGGGTTGGGATTGATTTGTGTGATTTATTCCTTAATTAGATTTCTACAACTCAATTCTTGAATTAATTGTTGATTGATTTATTTTCTGCATTAGTTTACTTAATTTAAATTATTGCAATTTTACTCTGACCTTAGATTTTAGGACTAGATTAGGCTTCCTCATGGAATCGACACCTTAGGTACTACGCGAACGATCCGGGCGCTTGTAGAATTTACCAAGGTTATAAATAGTAAGGGTAACCTTCCAATCATTAATGACTCGGAAGCATTGAAATATTTTCTTGGAATGAAATTTGCAAGATCAAAAGAAAGACTATTTGTGAATTAAAGGAAGTATATCCTCGATTTACTTAGAGAAACTGGGCTGACGGGATGTAAGGTGGCAGAAACTCCGATTGAGGCTAACCTAAAACTCAGTTATGTTAAGGATGAAGATGTGATTGATAAGGAAAAATTGCAGCGACTGGTCGGAAGACTAATATATCTATCACACACTTTGCATAACATAGCCTTTGTTTTAAGCATGATAAGTTAGTTTATGCACTCACTGGGTCAAGAACATTTTGAAACTGCCTACATAATACTAAAGTATCTGAAAGGGACACCTGGAAGGGGCTTGATGTTTAAAAAACGTGACAATGTACAGGTTGAAATCTATATAGATGCTGATTGGGAAGGTGGCATTTCTAATAGAAGATCAATATTAGGATACTGTACTTTTGTTGGGGAAATCTAGTCACTTAGCGGAGTAAGAAATAGAATGTAGTATTACAAAGTAGTGCTGAAGCTGAGTTTAGGTCTCTCACACATGGGATTTGTGAAGGAATGTGGATCAAGAGGTTATTAGAAGATCTGAAGATTCATGTGTCACTTCTTATGAAAGTCCATTGTAACAACAAGGGTGCCATTTCGATTACACACAGCCCAGTTTAACATGACAGAGCCAAGCATATCAAAGTGAACAGACATTTTATCAAAGAGAAACTTGAGAGTGGCTTAATCTATGTTCCTTATATACCAACCAATGAACAAACAGCTGATATACTTACTAAGGGACTTTATAAGAAATGGTTTGATCTCCTAGTAAGCAAGCTAGCTATGGAATACATTTACAAGCCAGCTTAAAGGGGAGTGTTGAGAGGGAGAATCAGTGGTAGCAGAGTCAAGGGGTTGCTAATTAGGAGAAAATATGTTCATAACATACTAGGAGAGAAATTAGGGGAGATTTAGTCAAAGTAAATTAAGAGATAATTAGGATTTGATTTGTATAGAATTCTTTCCTAGTATAGATATTATTGTACTCCTACTTATATGTAACCAAAATAGAGGCAAAATACACAATAGTCACACTTTTTCCTACAAGATCTTCATTACTAACAATAATAGCTAGAAGACCATGTAACTTATAAACATTTTCAAAGAAAGCATATGTGACTTTCGCAACTATGTATAGATGAGTTAGAGGAATGAAATGGGCATACTTAGTGAGTCTATCAACTACTACCAGAATAATTGAGTAGTTTTTGGATTTTGTTAAGCCCTCAATTAAGTCCATAGTAATATCGGTGAAGATGGAATGAGGGGGTGGTAAAGGTTGCAGCAACCTTGCAGAAGCCACATGCTCGGGTTTAAAATGTTGGTAGGTATCATATTGTCCAATAAACTCTTGTACTGATTTCCACATTCCTTTCCAATAGAGGACTGAAGACAATCTTTAATAAGTAGCATGAATACTGAATGACCCTCTGCAACACTATCATGGAAGTCCTGCAACAATTGTTGTTTGGATCAGTATTTTGGCTCACGACTAGTTTTCCCTTTCCACCGTAGTTGATCGTGAGGCCAATTATAGATATAGATTGACCTACTTACAATAGTTAAATCACATAGTGCAAATGAGTATCATTCTACCAAGATGCTTTGATTTCATCCAATAAAGTTATCGAAATACTAGATAAGGCATTGATGGTGACATCCGAAGAATGAATTCTGGATAGAGCTTTAGTAGCAGCATTTGTCCTGCCTTGTTTGTATTGAATCTCATAATCATAAGCCGTGAGTTTAGAAAGCCAAGTAAAGTAACTTAGAGTAGTTAATTTCTGATCAAAAAAGAACGTCAAGTGCTTATGATCAGTTCTGATAATTAAATGCCTTCCCATCAAATATTGGTCCCACTTCTTCACTGCAAATAATAAGGTAAACAATTCTCTAGACAATACCTTGGTAATGTAAGCAAAAGGATGCTCATTTTGGATCATCACAACTCGAATTCCTGTTTTTGGAGCATTTGTCTCAGTTTTGAAGTCTTCATTGAAGTTTCAAAAGGCCAATACTGGAGCAATTGTCAATGCTTTCTTAAGAGCTTCAAAAGCTTATTGTGCTAATGTTGACCAAATAAATGCAGCTTTTCCTCTCAACAACAGGTTTAATGGCTGACTTATCAAAGCAGAATTTCTAATAAACCTGCGATAGTACCCTGTCAATCCCAGAAATCCTCTCAACTGTTTAATAGTTATAGGTGCTAGTCATTCCTGTATAGCTTGAATATTCTTTATAGCTGTAGCCACACCCTTCGCATATATGAAATGAAATATTCTACTGTATTTACTGCAGAATAACATTTATTCCTCTTGACAAACAAAGCATTGCCTAGTAACAACTGCAAAACTTGAGTTAAGTGATTGACATGTTCTTCTATATTAATGTTGTATATTAGACTATCATCAAAAAAAGAACAGCACAAATTTTCTAAGGAATGGTTTTAAAAACTTATTCATCAAACTTTAGAAAGTAGATGGTGCATTAGTTAAGCCAAAAGGCATAGCTAGGAACTCATAATGCCCTACGTGAGTCCAAAATGTTTTTTTATGGATGTCTCCTAGATACATTTAATTTGTTGATAATCAAACCTTAAATCCAATTTAGAAAAAACAGAAGCTCCTTCAAATTCTTTAAATGACTCTTCAATAATTGGTATAGGAAATTTATCCTTAACATTTTGACTATTTAGGCTTCTATTATCAATACACATCCTCTATGAGTTATCTTTTTTCGCTACTGAAACCACATGAGAGGAGAAAAGAGAGGTGCTTGCCTGAATAATTTCTTGCAAAGGACCACTTTGATAGGGCCTGATACAAACATGTTAAGCATCTTCCTTCAACTTCATTATGTGATCATGGCTCCTGTAAGGTGGTAGCCCTTTTGATTCTTGAAAGATGACTGCAAATTTCTGAATAACATCTTAAATCAATCCAGGGAGATCAATATTTATTGACGTTACTGGATTGCAAATTTTAGGTGATGAACCGACTTCCACTGTATGTAAAATTACAGTTGGTAACTACAATGATAAAGCATAGCAATGAGTGAGTAACAATTGACATTTCCTTGCCAGTAACTTCTACATTTTCTCAAGCGTTACTATCCAAAATTGATTGTTTCTTTCTCCCTGCAATACATATTCTTATTTGCCCAATTGGAACTTCATCTGCAACTTTTGAAAATTCTACATAATATCACTTAATGCAAGAAACCATTGCATGCACAAGACCATGTCATAATTATTAAGGGGTAAAAGTAAGAAGTTGGCCTTAAATTGATAACCTTGCACTCCCCATTTGAAAGACTTGTAGATTTCTTTACAAGATAATATGTTACCATTTGATGTTGTAACCTTCAATTTAGCAATAAGCTCTAAGGTGCACCCTAACTATCTAGCCATATCAACTAAGGACGGCAATAAGTCAATCCATAGGCCGATTTTGTTAATTTTTGTAAAATTAAAAGTATAAAATAACTTTTTTTTTTAATTAGCCCAAGCCTAGGTCTGCTCAAAGTCTAACTTTTTTTAAGGAAAACGATATTAATTGAGTTCAGGTCTGGTTATCCAGGCCTAGGCCCAGGCTTACCCAAGACCTAACTTTTTTAAGCAAAATGATATCGTTTTCTTAAGAAAAGTTGGACCTCGAACCGGTCTGGGCCTAGTTTGGCCCATAGGCAGATCCATTGAAGACACTTGAATCTAGGCTAATAGGTCAGCTCATTGTCATCCCTAACATCTAGGAAATTCTGGTGCTACCTGAGTTTATTAACAAAAATAATGCCTGTTTTCCAACTGACCCCTTCATTCTCATAGTTTGATAACTATAGGTTCTAGTCGTCACATGGATTGACAACTGAGGTTCTGACAATTCCTCATCTGTTAACTGTTCGTCAATACATACTTCGTCTACTTCTGGTTCCTCGTTTTCATCATTTTTCTATAGTTAACATATAAAGTTGTCTCTTCCTACCCTTATGACTAGGCATAAACTTTTCATCAAACATAAAGCATAAGCCTTTTTGCCTTTTTTCATCTAACTCCCTACTAGATAGATTCCTTGTTTGTTTAGCACTGTTAGTCCCGTTAACAGAAGTAGGAATTGGTAACATACCAGATTTAGGAACAACATTCCTTGTGTTAAGAGAAAAATTAGTCTTGGCTACTGATGATTGTTGATTCTTAGCCACGCCTTCCTGAAATTTGCCCCAACCATCCACAGAACCTCTCTTTGACCATAAAACATCTTCTACCTTGGCCAATGCATATGCAGATTGTAAGGTTGTTGGATTAAACAATCTTAACAACCTAACAGACATTTCTTTCTCCTCCTTTAATCCTCCCAATAAGTGGCTAATGGCTTGTGAATCACTCAAATCAATTCTGGTCAGTTTCACATCAAATTCATCAACATAGTTTTGAAGCAAACTCACTGTTTCAATTTCTTTAATTCTGAAACAGGATCCACAAATATTTTTTCAGCAAATCTTTCAAATAAAGTTTGCACAAATTCATTCCAATAAATCACCTTGTTCCTATCTTTAGTCTTCATAAATGACTTGTACCAGTTAAGAGCTTTGCCATCTAGCTTCACCTTGGTTATCTCCAATGTATGATCAATTTCAAAAAACTACTCAACTTTGTACACCCATTCGTTTAATCCTTCTACATAAAGTCTGGGAAACTCAACTTGGTGTAGTGACCATAACCACCATTCAGTCCGAAAATCCCTTGACTACCACTAACAGCTTGTGGCTGAAATTGGGAGGCCACTTGTGTAGTTTGTAAAGCAATTCCTGCGATCATCATTTTAATCTCCTCCATAACTTTCCTACTTTGCCCCTTAATTTCTTCAATGGCTGTACCATACTTTTCGTCGGTTTCTCTAATGAGGTTCTCATGATCTCTCAAATCCTGCTTCTTGTTATTGTTAGCCATTGCCAGGAAAGAGCTCTAATACCAGTGCCACGAATATTGACATAGATGAATCTTGGAACTTGTTACGAGAAGAGAAGTGAAATAAGGAAAGAGGAAGAAGAACAAAAGAAAAAGTGTTGAGAGCATTGAGAGAACTTTAGTGTATTTTTCTCTATGAATCCTTCGTTATACATCCAATGTCTATTTATACAAATGAATGAATGGTACAAATTTTGTTATTAGCTAATGAATATTGACAGGAAGAGCTAAGTGGGTAAGTTGCTTTTTATCTGCTCTAACCAATTCTAACTGCCAACTGACTTCCAACTTCATTATCTAACTCTTGCCCTTTTGCTACATAACATAGTGCAAGAAAGTTATCACCTGTAAAATTTAGTGCTAACTGGGTAAAATATTTTCACTGGTACATGCCATTTTAAGCTTTTCACTGGTACATACTATGAGAACATAAATAATTTATCTCCAGGGATAGACGGTAACTTCTGTTTATTTTAGTTGAAAAGAACTGAACTGCAAACTAGAAACTACAAAGAGGAGGTCACAAGCCCATATAAATCAGCTAATGAAATGTACCAAACATCTTTGGGGTTAATCTCAGCACACATTTATTGGACTTCCAAACCCCCGAGTGGAGTCCAAGATTAGCTGCAGAATCTCATTCCTGTTTGGCAAGCACTAGGCAACAACGACTTGCAACATGCACATTTTTCTTTGCTGTTGAAACTGAAAAGCTTTTATGCTTAAGCATTTTATTGAAGCACCAAATATTTTCCTGTCATTGGTGCATAAACCTCTATATACTTAAACCAATGTAACCAACATACGACTAGGACATAACTGAGAAAGATTCTAGAGAAACATGCTTCATATAGCGGACATCACATCTAGAAACAATCAGTATCCTTCCTGATATGCATGTAACCAGATGTAGGCAAAGGCATCATTTAAGCATGTATAATTTTGATGATTTATGGAGAACAGATTTTAGGGAGCTCAACCTAACATATCACAACTTTTGTGGTTGATTCTAGAGTTACCAACCTACTTGTAGATATAAGGAACTTCTTTCTAGTGTCACTCTGCGACATGTTTTCATCAGAACATAAAATCCCCGTGCTCAATCCCAGGTTTTGATTGCTAAAACAAACGAGAAAATGACAGAGCAGCCATGTTGAGAAGAAACCAGAATCCCAAATGGTTGAGATTTTTTCTTGATATCCTTAAAGAACATAACCATGACCTGATGAGGCCTTGGAGAGCAACAAATTAGGACTAAGTAAGGGAATTATCTGTATCTCCACATTCCACTGTTAATACCTTTACCTTTACTCCTGCAGATAGCATCTATCACTGGAACTTGTCACTAAGGTAACTAAAGCTCTTTTTAAAATCTACATAGAAAAGGTCGAAGTGAATCTACCAAGGATCCAGCAGACGAAGTTGAACAGTATACCAGAACTTGGAAAATGAAATTTCACCAAAGAAAGGAATTGGCAGCAACTTATATCGAAGCGAGTTAAGCTTGTAACAGATTTGCATCAGATAGGTCACAAGTAGCAGCTGTTGAACAAAATGTTCAACTAAACAATTATTAGAAGACAATCAAATCTTCCAACTGCAGAACAAGGATCAAAAGAACAAAAAAAAATTTCGAGCTGTCTCGTCAGGGCCATAAAGCAAAGAAAATATAGCAAAACTTGGCGACCAGTTTGTTAATACTTCACACATAAAACAATAGAACATGACGTCGTTTCTTACGTAAACAGGTTCTTCTCTAATCATATGAGAAGTTACATATAATACAATACCCATAAGATCGCTCCACGAACACTTGATAAATAATTTATTTATAAAAAACCGTTTTGAGATGGGTAACCAAGACCAAACCGGCAGCACTTGGGACACTTTCCTGTATGAAATTAGAGTACCAGTCGGCATTAACCCTCATCATTACGGAACTCTAGCCCCACAAATTCCCAGTCTCTTCTCGACAGAAATTCGATGAACAGCTTTTTCTTCTATATATAACAAATACTAAAAAAACAAATTGACACAGCAACAAGTTATCACCCGCTATTAATTCATTAACTAACCATTACATCAAATAAGCCTGTATGCAATCCCTTAGCCTTCCAAGAAAATAAAAATCATAAAAACTACATATATAAGAACCGAGAATTAAACAAATCAGATCTCTCATGTCATCTTTCCCCCAATTGGATTTGCATGCACTCATCAACTCCTAAAGACCGCGAAATTTACACAACTATCCCTGAATAAACTCTGTCATGTCTCCTCCGCGATCATTTCTTTCCCTTCCTAGCAGTCACCTTCTTCGCCGGAGACTTTACGCTCTTCGGCTTCACGCTCTTCACCTGAGTCTTCTTTGCAGCCGGGGCCTTCTTCGGTGCAGCCTTTGGAGCCACCGCTTTCTTTCCTGGAGAAGTCCTCGTGGACGTCCTTGCAGCCTTCGCTGGTCTCTCCTTGGCCTTCGGCTTTGCCGGCGCTGCCTTGGTCTTAGTAACCGTCTTAGGCTTCGCCGAAGCTGCCTTCGGCTTCGGTTTTCCAGGAGTTCTAGGCTTCACAGCATCCTTAGCCTTTGGTTTTGGCTTAGAAGCTGCTTTATTAGTCTTAGCCTTTGAAGTTGTCTTAGACTTGGTTCCCTTTGGTTTGGCGGCGGCTTTAGGTTTGGCCTTAGCAACGGAGCCTGTAGGCTTTTTGCTTGGTTTGGCCAGAGCAGGAGCAGCAGGCTTTGGCACCGATGATGACTTCGGCGGAAGCTTGAAGGAGCCTTTGACCTTCACAAGCTTTCCAGAAGCTACAAGCTTCTTCAAATGGAAGAGCAAGAGCTTCTTAAAGGTAGGAGGCAACTGCTTATGCTTCTCTTCAATGAACTTAGCAATTGCATACTGGCTCGATCCAGTCTTCTCCTTCAAAGTGATGATCGAGTCACTGATCATCTGCACAAACACAGCAAATTACGTAAGATGAGTTAAAAATAAAATCAAACATAGTAGGAATTGGACCCAGAATGATAAAAACAAGTACAAAAGATGTACCTGTTCGTATGTAGGATGAGAAGTCGGATTACGGCTTCGGGGCTTCCTAGGTGCAGCTTCCTTCTTGGCTTTAGGAACCTTAGCGTTTCTCTTGGCTTTTCCAGCTTTGCTCACTGGCTTCTGATCGGCCGGGTTATCATTAACCGGCTCAGTAATGATTTCGACTGCCACAGTCTGCTCTTCGGTAGCCATTGAAATGGATATCACGCTCAAAGATCTAGGGTTAGGATGGGTTAGGCTTAATACTGGAGCCTAGGGTTAGGGTTGAAACAGGGAATCGCAGGGTAAACTAAGATAAGAACCTTGATCTTACAGAAGAGCTCAGTGCGTTGAAGGTTCGATGTTTGGGCGATGGATTTATATAGTCAGGGGTATGCAAGAAGGTATCCCAAAGTTGTGTGCTGATTGGTGGAGAGGCCTCTCACGCGGATCGCTAGCTCTTGTAAATTTAAATATTGACCATTGGATAAGCACTCTATCTACGGTTGAAAAATGGGGGTGAGTCAAACATGTTGGAGGAAGGTGTAGAACATGAAGTTTAGGTGTGTTTTTAATCTCAATTGTTTTGGGTATAACTTAATGTACAATGGTTGGATTCAAGTGGGATCTTTCTCATTTTGTAGTTTGTTATGTAAGCTTTCTAATGAGTGCTTAAAAATGTTATGGAGATGAGCAATTTGAGATAATTTTGGGTCTGAAGCCATGAAGGTCAAAACTAGGGTTTATATTGATCTTGCTAGAGTTGTCCTGGATTTGGGAAAAATGCTGGACCTAAATTCCAGAATTTTGAATCCCGTTCTATAGTAGCGTAACAAAGGAACATATTGGTACAAGAATTATAAAAATCCAATGAGATTTGGTTGCCCAATCATTGACTGGAATGACATTGAAGTTGAACAAGCCCTATAGGCATAGGTGTGCTGATATAGTGCATTTTGCAAAAATACGTTAAATAGCGGTTTAAGAGAATGTAACATGTCGGTAATTTGATATATGAACTTCTTGTGGATATTTATTTATTTGGGAATTCAAGTGTAGGATGGATCTGAATTCTAAGTTTGAGTTTAAAAGAGACGTTTAGCCTCCAACGTTTTAAGTGTTCATATCAAAGGTATTTTGGGTGGATGCTGGCATATGGATTGGAGCCATACTGTCCTTACAAATAATACATACATTACAGTCATTATCGCCACACAAAGTTAAGGTTTAAGGGTGTCTCCTGCACTCCCATTTATTGTGTTAAATGCATTGAATAGTTAAATCCTTTTTTTTTAATTTTGTATATTGGGCATCAAATATTCAATGGAACAATTTGATAAGGTCATTTTGATTGAGCCATTTTTTATACTCTTCTCTCAATCCACAAAGTACACTTTTAACTTTCTTTTTTTGTATGGGGTTGCTGTGTTAGATATGTGCATTAACTCAGTAAATCTATTTACTTAAAAGGGTTCAATGGCACCACAATTAGCTAACAACCTTCCAGGTGCACTTGCCTAAGTTAAATCATCCGCTGAGATGCAAAAGGTACAGAAAATAATTTGGTAGACCAAAAATTTCGTGTTCCTTGTCATTTACAAGAAATAAAGGGAGAAGATGAACCAATTATAGTTAATTTTAGAGTCACTATAACGAATAAGCTTATTGGAGACGAAATCAAACATCACTAAATATTAAAACATCGTTGCAAGTTAATATTTGCAACGAAAACGAATCATCGCCCTAATAGTCACTGAATCCTTATAGCAAAACAATATCCGCGATGTTTTCTTGAAATCGTCGAAAAAAGGTTTTGGATACACATTAATTTCATCGTTAAAACATACTACCAACGAGAACGAAGAACGTCGTACATAGGATTTTATGATGTATATGTTTCGTAGATAAAAGTTTTTACCTACTAAATCGTAGTCATAGGTAATTATTTTTAGTGATAATTTTTTTATAGCAAAATAGTTTTAGCTACTAATTGTTTGTTGTAGGTAAATATTTTTAGAAATGTTCTTGTAAACGTAGGCCAAAACATTTTGCGACGATTTTTTTTAGTAGCTAATACTTTTTAGTGACAATTATATTTTTGTAGTAGAATAGTTTTAGCTACTAATTTCTTGTTGTAGATAAATGTTTTTAGAGACGTTCTTGTAAACGTAGGTAATAATATTTTGTGACGATTTTGTTTTGGTAGCTAATATTTTTTAGTTAAGTTTAAATTTTATTATAATTTTTGAAAACAAATTTATTTTAATTTATTACAATTTTTAAGACAGTTTGAACTATAAATTAGTTACATTTTATAATTAATGTTGATGACATATTTTTTAAATAATAATAAATTGAAAGAAAATAAACATTAAAAATGTAATGCATTTTATATTAAAAAATAATTACAAGTCATATACAAACTAAGTCTCCTCACCTTCGTCACTACTATTGACATAGTTTGAGCCTAGTAATTGTTTGACCATCTTTTAAAGCTTGTTTACATCTTTTACATTACGATCTAACTTCTCTTCCGTACATTATGACTTAGTCTTCAATGATTGGATATCCTCTTGAAGTGCCGTGACATATGCTGGTCGTGATGAAAATGTACCAACAGGCTTAGGGCAATACCCAAGACCTTTGACATAGCCCGTGTAAGGCCCCAAACTATACCCTAGTTGGAATGTTACATGTTCATGAAAGAATATGTATGATAGGTGTTAAAATTTGTGATATGATTGAGAATTGCATATGACTTGAATTTTGGTTTAATAGATCATACTTAGTGAATTGGAATTAATTAACATCATTAGAGAATTGAGGTATTAAATGTACATTTGGACTAGGAAAATTGTCAAGTGGCAAGATAAGTTGGTACATGAAAATTAGAATGACTAAGCCTATGAGTTATTGACATTTGACATAACTAATGCATTGACATTTGGCAACATTGGTTGAGTGACAAGTGGCCTAATTAAATTGTGCCATTTGGCAGCATTCATCAAGTAACAAATGGATTAATGGAAGTGTGACAATTGGTAGCTTAAATGTAGGACATATGTGATACATGCAAAGGAGACATATGCCTTATGGTGGGAGTGACACCTAGCATCCAAAGGTGGTGAATCATCCTTCATTGTTTCAACCTTCGTTCTTCCTTGCTCACCACCAAAACTCTCTCTTCACTACTTCTGGAATTTTGTTGATTTTAGGTCATCAATGCTCAAGAATCCTTGCATGATATGGCATCAATACAGCTACTTTATACTACCATCTATGTTGTTATCATCTTAGTGTTAAGATCAATCTACGTCTACCTTGATTTTGGAAATGTGTTGGTTGCATGAAGGGGCTGGAATAACTGGTTCTTTGAAGTAAGAATTCACAGTTAAATAGGTAAGGAAATTCTAAACTTGATAGCTTGTATTAATATAAGTTGTATGATATGTAACACCCACATACCCCCTCGGAGGATAAGCAGATGCTACACAAAACAGAACTAAAGTAATCCAATACATACTAACTCCTTTCTAGAAACTCAAAGAGCATACATTTCATTCATCATTGGTTGAGTCATATTCAGAACATAACATACACATGATACTTATCACATACAAACCTTAAATCCAAATCCAAACTGCATTAAGGTTTTTACAAACCATTAAACAAAACACAAAATACAACATATCCCATTACATTGAAGAACAAATCAAAACAAACTAAACATTTCCATAATAAAACACAATTTTCTTAGCTAATACGGCTATCTTTGTTCCAGTCTCAAGTCTTCTTATCAAAACCTACACGGGGGTAAACCTACCGTGCTAAGCGTATAGGTTAGTAGGGAATAACTAAACAATATATAAACTATCGACTATCTCTAACAGTCGTCTAGCATATTCATACACTGGATCTTAACAAATCTTAGAAAAACTTTAATTGTTCAAATTACTGAACATTCCAATATCATTTGCATCAGAACAAAATAGCACATATCATAATATAATATACTTACATCAACCACAAAACAGAACTTTAAAGTATCTGAACAAAATATCGGAATCACAAAACAAAAATTTAAAGTATCTGAACAAATATTGCTTATATCAGAACAACATTTAATAGTATCAGAATTGAACTTAGCTTATATCAGAATTGCACATTTATCAGAACACAAAACCAGTTAGCCAGCTAATCCTTTTTACAGAAGTGGGTAACGGAACCAGAACAAGAGATACCTATTGGTATCACAGAATAGGAGAGACTTATGTCTCGACACTGAAGTGTCCTTATTAGGAGACATGAAGTGTCAACATTAGGAGAGACTTACGTTTCAGACACCGAAGTGTCATTATTAGGAGACACCGAAGTGTAAACCTTAGATGTGCCCAGGAGCAGCTGCAGACCTTCTAAGTATGCCTATTTACTTACGACTACGACTTGACAATTTTAAAACAATCCATTTTAGATTTCACAATCACAAGCAAAAGATGTTATGTCTTTATTCCACTTTCCTCAAATTAAACATATATATATGCACATCCAACTAATCATACCTTATAAGCATAAACATTTGTAATAATGTACCATTAAAGGCATTATGTATTTCCCATTCCATATCATAACACAAAGTTCCAATTTGTAACCAATCATATTCAATTCGCATCACATAAACCTTTTGAAACACATTGGTATTCATAAGAACACATTCATCTTTAAACACATCATTCTTTTCAATATTTGACACATTATTAATCAACCTCACATTCTTTAAGTAATTATCTCCATTAATAAACCATAACTCAATTACCTTTGACTCCATTAATTTAACATCATCTAGGTTCATTTTTAATCTCAATTAAGTTTAATTAAACCAGTGTTAAAAGCCCTAACCTTAGATATGTCAAAAATTGCACAAAACCAAGTTTTTCACCTTCCTAACCCTTTTCCTAATTTTCTCGAGACAAGTTTTGGGTCAGTTTTGTATGGCCATTTCTTCTAAACAAATGTTCCTATATGTCTTAAGTTTCTAAAGAAATAAAATTAATGTAATTTGGTTTAGTATTCTCGAGTTATACTTAAAATACTACAGACTGTTCTCAAACAAGGACAACAACCAGTATTCAACTTCAAGCTGAATTTCAAAACCCTTAAAGACAAAACTAAAATTCGATTCCTTCATGAAAATTGTATACGTATGTGTGTAGTTTAATATACAATTAAAATAATACCATTTGGATATCTACAGGTTAAGTTATGGCTAAAATACCAATGTCTATTTAGTGGAACCACTACAATTGTCATACACCTTCAACACCCCTTCACCATAGTTCTTCAATTCCACCTTATTCATGCCTTAATTCCACAGAAATTTCATGTCCAAAATTAATTCAAAAATCATTCATTAACTAACTTATAAATCAATCTCTTCCACACATTATAACTAAACCAGAAATTATCACACAAATATCATTTTTCCAGCATTCATTTCTCATCATCTTAACACATATTTCATACTAATTCAATTATCATACAACTTATATTAATAAAAGCTATCAAATTTAGAATTCCCTTACCTCTTTAACTTCAAATTCAACTTCAAAGAACCAGCTATTCTAGCCCTTCCAAGCAACCAACATAAGTCCAAAATCAAGGTGCAAATCTTAACACCAAGAAGACAGCATAAAAGATAACATAATCCACTTTCTTAATGAAATATTTTGGATAAGAATTTGGAGTGATATTGCATGAATTTTTAGCAAAATTTCAGAGTTGAAGGAGAGGGGTAGTTTCGGTGGAGAAGTTTCAATAAAGGTTGTAGAAATTTCTATCAAGTTTGACACCTAAGTTACTAGGTGTCCTAATCTTGGAGGCATTTGTCACATTTGCGCCCCCTTGTGATCTTCAACCAATTTTGCGCTTCAATAACATTTTCCGGAGTAAGCGCTATAGCCTGTTTCAAATATTTAGCGGCTTGGTCGAAGCAAGCCTCCGCAAGTTCAGAGTCGCCCTGCCGAATGGCCTGGCTTTTGATTCTGTTCAATACATAATGACTGAGGCTAATTTTGGTTGGTTAATCCGATCATTTCATCGATGGTCGGCAAGTATGATGGTTCTAATGATGATTTTGCATGTATTTCGTGTGTATCTCACTGGTGGCTTTAAAAAACCGCGTGAAGATCGGAAGAAAGTTTTGATTTCCCACGGCGTTATTTACCAAGCTTGGGACTAGAGGAGCATTTTAGGAATTGGAGATATCGCTTGTGATAAGGATGAAGTCTCATTCATATAGTAATGCCCTTAGCTTGCGCCCTATTTGAGACTGAGACTAAGGCAGGTTTGGAAACCCTTTAAGCTGCCATAAGTCACACATATATTAGGCCATTTGTTACTTAATGAATGCTGCCACTTGTCACTAAATGATTAGTACACTCCAAGATTAGTCCACTTGTCACTCAACCAATGTTGCCAAATGTCAATAATTCATAGGCTTCTATTAGGCCATTTGTTACTTAATGAATGCTACCATGGGTCATTAAATGATTAGTCCACATTTCACTCCAATATTGGTCCACTTGTCACTCAACCAATGGTGCCAAATGTCAATGAATTAGTTAAGCCAAATTTCAATAACTTATAGGCTTAGTCATTCTAATTTTCATGTACCAACTTATCTTGCCACTTAACAATTTTCCCAGTCTAAATGTACATTTTAATACTTTAATCCTTTAATGATGTTAATGAATTCCAATTCACTAAGTATGATCCATTAAACCAAAATTTAAGTCATGTGCAATTCTCACTCATATCACAATTTTTAACACCTACCATACATGTACTTTCATGAGCATGTAACATTCCAACTAGGGTAAAATTTGGGGCCTTACTTGATAATTGAATTAGCATGGAATATGTGTTAAGATGTTGAGAATTGAATGCTGAAAAAATGATATTTGTGTGATAATTTCTAGTTTGGTTTTGATGTGTGGAAGAGATTGATTTGTCAGTTAGTTAATGAATGATTTTTGAATTGGTGATGTACATGAATTTGATGTGGAAATGAGTCATGAATAAGGTGGAATTGATGAACTATGGCGAAGGGGTGTTGAAGGTGTATGTTAATTGTAGTGGTTCTACTAAACAGACATCAGTATTTTAGCTATAACTTGACCTATAGTTATCCAAATGGGATTATTTTAATTTTATACTAAACTAAATACATAAGTCTACAATTTTCATGAAGGAATAGAATTTTATTTATATCTTTAAAGGTTTTGAAATTTGGCTTGAAGTTAAATATTGGTTGTTGTCCCTGTTTGAGAATAGTCTGTAATATTTTGAGTATAACTCTAGGAATAAACCAAATTGCATTATCTTAATTTCGTTTGAAAATTAAGACATAGAGGAACATTTTTTTAGAAGAACCTATTGCCCAAAAATCTCAGTTCTATGTCAAAATGAGCATACAAAACTGACCTGAAACCTATCTTGAGAAAATCAAAAAAAGGGTTAGGAAAGTGAAAAAATTGGTTTTGTACAATTGTTGACATATATAAGTTTAGGGCTTTTAACAATGGTTTAATTAAATTGAATTGAGATTAATAATGAACCTAGAAGAAGTTAGATTAATGGAGTAAAAAGTAATTGAGTTATGGTTTATTAATGGAGGTAATTACTTAAAGAATGTGAGGTTAATTAATAATGTGTCTAATGTTGAAAAGAATGATGCGTTTAAAGATGAATGTATTCTTATGAATACTAATGTGTTTGAAAAGATTTATGTTATGTGAGTTGAATATGATTGTTTACAAATTGGAACTTTGTGTTATGACATGGAATGTGTGAGTACATAATGCCTTTAATGGTATATTATTACAAATGTTTATGCTTATAAGGTATGATTAGTTGGATGTGCATATATATATGTTCAATTTGAGGAAAGTGGAATAAAGATATAACATCTTTTGCTTGTGATTGTGAACTCCGAAATGGATTGTTTTAAAACCGTCAAGTCTTATTCGTGGGTAAATAAGCATGCCTAGAAGGGTCTGCAATTGACCTTGGATACATTTAAGGTGTCGACACTTCAATGTCTCCCGATAATGACACTTCGGTGTCTGAGACACAAGTCTCTCCTGATATTGACACTTTAGTGTTGAGACATAAGTCTCTCCTATTTTGTGATACGAATAAGTATCTCCTATTTTGGTCATGTTACCCACTTCTATAAAAAGGATTAGCAAGCTAACTTGTTTTGTATTTTGATACATGTCCAATTCTAAAATAAGATAAATTCTAATTTGATATAAGTTAAGTTCGATTCTGATACAACTAAATGATGTTATGATATAAACAAGATTTGCTTAGATACTTTAAAGTTCTGTTTTGTGATTCTGTTATTTTGTTTAGATATTTATAAATATGAAGCAAGTATATATATTCTGCTCTGATATGTTATATTCTGATCTGAAGCAAATGTTATTGAATGTTCATTAATTTGAAAAATTAAATATTGTCTGAGATTTGATATGATTCATTGCGTATGAATGCTAGATGATTATTAGAAACAATCGCCAGATTATATGTTGTTTAGTTATTCCCCACTAAGTTATATGTTTAGCACGGTGGTTTTGCCTCCATGTAGGTTTTGATAAAAAGATTTAAGGACTAGGACAAAAACTACCACTGTGGCCAAGGAGAATGTGTTTTATTTTGGAAGTTATTTTGTTTGAGTCTTTGAGTTGTTTTTGAGTTGTATTAAATGGAATGAAACATATTGTATTTTGATGTAAATAGTTTGTAATAACCTTAACACAAGTTGGCTTTTGAATTTATGGCACGTATTATGATAAGCATAGTGTTTAAGATATGTTCTGTTTATAAATTAACATCTAATGATCTGTATTATATGAATGGTTAAGTTTCTAGAAGTGCTTTGAAATGTTTGGTATGGTTTGGAATATTATGGTTTTGTTTTGTGTAGTATATGCATATCCTCCCAGGCGGTGTATGGGTGTTACATTGTTTCGGTATTAAAGCATGGTTTAGGCGATTCTGGTTTAACCAGTGCTTAACTATTGCTTATACATGGATATAAGACTTGTGCTTAGACTAATGCAGTTTATCCCTTGTTTTGATTATAGAATTAAATACGGAAAGATCTTACGAAGCCATTGATGAGGTTGTAGAGAGTAATAATCTGGAGCGATCTCATCCATTTATATCTGGAAACTCTGGGGTGAATCGAGATGAAATACCACTACCTCCACCTCCAACTTAGGGGGAGGCTTTGGTTAAGCTGTCGCAAGATATGATGAATTTACTACACCATATGATGGCACCCAAGGCTCTGATTAATCAGTTGCAGAAGTATAGAGTTGAGGAATTTACTGGAACATCTTTGGAGGAGTCTGAAAGAGCTAAATTTTGGTTAGAGAAGGTGAAGAGGGTGTTAAATGAAATTAGTTACCCATCAGATCAGATGGTGCACTGTGCTATCTCTCTTCTTCAGGGAGCAGCCTATAAATGGTGGAAGTTTGTTATGAGAAATCCTCAGTTACCGGAGCTTCTGACTTGGGATTTCTTTTCCTAAGAATTTAAAGCCAAGTATGTGATGGAAGCTTATTGAAAGGAGAAGTGGAAGCAATTTTTAAACCTAAAGCAGAGAAACCTGTCTGTTGCTAAGTACGACAAAGAGTTTAATCAACTTAGCAAGTATGCACTTAAACTAGTACTTACTGAGGAGTTCCAGTGCTATCAGTTTGAGTATGGTTTGAATTATTCTATCAAAAAGCATTTGGTGGCAATTACTCTTTTGTAGCAAGTGAGTTACCATCAGCTGGTGCAAGCTGCTATTAAAATAGGGAAGAAAGAGATGGTGAAGAGAGAAAGGGCTCAGTGAAGGGGCTCTACTAGAGGAGGTCAGTCCTCAGGTAAGCGGAGATAGTGAAAAGAGAAAGGGCTCAGCGAAGGGGCTTTGCTAGAGGAGGTCAGTCCTCGGGTAAGCGGAGTCATGAAGGTGTTTCCTCTACACCAAAATTTACTCAGATATCTGTAGCTCGGGGAAGGCAACAAAACTTTCCCTCATCGCTGCTTCTAGTAGGTGTTCTTTTGTGGGCTGAGGTTCTGGTGCTCTAAAGTGCCCTCATTGCTTCAGACATCATTGGGGTACTTGTTAGAGAGTTACGGGTGCATGTTATGGATGTGGTACCACTGAGCATTTGATAGCCAATTGTCCTATGAGATAGTCTCAAACATTACAACCTAGTAGGGAGGTTTCTTATGCATCTGCTGGAAATAGAGGACGTGATAGAGGTCGTAGAGGATTTGGTTAGATTAGACCTAATCCAAGTACTATATCAGAAACTGTTGATCGACCTGCTATGCCATCTGCTACAGCTCGAGCTTATGCTTGAAAGCTTGTGAGGATCAGGACGCATCTGAAGTCATTGCGAGTATTGTTTCTCTCTTTGAATTTGAAATGCATGCTTTGATTGATCCTGGATACACTCATTCTTATATTTGTGTTGGAGATATTTCTGATAAAGTGATGACTGTAGATCAGTTAGAGTATGATATTCCTATAACCAATCCTCTAGGTAGTACTGTGTTGGTTAATTAGGTGTATAGAAGCTATCCTATTATGATCCAAGGACGGGATTTTGTAGCAGATATAATTAAACTACCTTTTTATGAATTTCATTTGATTTTGGGCATGGATTGGTTATCCAAACATCAGACAGTGGTTGACTGTAGTGCTAAGACAGTTGAGCTTAGAAAACCTGAACAATCTGAAATAATATTACATGGCATCTGCAGTAGTTCTCTAGCTAATATGGTATCTGTTATGCAAGCTTCGAAGTTCCTTAGGAAGGGGTATGAAGCTTATCTAAATTTTGTGTTTGATTCTAAGAAGGAGGGTGGTAAATAGCAAGATATTCCAGTAATGAGTGAATTTTTAGATATGTTTCCTAAAAAGTTACCTGGACTCCCCCTTGAAAGGGAAGTGGAGTTGTCTATTGAAGTTATGCCTGGCACTACTCCTATATCCAGAGCACTGTACAGGATGGCTCCTATTGAATTGAAGGAGTTAAAAGTTTAGTTGTAAGAACTACTGGATAAGGGGTTCATTTAACCTAGTGTTTCACCCTGGGGAGCACCGGTTCTGTTTATTAAGAAGAAAGATGGTACTTTCCAGTTTTACATTGATTACAGGTAACTGAATAGAGTCACTGTAAAGAATAAGTATCCGTTACCAAGAATAGAAGATTTGTTTGATCAATTGAAAGGTGCAAGAGTATTTTCCAAGATAGATCTGCGATCAGGATACTACCAAATTTGGGTAAAGGTTATAGATGTTTCGAAAACTGCATTCAGGACTTATTATGGACATTAAGAATTCTTTTTGATGCCATTTGGGCAAACTAATGCTTTAGCTGCATTCATGGATCTGATGACTAGAGTGTTCAGGCCCTATTTAGACCAGTTTGTAGTGGTGTTTATAGATGATATCTTGGTCTATTCCAAGAATAAACACGATCATATAGAGCATCTACGGGTTATGTTACAAACCTTGCGGGAAAAGTAGTTGTATGCCAAGTTGAGTAAGTGTGATTTCTGGCTTTAGGAGGTATCTTTTCTAGGACATGTTGTTTCTTCTCAACGGATTAGAGTTGATCCCAGTAAGATTGAAGCAATTGTTAATTGGAAGCCGCCACAGAATGTGACAAAAGTGAGAAGTTTTCTAGGTTTTATAGGTTACTATAACCAATTTGTGAAGGGATTCTCAGTGATAGCATCCCCTTTATCTAAACTTCTATGAAAAGGAGTGAAGTATGAATGGCCTGATAGATGTCAAGCTAGTTTTGATCAATTGAAAGGAATGCTTACTGAAGCTCCTGTATTGGCTTAACCAACTTCTCGTAAGGAATATATTATGTTTAGTGATGCATCTAGAAATGGTTTGGGTTGTATTTTGATGCAGGATGGAAAGGTAGTTGCATATGCCTCTAGGCAACTGAAGCCTCATGAACAGAATTTCCCTACACATTAACTTGAACTAGCAGCGGTAGTGTTTGCTTTAAAAATATGGCGGCATTACTTATATGGTGAAAAGTGTAGGATCTTCGTTGATCATCAAATTTTGAAGTATCTAATTACTCAGAAGGAACTTAATCTGAGACAACGATGTTTGTTGGAACTGTTTAAAGATTATGACTGCATTGTGGATCACCATTCGGGTAAAGCTAAAGTCGTGGCTGATGTCTTGAGTCGGAAGACTATTTCGACATTATCAGTGTAGTAGAGTGAAAGAAGACTTGTAGCTGATGGAGTTTTAATAGCTCAATTGAAAGCTAGGCCTACTTTGAGGCAAGAAAGTTGTGATGCTCAGAAAGTTGATGATAAGTTGCTCAACTTATTTTGGTTACTCGGGAAGGCAAACAACCTGATTTTTCTGTGAAAGGAGATGGTGATTTGTATTATAAAGATTAATTATGTGTGCTAGCTAATGATGAGTTAAAGAGAAAGTTATTGTTTGAGGCCTATAATATTGTCTTTACGATGCATCCTAGTGGAAATAAGATGTATCACGATCTGAAGCAGCATTACTGGTGGTCAGGTATAAAAAGTGATATAGTGGATTGTGTATCTAAATGTTTCACCAAGCTTGCTCACTTTCTACTTGTTTGTCCTGATTATTCATTGGATAGGCTTGCAGACCTATATATGAATGAGATAGTGAGTTTGCACGGGGTGCCACTATTTATTATTTCTGATCGTGATCCTCTATTTATTTTGAGATTCTAGAAAAGCTTGTAAAAGACTTTGGGTATCGAAGTTAAGTTAAGTACCACTTTCCATCCCCAGACAGATGGACAATCTGAACGAGTTATCCTGATATTAGAAGATATGCTTCAGGGTTATGTGTTAGAATTCCCAGGAACTTAGAATAACTATCTTTCTCTTATGGAGTTTGCTTACAACAATAGTTACCAGACTAATATTGGCATGGCGCCTTATGAAGCCCTATATAGTAAGAGCTGTAAAACTCCAGTATATTAGACTGAATTAAGTGAAAACAAGATGATCAAGCTTGATATTGTGAAAGATACTGAAGAGAAAGTTTAAGTTATTCAACAAAGATTGAAAGCTGCCAGTGATAGATATAAGTCTTATGCCGATTTAAAAAGAAAAGATATTGAATATCAGGTAGGTGATAAGGAATTCCTAAAAGTATCAGCATGGAAACACATACTTCGGTTTGGGAATAAAGGTAAGCTTGGTCCACGATTCTTAAAAGAGTTGGACCAGTAGCTTATTAATTAGCTTTTCTTGGAGAGTTGGCCAAGTTACATGATGTTTTTCATGTTTCAATGTTGAGAAGATATCGGTTTGATGATACACCTAAGATTCCTGTGTAAGAAATTCAAGTACAACTAAATTTGACTTATGAAGAAGGGCCTGTGTCTATTTTAGCCAAAGAAGTCCAACAACTCAGGAACAAACAAATATCTTTGGTGAAAGTATTCTGGCAACACCATGGACTCGAGGAAGCAATATAGGAACCATAAGAGATCATGAGGGCTCAGTATCCTCAACTATTTTTATCAGGTATGAATTTCAAGGACAAAATTCCTTTAAGGGGAGAGAATTGTAAGGCCCCAAATACCCTAGTTGGAATGTTACATGTTCATGAAAGTACATCTATGATAGGTGTTAAAAATTGTGATATGATTGAGAATTGCATATGACTTGAATTTTAGTTTAATGGATCATACTTATGGCCTGTTTGGTTCAAGGAATAGAATAGATAAGGAATAAAATAGTTATTCTTAGGAATAGAAAAGATGAGGAATATAATAGAATAGGTATTACTTTGTTTGGTTCAAGAAATGGAATAGATAACAATTTTTATGCCAGTTTTTGGTTAGAAAATATAAACTTGGAATGACAAAGGAATAACTAACAAAAAGACCAAAATATCCTTATCCTTTATTATTGTTATTATTATTATTATTATTATTATTATTATTAAATTCCTTATTATTATAAATTTTATTATTTTTATTAATTATATTTATTTTTTGCTAAAATTTATATTATATTTATTTTATTATTAATAAATTCCTTATTATTATAAATTTTATTAAACTTATTAATTAT
>JAOQMS010000004.1:14709590-14720589 GCA_027563885.1 Erythroxylum longipes | reverse complement strand
GGAATAGTAACGGTAATTTTCACTCGGTAGTATCAATTTTATGATTACCTATGGATCAGTCACAGACGTTACAAACGATAACTTTTTAAAAGTGTTTATAAAAAGAAATCTCTCAAAATTTGCAACACTTTACATTCTAGAATTTTTTTAGTAACCAACCTGCTTTAAAGTGCTCTTAACAAAGACGATTCAATCCTTTGTTCTCTACATCAAATCTTTCTCATTTTCATTTCGTATCTTTCTCTCAATTGTTTCTATATACTAACCTCGCTTATTTAAGAGAAATACATTTATGTGTTTATTGTTTATACATGACATATTACAAAAATGTCGAAATCTCTTGTCTATGGTAGACTTGTTGATTTCACTGCTACGAAGGAAGATCGAATGGATATCGAACCTGAGATCAAAGCAGTTGGATAGGAAAATTTATTCAATATCCGAGAACTAGTGTATCCAAATGAAGTATATGAGTTCTGGAAAAATGCAAAGGTGCTAGATAACACCATAGTATCAGTGGTAGATAGATTGTCGGTGATTGTTTCACAAGATTCTATTGTGAGGGCTACTGAATGTCCAAATGAAGGAGCAAAATTGTTCAACAATATAAAGTGGTTTGCTTAAAGTCACATAAATGAAGATAACATCAATTGGCAACTATATGGATTGAGTAATCCGGGAGTCAAGAAGTCTTAAAACTTAATTCCGAAGGCTAGGGTTCTTCATTCAATTCTTCTTCACTGTATTTTATTAAGAGTAGGATCAAAGGATTTGGTGATGATGAATGATGAACATTGTCTATTTCATCTACTCACACACCAATCTATTAATCTTCCATTTTTGATTCTGACTTACATGATAAAGGCTAAGGAGGATTATCATCTGAAGAGTAGTTTGTTACCTTACGGTATGCTGTTGAGAAGATTCTTCAAAGAATCTAAAATCCTACTTGATAGAGGAAACAGGGTAAAGTTGAATATTAAGAGTGTTATCAATGCCTCTATTTTTCGCAAAATGGGGATTAAGATTGAAGCTGAAACGGACAAAGATTTCACAACGAAAGCACATTTTAAGGGGAAGCTTTCAATCAGAAGAAGCAGGAAAGAAGATATTTCATCTGGTATGCAAGCAAAACCTCAATCAACCAAAAGAATCTCAACTGAGGTGGCAAAAGTTGAACAATCATCTTATAAGTCAATACAAGCCAAGACGATTCCTGAAAAAAGGAAAGTGTAAAGGTTTAACAACCAACTCACAAAGTGTCTTTAAAGAGGAAGGCTGAGACACTCCAATCAAAAAGACCAGAGAAGTCTAGAAGGTCACCAAGATTGATGACCTTACGAAAACAAGAACAGAAAAAGCAAAAAACTCTGATTCTTGGTTAAGTTTCTGAAAGTGCAAAGGAACAACAACAACAGCAGCAACCTATTAAAGCAATTGTTTCTATCCCTTAGAATCAATCAGAACAACCGTCTGGAGAGACAAAGATAAAAAGGAAGTTAGTATTTGAGGAGAAGAAGTCTCAACAACAACTCTCTTCTAAGCCAGCAGAAGAACAAAGGAAACGAAGATGACTCAGAAAAAGAAGGTCAAAAAGAAGCAACCAATCTACAACCCTCCTCAACTAATGAAGAAGGATGATTTGAAGATGAAGATTATAGAAGAATCAATACCTGATCGAAACAGAGGTTCAATTATCATCAGAGAACCTCCTAAACAGAAAGTTAAGGTTCAAGTTGAACCTGTAATAGTAAACGATCAGACGATACATCTTCTTATCTTTGAAGAAAGAAGATCGTATGGTATTCTGCGAGATGAAAAGGCAGAACCATATCTATTAAAGATGACAAAAAATCCTTACATAATCTACCCAGTGACAAGCAGAACAACAATAAAGATTGTACCAGATGTACAACCTAGATGTCCAACACTAGTAGATAACAAAGACAGAGGCAAGAAGAAGAAATTTCCTAAGAAACAAGAAGATGATCTCACAAAAGAAGAAATTCGAGTAGCAATGTATGTAATATAGCTCAACCTGTAGGCGTCTATATTTCACATCACATATCAAGGCTATCAGGTAGTAATTTTGGCGCATCAACCACAGATGAAAGTTTTAATGTCGTTGGCACAATATCAGAAGGAAGATACAAAAATTATACAATTGAAGGTATCAATTTCTACTTAGAAACCTTTGTGCATTTACTTATTCATTTTAAAAAGGTTTCATTCCTTCTATCAAAGATATCTTACACCTTCTAAGAAAACCAATTTTCGAACTAGCGACTGAAGCTAGTCAAAAGCAGAATGAAGATCAAGAAGCCTTAGCTAAACATATTAAAGAAATTGATACTAAGGTTGATGAACTAAGTGACTCAGTAGGTGATCTTCATAAGGAAGTAGCACTTCTACATGTGACTATAGAAGAAGACCTCAAGATGATCCACACTGTTATTCAACATATGTTCTGAAATATTGAAGCTTTTGAAATGATATTTTTTTATTAATAACAAATAGGGGGAGAATAGTAGAAAGGAAAGGAGAATTAGTATTAGAAATTTATTTTTCTTATATATGCATTGTATATCTTGCCTTATTTATCTAAATAAATATATTATTTTTCTAAAACTTATTCGTCTGAATATTATCATTATCCGTCTGAATATATTTTTTATCTTTTAATATTATGATTACTTGTTATCATCAAAAAAGGGGAGATTATTAAGTCAAGAAGACTTCACTTCTTCTACTGGTTTTGATGAAAGTCAAATAATAATAATAACAGAAGAAGTGTGTGAACTGTTTTGATGAGTTTGTTAAGTGCATAGATAAATGTAAGTAGTACAAATCATCAAATCAAGATGATATTTAAGACCAAACGAAGTCATAAGACGAAGCTAAGAAATAAGATGAAGCGAAGTCATAAGACGAAGCGACATCATAAGATGAAGTCAAGATATAAGATGAAGCATACAAATCAAGTCAAGATGATATAATTGAAGAATAATCTACAACCTCAGTTAGTTAGTTAGTTAGAGTTGGTTACAGGACCCAACTAATAATTGATCTTTGAAGATTCTATAAGCAGTTTTCTCGAGAAGACCATTGGAGAATAAGACTATAAATATCAACTGTAGTCATAGACAAAGTAACTTTCACCTTTTAACTTTTAACTCTTAACTCTTTACCTACACGAAATAATTCTATGATCAAGTGAGTATACTGTAAAAGTATCCTGAGTAAAAAGAAGGAAGAAGAGAGATCAAGAACACCTGTAACGTAAGTTTAGAAAACTCAAACAATATCTTTTCAAGTGAAAGGGAAGGCTAGAGCCTGATGAAGCTAAGATAGCAGATAAAGAATACTTTGTTAAAGAGACCTGAAGAGGCTCTGGAAGTGAGAAATAATACTTGTAAAGTTGCAAGAGATAGTGACATCTTAGATAAACTCTGAGGACTGGATGTAGCCCAAAGGTTAAGGGTGAACCAGTATAAATCACAGTGTCATATTCTCTAATCCTTATCTCTTTAATTTCTTGTTGTTAGAAGAATAGATACTATTTCAGCTGTTGCAATTACTCAAACAAAATAAGTGTGTTGTTTTGTAATCGTCTGAATCTTTCAAAAAAATCAAGAAGTTTTTTTAAAGATTACTATCTTAGACGATTTAACACAATTCAACCCCCCTTCTTGTGTATTTTACATATTATACGTGATTTCTATAATAACAAATGATTTACTTCAGTATCAACTTTCAAGAGTACAACAAGTCATCTACAAAACAGAGATTGATTAGTTTGAATCTGCTATACTTAGAATGTTCTTTGAAGGCCTTCTTCCGATCCACAACATGGTCAATGATTTTATGGAGTGTTTGCATTACTTATGTGAATAACTAAGGAGATAACGGGTCCCCTTGTCATTTCCCTTTAGTGCTTTGAAAAAATCTAGTAGGTTGCCCGTTCATCAATATGCTATGGGAAGAGGTGGTATGACATTCTTCAATCCACTTTATGAAAATACTAAGAAATTCCATAGCTTTCAAAACATAAGAGATGAAGGTCCAATCAATATAATGATAAGCTTTCCGGAGATCAATCTTGATGCAGTAGTTGGGCTTGCTTTTCTTCTTTGAGTATTTTGTAACGAGATCTTGAAGTAGGAGGATGTTATCCCCAATTATTCTACCTGGTATATAGGCACCTAGAGTGTGACTGATATGCTTGTGTAGTATACCTTTGAGCCTGTTAGTAATAAGTTTAGAGATGATTTTGTACAAAGAGTTGCAATAAGCAATTAGTCTAAAGTCTGCAAAATTGGTCACTTCACTACTCTTTAGAACAAGGGTAATGAAGGTCTTGTTAATTTCTTTGACAAGGGAGCCTTTAGCAAAGAATTCCATAACTGCTTCAGATACTATATTGCCATTAAGAGCCCACGTTTACTTTAAAAAAGTTGACGTTGAAACCATAAGGGCTAAGGGCTTTGTGAGGGTGAAGAGCTCCAAGTGCTTCCTTGATTTCTTGTGTGGTTACAAGTCTTACTATTTGGTTTGCATCATTTGGAGAAATGGTATCATTTAGAATCTGTTTAAGGAACAATGTAGAAAATTGCATTTCTATGGCACACTCATAATTTTGCTAAAGTAATCATAGGTCTCTTGTAAGAGATGAGTCTGAGAGTCAAGAGTGTTGTTGTTGTTAATTAGAGATATCACACGATTTTTAGCCTTTCGTGACATAATAGCTTTGTAGAAGACTTATGACTTACAATCCCCATGTTGTAACCATTCTAGTCTTTCTCTTTGTTTAGATAACGAGTAATCAAATAACAAGGCTTGAGAGAAACTGTGTAATGCATCCCTTGAAGTTGTTAATCTCTAGGATTGTTATATTGTAGTTGTTGGATAGTTTCCAATGCTTTCCTAACTGTATTGACAAGATGATGAGTTTTGCCAATATTGTTATATAGAGTCTTCATCTCTTGCTTAATTAATTGCATTTTCTTTGAGAATATGAATTGTTTAGTTCTATAGATGTCTGCCCTTAAAATAACCCAATTCCTTCTTTAAACCCTCGAAGTTGCATTAGAAAATCATTGAAGCGGAAAGGATGAACAATTCTCTCTGATTATAGTGCATTGATAATAGGAGTATGATTGGATAAGTGATTGCTAGCAAACCTCGAGTAGCAATTGGGAAATAAACTCATCCATCATAGGTTTGCTACACTTCTATCCAACTTCTTCCTTATCAAGTTATGTCCTGCTTGCTTATTCGACTAAGTGTAAAAGTTTACTCCCTTTGGTATATCAGTACACTGGGCAACCTCTAAACAACTATTCAGATCCATACATGGCATACATACTGATCTAGTTCCTTCAGCTTCCTAAGCTCTTAGAATGGAATTGAAATCACTAGATAAGAACCAGGGATTAGAGTTAGAATCAACAATTTGTTTATGTGATTCCATAAGAATTGTCGCTGGTATGCACTATTTTGTGCATTTATAAAGGAGATACACAGCTTGTGTTTGAGCTATCCAATAGTGACCTCAAGGTGAACCATTTGATCAGTTATTTTGGAAGACTAGATGGATACTGTCGAGGAATCATATAGAACAAAAATCTTGCCATTCGGATGACAAAAGCAGTTGGATAAACTTTTCCATTTTGAGGGAATGTAAGCCGACATATGGTTAAGTTGGTTTTTTATTAGAGTTTCCAAAAGGCCGACCAAGATGATCTAGTTTTGGATGATGATGTCCCTAATCATCAGCTGTTTATTAGGGGAATTAGCCCCTTGAACATTACATGTGAGAATATTCATATGGTCGTCTCTGCGAGGGAGAGTTTCTTTTTCCTATTCAAATGTCGCGTTATTACCATCTCAAATCCTGGATTTAGTTCAGTCAGGGTGTGCTGTTGTTTGTTACCATTGGGGCAATGAATGTTGGTTTCCACTTGTCCATCATCGACCTTCAATAGGGAGCCAAAATCTGAAATTTCTCCAACATATGCACTGTTCACGTTACTGTTCATCTCATTATTTGTGCACTCCAACATGGCTTGTTTATGCCTCTGTAGCATGTCCTCCTTTGGATATGTTGTTTTTTTCCTTTAGAGTAGGTTACTTGATGGCCATCTCACCATGTAGTTCTTCTCCCATCTACTTATTTATAAGTACTATGGTAACTTCTTCACCAACAACCACTTTATTACCTTCGGAAGTTGACTCTTTATGTCCAGCAATTGACAATTCATTATGGAGCTCTATTGTGTGAGTTTCATGTTTGGGAGTGTGGAAGTGCTATCTTATGGTTAGGTGTACCATACTTTTCTTCAGTATCTAATAAGAGCTCCTGGTAACCCCCTGTTTTAAAGGTCCTGCCAGTAGGGATCCATTTCCGCTGATTACTAACTTCAGGTCGCCAAGCATATATTACACGTAATTTATACTCAATGGGTTCTAGAACTTCATTTAATCAATGGAATGACATCTGGTAGATTAATGAGAGAGATCACAAGCACGCATACACGAGCATAGTTGACACGTTTGGTTTCAGCAATAGCTTGATTAAGTGTGATAGGTTTACTAATAAAACTCGCTAGGTGACTTAACCTGCTTGCCGTCCAATATTCAAGTGGAACATCATATAGGCACAACCATAAAGGGATGCTATCAATCTTCAAATCATCTAAGTTTAGACCAGATCACCACACTTATAGCAATAATGGTTTATTTTGCACTTGCCACGGGCCAGATTGAAGAATAAGTTTATCTTCCTCTGAACTAGAAAATTTGAAAAGAAAAATGTCATCATTGTTCACCAAAACTTCCAGCAAACCATATTATTTCCAGGCATTAAGTGCCTAATGTTTCGTAAGAGGGAATGTGATATGCTTGTCTATAAAGAAACTGACAAGTGTAGTTTACCATCTTTCCATACCAGCTTTTGACATATCCAAGGGAGGGGCTACAATCCATTATTCCATTACCTCTTTAGGTGGACAATAAGTGAGCTTTTGTTCAAAGTTGGAGTCACCAATAACCTGCATCTATGTTCTGTGAGTTGAAGGGTTAACATGGGTCGGGGAAGTGTTTGAAGGTGCTAATGAGGGTTGATTTAGGGCATGTGGTTTTGACAGGGGCTGACATATAGAAGAGGGGGTTGGACAAGAAGATGAAGCTGAGGAGTTGGGAAGTGGCGGGAAATTTTTGGTCTATTGGGTCCATATATGGTTTGTTGGGTAATAAGCAATTTTGGTCTCCAGTAGGATAGAAACAAAGGGCGGTGAGAAGTAAAGCCAAATTGAGATGACTGTGGAGGGATTGCAGTGATCGGTGAGATCAAAGCCGATGGAAGGTGAGAAGAACTCTATTGCAAAAATAACAACTCTACCTATAAAAGAACTAAGTGGAAAAGAAAACCTTAAAGGAGTTTACAAATACTTTTTACAAATTATTAAAGAGGGCTCTCTATCCTTAAAAGAACTAAGTGGAGATGAAAACCAAGATATCAACACAGTTATCTACCCTTCAAGGGCCTAGTGGAGTTGAAAACGAAGATATCAACAAAACAAAATATAATTTTTTGGAAAAAAATAGCTTTAATTTTCTGGTGCTTGGCTTCTCAACTTTCTATACAAAAAAGAATGATCCTAGGTATATGGCTCTTAATGTTAAATATCTTTACTTGGTGATAAAAATACATAAATATAAATAATGTCTATCTAGCCTGGCATAAGTTATTAATTTGTTGCAGAGTTTTCCCAAAGTTGGATGTGAGAGACATGTAGAGAAAGGAAAAATTAAAGAGAGTTGGAATGGATAGAGGAAAAGTGTGAGAGGGTTAAGAGACATCAAGAGTCAATAGGATTAGGGTTTTAGGAAGAGCAAGTACACAATGCATCATTTTTTGTTCTGATAAATGTCATCGTTTATTTATAAACAAAACAATGTCAATTGAATAATAAATCAAATGGTATTTGGGCATTGATTTGAGCTTAAGCCTAGCTTGAAGATTAAAAATAAAAAGCCTAAGATCAGCCCAATTCAAGTTGAGCTCTTTAATTTTGAGTTGCGTTAACCTGATCCCAGGTTCAAATGTCATTCCTACTACTACTCTAATGTCAAAAGTTGCTGGAGATTCATTAAAGAACATTGGTGGCCCATTAATATGAAGTAGGGTAAAGAAGGATAAAGGAGCCCTTAACAACTTAATAGTGGATTTATATGTAAGGAGTGAATCTATTCTACTTCAAGAGGCTAAATTTAGACCTCTAATGTTAATTCAACTAAAGGGGCAAGTTGAAGAATGTGAGTGCAAAACATAATTGGCAACAAGCATAAAAGTTAACTGGTACCAATATTACACTAACTTTTGAAGGTTAAGAAATAGGATGTAACTAGTGTCAAGGTCATATTGATGTTGGATCCCGTTTTCAGAGCCTAACTATCCAAAATATCAAAAGATGCAAACGTATTATCCTATAAGGTTATTTACATGGGATCTCTCTAGCCAAAACAAGTTCCAACAGTAGAATCACAAATTTTATTCTTCAGAACAATTATATCTCCATGTCTCTAGTTTAATTTGAAACAATAATCATCTCATTCAGAGCTCTACAAGTCAAGATATGATTAAAATACCGAAGTATGATTGATAAAACAATCAATTCATGTTCTTTCGGTCGTTTCCCTCACTTTCTCTCCATCAATATTTTTTTAAATCAACCCCAATGGATACCAAAATTTTATGGAGAGGTATAGAAATATGTGAGGAATCTATTAGTTCAATAATCACTTCATTTGGAGATCAGGTAATGAAGTTATGGCCAAAACAATTCAAACTTGATTATATCCTCAATCATATTGAACCTATCTTGGGACAATTGGCATAACTTTCACTAGAGATATCAGATTTTGTTCATTTTAGGACGATTTTGAAGAGGATTTCGAGATCTACAACTTTTGAGAGACTTTAAAGAGGTATTTCTCCATATAGAGGGTCAAAATAAGACAACTTTGTCTCAGATGAAGTAATTAGGTCTGAAATGGATCAGACAAATCAGACTAAGACGATCCAGACTAAGATGATCCCGACTAAGACGATCCAGACTAAGATGATCCTGACTAAGATGATCCAGACGAAGACAATCTAGACTAAGATGATCTAGACTAAGACGATTCAGACTAAGACAATCCAGACTAAGACGATCTAGATTATACAACCGAACATATTAAGCTCCCTCTAAGCATCTCCAATGATTCCTACATCCACTCTAACATTACTTTTAGTAATAATCTTCCCAATTTCACTTCTTGTAATGCAATGTCCCTCCTTAAACATTCAATTAACCAATTTATTTCATTAAACTCCCAAATCTCAACTCCATTGATTCATCACATACAACAAATTCTCATCTTTCACTATAGTTGTCCTATATGCATCCTGAACAGCATTACAAACTTATAATGACCGTATCTCCCAATCCTAACTTCCAAAAATTTCATAATTTATATCATTGGAAAGATAGAAAGATAATCTACAACTTTCATGAAGACAACTTTGGCTAATTCTACCTAAATCGACACAATTTTTCCATTGAGTTCAGAACACAATTTCTACACCTAAGAAAGCTTGCAAAATGCCATACCTATTCATATCAATTTAACTACTAAGTACTTTTATTAAACTCTTAAATCTCACCTCAAATGATTAATCCCATAAAAACTTTCCAATCTCTAACATGTTATTATAAAACAAACAACAATTTTGCAATCTCAACGAAGAAGAATATGCGCATACCCATTCCACTTCCACAACCATCATACTCAAGCTGCAAAATAACATCATCATACACAAAAGCAAATTCTCAAAATCTCATTCTCATTACTAAGAAAAGTAAATATTTGAACAATCTTTACTACATATCAACATACACATTACTAACTTAAAACAAAATGCTAAGGATGCTCATGTTTGATATGCCTATAAAGCTATCCAAAATGCTCACTAACTTAGTAAAAAAGTCTCTAACTATCTTAAAGTTTCCAATGCCTTGCAAGGATTGCTAAACATCTCCTTCTGCACTTGAGAAGTGGAAAAATGATGGGTTGAGCTACACGGCTCAGTGGCTAATGCATTTATAGCCATTGGCAATCAACCACAATTCAAGCATATGCACATGTATAGCTAGCAATTCAAGCATTAATCAATTTAGCTCAAAACTCATAACACAATACATAGATTTTAGCCATTAAACACAACACTCAAATTCATTATACTTGACAATTCAAAGATGCAATGCACAAACAAATGACTTGAGAGTTCCGTAGAACAAAACGGAGAAATCGAAGTTTACGTTGTGAATAAAACGACTCCGATTTCTCAGGATCTCGTGGCCTCAAGCAGGTAGCCGGGAGAAGGCCATAGGTCATCATGCACGTGACTGACGAAATGGGTTCCTCTCTTGCCCAATCACTAACAAATTTTATGCTCAATACAGTCAATCACAAATCCATAATCTAATGCTTCTTTTACTTTTTCTTCTTTCCTTTTATACAAATATCATAACCTTTTTTTCAAGATATAACATAATCATAATTCATCGTGCATTTTCAAACATTCACAACGATTTCAATTTCAGGCAAATCTAATGCAAGCAAATCACCATACACATACACATAGGTAAGAATTTGCTTAATTACACAATAACTATGAATACATTACCCACCTAAATCCTTTGCAAAAATCCAACTCAAGGTCGTCTTTCCTTTTGCTCTTAGGTAGGATTCTCTTGGTTTCATAAAACAACCAAGGTTCCATTAAAAAACATTCTAATAAAATTTATAAACTTCAATAATCACAAAATAATGCCATAAATATAAATTAAGCTCAAACCTAACCTACCCATAGTCCCTCTAGGTTAGAAAACCCAAGACCTAGTTTAGAAACCCTAGGAATCAAATGGGTTCCTTCTTCCTCTCCTTCCAACAC
>JAOQMS010000004.1:14688877-14702467 GCA_027563885.1 Erythroxylum longipes | reverse complement strand
TCCTAATTTCTCTTATTTACCTCACTTGGACCCGTTTCTCTGGTCCGACCCGTTCTACGGAAACGGGATGTTACAGAGGAGTCCGAAGAGGAAGAAGACACAGAAGAACCTGGTTAGAAGAAGGTGCTTAATTCAATTTTTGCCAACACCAAAGCAATTATAGATACACTTACGAAAAACTCTAAAAGGATGAAGGAGATGGCCTGCACATAACGACTTTAAAGCTGGGATATATGTTGGATTCATAGATACTTCGGGGCTCAAGACATACAATTGTCACCTTCGACACCATCCCCGCCTCCATCCCTATAAGGTTTTGTTTCTAACCCTTTTCTTTTAAATTTAGTCTTTATTTAGTCTTTATTTTTGTTTTATTTTATGTTACTTCTTTTTATGTATGTTTGTTTTTCTCCTTCTCACATTGAGAACAATGTGTTGTTCAAGTGTAAGGAGGCTTTTGTGTTTTGCTTTGAGTGTGAATTTTGCATATTGTATGATAGTCTGTTAGGTTGCATGTTATGAATTGTGTGAACGTGTCGATGGGTTAGATGGAATGAAATTAATTTAATTTTGAACATAATCTATTAGGTTGCGAAGAGTCATTAGCGCGTGAAATTAGTGATCTGGGTTCTTTAGCTAAATATGCAAGTTATTAGGATTTAGTGTTAGTTTATCACCCTATAAATTGTCACGTTCATTTATAATTTTAGGTCTTTCGACTAAAGTAGCTTTGTTAGTATTTTTCAAGAAAAGGAGCAGCTAAAGTAACAAGGTAGGCATTAAATAATGATTAAAAAACAATGTTTGTAAATTTTAAATAAATAACTATTCCGCTGGCCTTCAGGTTATGAATAGAGCTAGCAGCCAATTGAGAACATGATGTAGCTGAGTAACCAGATTGATTTGCATCACAAATGTGTGCCTTCACGTCAAAAGACTATAATGACGTTCCAACCAAGCAACTCAATAAAAACATGATTTAGTCCAGTAACCAAATCAACATTCATCACCAATGGTTGCCTTCGTATAAAAAGACTAGGTCTATGTCCACAAAAAGTTAAAAAAATGGTTTTTAATAAAACCTACCAAAATTGTAAGTAGCTTAACTTTTCATGAAAACGTACTTAGGAGTAGTTACAGAGTTTGAATAACCAAATAATTATTAATATGTGTGTACAATTAAAAAAGGTGAATAACTTGACATTTGGGTCTTGATTAATATGTATATTTAGTCTAGAACTCCTAGACGTAGATTTTGCATGTTAATGATTTGGAATAACTTGAATGATTGTGTTTAGAATTAAACTTGTTTCATGGAGTTGAAGACATTGTCTCATTATTGCATTGTGTGCTTCGTGATTTTTTGTTGTTTGTTGTTTTTTTTCGCTTGAGGAAAAGCAAATGTTTAAGTGTGGGGATGTTGATAAGTGTAAATTGCAGCGTGTTTTAGGGCATAATTTCATATGCGTTTAATCGTTAATTAAATCATTTAGTATGTGTTTAGGTTAAAATTGTGTTAGTTTGTTAATTATTTATGTTTTAAGTGTTTTATGGGTTAATACAAGTTTTTGAGTTTAAATATTATATTTTGAGGTACCTTGATGTGTTTGCTAGTGTTTTAAGGTCAACATCAAAGAATAGAGGAGTTTCAGAGAAATTTGGGCTGAAACAACGGCCCATGATCGTGACAGATAGCTCAAATTTGGCCCATGATCATGGCCTATATGCCACAATCGTGACAGAAGGCTCAGATGTGTGCCATGATCGTGGCCTGCATCGGTGTTGATGGATTGTAAAACCTATCTACTTGTTTTACACTCAAAAACCACATGTGAACTGGTCATGACTTATAGTTAGAAAGAGTAGATATCGATCCCACAGGGATTGATGCCCAGACACCACTTAATTTGGAAAAGACTTTGTTTAAGAAATAAAATTGTTTAATGCAGTTAATCTAGAAGATTAAATTAAAATTAAAAGACTAATGTAAGCAATGGACAATACCGCAATTGCAGAAAATCTGAATTCAAGGATCTAAATGCTAGAGATTACTTTTTCCTTATTCTGTCTCCCTCATGTTTCATTGATTGAATTGTGTCTCATCCTATATTTTCAAATGTACTAATTACCCTCTCTCAAGGTGTAACTATTAGTCCCTAATTGAATTACGGGAATTGATTGAATGATCTGTCAGCCTACCTAATGACTCTACCGATTCAACTAGTTATTAAATATCCTATGGATGATCAATTGACTAATTGAGATCTTTCTTCTAATTATTCAATTGACATAATAATTACTAGTCTATAGGTCACCAAATCTTATTGTACAATCCTACACGATTTTCATCTCACTCACTCTCTCGATTTGTTTCAAGGTGACAATTAAGAACAACAATTATCAAAGACACTTCATTCAATTCAATAAAACATAAGTTTTGACAAAATAATGAAAAAAGAAATCCCTAATATGAAATTAGCCTAACATAGTCTCCATAACACTATCAACATTCAAATAATCCATCTTTACAAAGAAGGGAAGAGACTAAAATGATAGAAAGTGAATAAGAAAACTCCTTCTCTTCTTTGCCAAAATCTGGGATTTTGGTCTTGGTGTGCTATTTTGCCCAATCTTGATTATGATTCTTGTTTTCAATCCTTCCTTAATGCTCTAAACATGTGTTCTTCACCCAACGATGGTCTGTCTACAGGTGGGTGTCGTCTCCCCTGAAGATGGAGGCTTAATTGTGTTTATATAGTCTAAAAAATTAGGTTTAATGAAGCCTCGCAGATTGCCTCGGATTTCAATTCCCACGCCAGTAGAATCTGCATGATTCCCACGAACGTGGGAATTAGTCCCAGGTGTAATCCTCTTGCCTTCTTTTCTATACTCTCTTGTTCATCCTCTAACTTTCTTACTCTCCTTTCCTACACAGAAATAAGCAATTCTTACCCTCAATTAGCATCCAACACATATGAACACAATGGAAATCAAACTTAATGTAAACATGCAAACTAAATCCTAAACTAGAGCAATAAGCAACAATTATGTAAGAAAACACATGCCAATTACCTAGAAAAACATATCCTAATGCACACCTATTAATTAGGCAGACGCGCAAACACTCATAATGTAAAGTTTCGAGGGATTTTTTGGAACTTTCAAACTTAGAAAAAACCCTAGGGTTACCCAAAACATAAGAAGATATAAAAAGAACAAAATGAGGCAAAGAGAGGAGCTTTTTACCTGAGCCACCTTGAGAAACCATAGAGAGAGATCATCGAGAGATAGAGGAAAAGAAAAGGGAAGAGAGAAGAGGAGAAGAAGCTGACTCGAAGTACTTCTCAGATCAGGATGTTTCCTAAAGTCGTTGCCTCCCATCATCCATTTTATATTGTATTTCCTGTTCTTTTTAGTTTTACTTATTGTATAGAATTGGATTGAACAGTTGATGGTATAATCTAGAATGTCGAGGATGTTCTAAACTCACCTTCGGAATTTTATTCTTGAATTAATGAGAATCTGATTATTTATGTGATTACTAGATATTGTTGTGGTTTGATTTTGCTATTTCATAATCGATAATAAACTGAGAGGGTGAATCGAATGAAAAACGATTAAATTGGATTAATAGGAGTTAGGTGATTTAATAGAAACCAGAATTAAATCAGATCAATAATTTATGTGGAGAGAGATCTTGCAAAGCTTTCTGATAGTTTATTAGCAAACTTAAGATCTAATTAAGGTTTGGGATAGGTTGTTAATTGAGAGATTGCAACCTCCATAATCTAATTAGGGTTTATGATTTATGGTTAATGGTATAACCCGAGAGAGAGTAATCAACCCTAGGATAGTCTGGAACCAACAATCTAATAATTTATAATTAGTTAAGTTAGCATTAAGGATAGGTAAAATTCCCTTTCTCTCAATTGGTAATTTCCTTCGGTTGATTCTTGGGTATGCTGCAAATTGCTTAATAATTAGTATTTTCATGTTTGATTCTTAATTTGTTGATTGAATTAAATTCTCATATTAGTTTCTTTGCATCTTGAATTTTTGTTATTTGTTTCTGGCCTTAGATTTTACGATTAGTTAGTTCCCTCTTTGTGGGAGCAACACCTTTGGTATTATGCTTACGAACCGTGTGCTTGCAAATTATCGATGGTTAATAATTAAAACTTATACACAACCAAATCCCAATCAACAGCATATGAGAAGCACAATATGCATGCAAGCTATTGATTACATAATTGGTTAGTTGAATTTTGCCTATAAAGGACATCCTTTCGTCACACCAATAGAGTGGTCATGATATTATTACATTAAATGTGAAGAACAAATGAGACAACTTTACTTTAGTTATATAAATAGAAGATTTATGAACCCATAAGAAATATTTTAAATTAAGAATAAATTAAAAGTATAATTATTTTCATTAGATTGCTTTATGGTCAAGACTTAGTGAAACAACTCCACTCTAGTATATATAAATATACAATATACTTTATGATTTGCACTTTTTCAAAATGCATCCTAATATTTTAAATTTACTGGAAAAACACCTTATGGTATGACCAATATTAAAAATGATCTTTTGTAAGTTTTTGTGAAATTATATTAATATTGATTATTATGTGAATAATTGTTTAATCATATGAAATAATTTGTACTACTACTTTGACTTGACTTTAATAGTGAACTATATTAAAATAACTCGATTAAAACTTTTTAAGAGATCATTTTTAATATTTATCATATCACAAGGTGCTTATTTTAGTAATTTTGGAACATAAGAATACATTTTTAAAAAGTGTAAAACATTGAGGACATCCAAATCTTTTATATTACGCATTTATATAACAATAATGATATAGTTTCAACTTTTTTTATTTTTTATTTACCACTATAAATTTTTTTAAAATTATTGATAGAAAAAGATTTCACTAACAAAAAGCTTTCAATGTTACCCAATATCCTTATTGTTTCTAAATACTACTTCCAAATGCTTTTTTCTTATAAAACAATATTAAAAAGTAAGCTAGTGACTCAAAAATTGTGGCTCGTTTAAGGGAACCCACTAGGGCGATAACAAAAGGTTAGTCTTTATAAGGCAATATTCATTGTTTAAGGGCCCAAAATATAGTTGGATCAAATGAGGTCCTAACCTATAATTTTGATTATAACAAGATATTTGTTGATATTGATAAAAATAAATGACATTAAATATACTCCCTTAAAGTAATATGTAATACACAGTCTCCCTTATTTCATATATTATTGATTTATAAATAGCAAGTTTTCTTCAATGCAAAAATAACCTACTTGTTTTACGCTAAAAAACGCAAGTATATGGGTCGTTACTTGTAGTAAAAATCAAATATCGTCCGACAGAGATTGTGCCTAGGCACCACTTAATTCAGGTTGTGCTTTGTTTAAGACTCAAATTCAAATAATAAAAAATAAAAAAAAAACTAAATCAAACAAACTAGCAACAAACAAATAATGCAATAAAAGTGTAGAAACTTTGATTTCAAGATTAAAGATTAGAGATCACTTTTTCATTATCTTGTCTCCCTCCTACTTTGTTGATTGAATTATGCCTCACCTAAGATGTCCTAATGTTTCAATCAGCCTCTCTCAAGGTGTAATCAAACGTCCCTAGCCAAATTAAATGGAATTAACTATCCAATCTCTCAATCTACAAAATTAGTCTACCAGTTTAACTAGTTATAAAGCTATCCTATAGGTAATCAAATAATTAGTCAAGATCTCTCTCTAATTAATCAATTAACTTGATAAATGCAGGTTTATAGGCTGCTAACTCTCATTGTACAACCTTACAAAATTTACCCAACTCAAATTCTCAATATATTGTAGGGTTTAAGCACAACATTTATCAAAAGCATTCACTCATTCAAAACAACAAAATAGGAGTTCAACAAGTAAATTAAAAGTAATCTCTACAATAATTTCAGCCACTCATAATAGGAACAAGTTCAACCATATCTATATCCTCCATAATACAAAACATACTGAAAAAAACAAAAAAACAAATACAGTGTTAGCTTTCTTCCCTTTTTGTATCTGAAAATTTGGAAAATGGAAGCTTGATGGAAGCTTTTGATTATCAGGCCCGATTCCCAGCTTTTGCACTCATAAGCTTGTGACTTTTTTTGATTAGTCCAGAAATAGCTGAATGTTGGCTCTGAATATGTGTATGTGTTGTCTTTTATTCACCTAAGGTTTTTTCGGGTTCCGAAAGGACCAAAAAGTCCCTTGAAAACTTGAGTCTGAAAGTGTCCCCATGTTTGTCCTGACACTGGCCATAATCGTGGCCTATATGACATGATCGTGGCCCTTGAGTAAGCTTTCTGTCATAATCATGGCATGCAGGTCACGATCGTAGGCCAATCCTGGTGCTGCTGTCACGATCGTGGCCTGCTTGCCACAATTGTGGGCCTGTGTTATGGCCCAAGTTCCCTCCAAAACTCCCCTGTTCTTTGTTATTGTCCCTGACGCAGTAGCAAACTCATCAAGGCACCTCAAATACACAACATTGAAGCTCAAAAGCATGCTTTAACCTATAAAACACTTAAAACACAAATATTTAACAAAATAAAACAATTCTAACCTAAACACATACTAAATAATCAAATTACCAACTAAACACACTAAAACACGATGTAATCCACAACTATAAACATCCCCAAACTCAAACTTTTGCTTGTCCTCAAGCAAATATCAAGTACAACTGATAAAATTCTATTACTTCATTTTCACAAAGATTAAAGCATGCAATCCCTCAAACTTTGGCCAACTTGAGTGTCAAACTACTACACACATCATGACTAATTTTCATTGGTGCACATAAGCAAACTCAACTTATGAAACCATCACTCAAAGATAAGTATAAACTCAAAATGGACCTTCCTTACAGACTCTCAAGTGTTTGATGGTTAATGTTTTGTTCAAACTTCCTATAGGAAGCCACACTATCATAGGCTTGGTAATACACCAATTCTCCTCCATAATGAATACACGCTAAGATAAATCAAAAGTACTTTGTTTCAGGTTATAATGTGGCTAGGGTTAAGGTGGGTCAAAAAGGTTTTAGGGGTTTATCACAAGCATTTATAAAGATATAATTCTGACATATGCAAATGGATATGACTACTACTCTTCACTTATTGATGCTACTACATGTTATTCCTTTTACTTTTCTTTCTTTTTCTTTTTTCTTTTCTCTTTTTTTATCATAATAAAGAAAAAATGAACAGAAAACAACAACTAAATGCAATGTGCTCTAAGAGTAAAAGTACTAAAATCTTCTCAAATCATCTCAGAAAGAAAAAAAATTGTAGCCAAAACAAATCCCAAACTAAAGTATCACTTAGCACTCTATTAACTTGAGATTAGGCAAGCTAATGGGGTTTTTGAGTTTTAAAATGGGGTGATTTCAAGAAACAAAAGGTTAAAGGCTCAATGGGGCAAACAAGGGATAATAAAAGGGTAGGTCATTTAAGCTAAGGGTTAAAACAAAAAGGGGCTTAATCATTTACATCTAACGTGCATCCAGTAGATTTAAACCGATTTAAAGCAAGTTCTAAAGGTAATTACCTAAGGAAACATCACAAAAACAAGGAAATGAAATGACTATAGAATGGAGTTATAAAGGCTCAATTCCTCACGTAGGCTCAAATGAAAATCCATTATTCTTCTATACACTACCTTATTGCTCAAATGTCAAGCTTTGAGTAAGCTTATGCAACAAACTACTTTCATCACTCCACATTGTTCACTCTCTACTCAAGTAGCCTAATTTGAGTTTATGAATGCATTTAATCCCATTCCAACTAGCATGATAGAATCTTACGGCAACACATTCATCACAAAGATTCAAATGTAATTGAAATGACACACCTAATACTAACAACCTAAGATATATCCTAAATGATATGCAAAAATGCAAACACAAATGCAAAGACTACCTCCCCACACTTGAAAAACACATTTTACTCAATGTGAAAAGGAGAACACCCAAAACCAACAAACAACACAATGAAAAACAAACATAAAACATAAGAAGAAGAATAGAAAAGATTAAAGGCAAAATGGGCTTATAATGGTGAGGATGATGGAGATGGCACGTTTTTCCTCTCATTCTTTGGTCCTCTAACAAGCTATGATGCACAACAAACCTTCAAGTAACATTAAAACACATTATTGAGCACTTAAACAACAAGACATCAAAGGGAAAAATAAGTTAAAACCCAAACAAAACCAAGCTAAACATTATCAAATCAAAGAAAAGCCACACTAACATAAAGATAAGCATACGAAAGATAAAAATGCTAAGTTATGGTCATTAGCTTGACCATTCCATATGCAATCATGAAAGAGTGAGTGAAATGAAAGAAAGTACTTCCCTTTCTTGTGAGAATGACCCTCCAAAGTATAGCTTGCACCTATGCCTATTAACCTTAAAAGTTTCACCCTTATCATTTTCCAATTCTAGAGCTCCATAGGGAAATAATTGAATAACCTTAAAGGGGCCACTCCATCTTAACTTGATCTTTTTAGGAAATAACCGAAGTTATGAATTGAACAAAAATACTAAGTCCCCACTCTTGAAATCCTTCTTCTTGATGTTGGCATCATGGCACTTCTTAGCCCTTTCCTTATACAACTTGGCATTTTCATATGCATCATACCTTAACTCTTTTAATTCATCAAGATGTAACAATCTCTTCTCGCCTGCTAGCTTCCAATCTGTGTTCAATTTTCTAATTGCTCAATAGGCTCTAAACTCCAACTCCAATAGTAAATGGAAAGCCTTGCCATACACAAGTTTATATGGTGTTGAACCTATGGGAGTTTTGAAAGCCATCCTATAAGCCCACAATGTATCATCCAACTTCAAAGCCCAATCTTTTCTTGAAGTATTCACTACCTTCTCCAAAATCTTGACCGCTCATTTACAGGTGGTAAGGGGTTGCCACTCTATGATGAACATTATATCTCCTCAGAAGCACCTCAAAATGTTTGTTACAAAAGCAACTCCCTCCATCACTTATGATAGCTCTAGGCACCCCAAATCTAGTAAAGATCTTCTTGATGAACCGCTGCACTACCTTGCCATCATTTGTTGGAGTAACTATTGCTTCGACCCACCTAGACACATAAACAACTCCAACAAATATATAAGAGTTACCTAGGGAATATGGGAATGGTCCCATGAAATCCAAGCCTTATACATTAAATATCTCCACCTTCATGATGTTTGAAAGTGGCATCTCATCTCTCTTCGAAATATTGCCCACTTTTTGGCACCTATCACAATACAATACAAAATCTTAGGTATCCTTGAACAAGTTTGGCCAGTAGAATCCACACTCTAAAATGCGAGCAACCATTTTGTTCACTCTATAGTGTCTTTCATAAACTGAACTATGACACTAAGTCAAAATTTTAGGCATTTCATCTTCAGAGACACACCTACGAATCAAATTGTCATCATATATTTTATATAACATAGGTTCATCCTAAGTATAGGGAGAACACTGAAATAAGAAACGTTTCCTTCATTGATGTGAGAGATTAAGGGGAAGAATACCACCTGAGAGATAATTGGTAATATCTGCAAACCAAGGAAGAAAAGGATTTTCTACCATCATTAAGGCCTTATTAGGAAAACGCTCTTGAATTTCCACTTCCTCTTTATTTTGTACCCCTTCAGGTCTCAACCTTTTCTGCTCCTTTCTTGTCCTTAATCTCGATGTTGAATTCTTATAGCAGAAGCACCCATCAGATGAGCCTAACCTTGGCATCCTTCTTTCCAAAGAGATAACATAATACCGCATGATCTATAAAAACAATAACTTATGATCTCAAAAGATAATAAAGAAATTTTTTACATACAAATATCACTACAAGCAACTCCTTCTTAGTAGTGGTGTAGTTTAATTATACTCCTGTCAAGGTCTTGATAGTGTAGTAAATTACATGTAGCCTCTTCTCCTTTTGTTGTCTAACAACACAACTAATGACACGATCGCTTGCATCACACATGATCTCAAAAGGAAGTGACCAATCCAGAGACGTCAAAATAGGTGTTGTTGTAAGTGTCTTCTTTAACCTATTAAAGGCATCTAAAAAATCATCATCAAACATAAATGACACTTCTTTAACTAACAAGTGAGTTAAGGCTCTAACAATAAAAGAAAAGCCCTTAATGAACCACTTATACAACCTTGCATGACCAAGTAATGCTCGGATGCCCTTGATGTTGGTAGGATGTGGGAGCTTTTCAATCACTTCAGTCTTAGCTCGATCTACCTCAATCACCCTATATAAGATCTTATGGCCCAAAATAACTCCCTCTTTGACCATGAAATGACACTTCTCCCAATTCAAGACTAAATGAGACTCATCGCATCTTTGTGACACTCTATCCAAATTAAACAAGAAATGATCAAAAGAGTCTCCAAAAATAGAGAAGCTATCTATAAATAACTCCATGAAGTCTTCATTCATATCCTCAAAAATGGACATCATGCACCTTTTGAATGTGGCTGGTGCATTGTATAGACCAAAAGGCATCCTCCTGTAAGCAAAAGTCCCATAAGGACAAGTTAAAGTAGTCTTCTCTTTGTCTTGTGGGTATATGAACACTTGATTGTACCCTGAATATCGATCAAGAAAATAAGAAAAAGCATGGTTAAGCACCCTCTCAATCATTTGGTCCACAAAAGGTAATGGGAAATGGTCTTTCTTGGTGGCCAAATTGAGCTTCCTATAGTTAATGCACACTCTCTAACTTGTGATGGTCCTAGTGGAAATCTTTTCACCTTTTTAATTCTCCATCACTGTCATGCTTCTCTTCTTAGTCACACATTACACCAGAATCACCCACTCGCTATTTGAAATCAGGCATATAATACCCACATCTAAATGCTTCACCACTTCCTTCTTCACAACCTCTTACATGTTTAGATTTAACCTTCTTTGCCTCTCTCTCATTGTCTTGCATCCTTCTTCAAGGTTAATCCTATGCATCACCACATTGGGGTTATTCTTCACTAATATTAGAGATTTGCCAACCCATGGTTCTCATCCTCTTCTTAATGGTCTCTACCACTTTATCTTCTTATTCAAAATCCAATTGGTTGGAAATGATGATGGGTAAGGTGTGGTCCTTACCTAGAAATGTGTATCTTATGTAGGAAGGTAAGGGTTTTAGTTCTTCAATGGGTGGCTTTACAATGGAGGGTGGTGTGGGTACATTTGTTCTCTCTAGCTTCTCTTGCTCACCCTCCTCCCACAATTACCCTTCGCTCACACTCTCATCCCTATGCACTTCAACAACTTCCTTAAATTCCTCTTCGTCTTCCTTCACACAATAATCCACAACATCAATCTTCATATATGCACTTTCATCCACCGGTTTCTTCACAGATTTAGTCATATTGAATTCAACCTGCTCATCACCAATTATCAAAACCAGTTTCCTTTATGCACGTCAACTAATGCTCTACTATTATTCATAAAGGGCCTACCCAAAATCAATGGACAATTCATATCTTCTTCAAAATCTAACACAACAAAATCAATAGGAAATATAAATTTATCCACTTTTACCAGAACATCTTCTACTACCCTAAATGGCCTCTTGATGGATTGATTTGCAATTTGGATAAGCATGGATGTTGGTTTGACATCTACTAGCCCCAATTTCCCAAAAATAGACAAATGAATCAAGTTAATACTTGTGTCTAAATCACGTAAGCATTTAGAAAATTCAAAATCACCAACAACATATGGAATAGTAAAACACCCTGGATCTTGTAGTTTTGAAGGCATTATGCTTATGATGATTAAACTATAGTTCTCAGTCAAGGTCACCATCTGATTGCCCTCCCGAGTGCGTTTATGCATCAATATGTCCTTGAGAAACTTCACATACTTGGGCATACACTTTAATGCCTCCACCAAAGCCAAATTAATTTGAAGCTTCTTCAACTTCTCCAAGAATTTGGAGAATTGACTGTCTACTTGTTGTTGTATCACCTTTTGAGGAAGTGGAATCTTAGGCTTTTAGGGTGGTGGTTCCACATATGGCTTCTCTTCTTCTTTCTATTCTACCTTCTCTTCTTCTATCTCTTTGCCTTTCCTCCTTTTTGTTGGCTATCCTTTTGCACACTTGGATCCTCCAATTGCTTGTCACTCCTAAGTGTGATCGCCTTGAATTGTTCCTTTGGATTGGCCTTGGTGTTGCTTGGTAAGCTTCCTACATTCCTAGAAGATAAAGCATTAGCAAGTTGACCTACCTGTACCTCCAAGTTGTGGACGGATGACGCGTGGTTCTTCGCAATTTGGTCAAACTTTGCCTCCATTCTCTGTTGACTCTCTTCTTATCTTCTTTGAACTTTCTATTAGCTTGAGAATTTTGAACCCAATACGTCCATTAACTTATCCATTTTTCTCTTCAAATACCCAAGTCAGTCTTGTGAAATTCGGGAGCTCCCTGTGCTCTCACTTGGTCACCTGCATTATTAGTATTCCATGAAAATTTTACGTGATTTTTTTACCAAAGATTATAAGTGTTAGCGTATAGATTATTACCTTTTTACAACTACCCAAGTAATTTACTTGTTCTGTACCACTAGCTCCTAGTAAGAAGCACTCAACTATGCTATGGTTTTCCTGCCCACATAACTCACATTGTAATTACATGGCCTTGAATGTGGATGAAGAAGCTCCTTGTATGTTGCTCAACTGTGTGGTAAGGGAAGTAATATGTGCTTGCAAGGCTATCACTGAGTCAATTGGAATCATCCCTTTTTGCTCCTTAAACCCTTGTCTACTCCTTTCATTTGACCACATGCATCTGTTGCTGGCTAAACTTTCCAAAAGGTCATGAACTACATCAATAGTTTTTCTCATCGAAGATCCTCTTGTAGCTGTATCTATGGTTCCCCTTGTGCTCTGATTCACACCATTTTAGAATGTTTACAAAGGAACCCCCTCTGAAGGTTATGGTGGGGGTAAATCCTTTGTAATTCCTTAAATCTTTCTTAGAATTCATACAATGACTCCCATCACTTGGTTGAAAGTTTGTGACCTCCTTGATGATTCTTGTTGTCTTATTAAAGGGGAAGTACTTAGGTAGCAAAGCTTGGGCTAGCTACTCCCAAGTAGTGATTTTCCCTAAACTGAGTGAGTTATACCATTCCTTTTCCCGATCCCTCAAGGTAAAAGGAAACAATCTTAACCTCATAGCATCATCAGACATCCTATTAAACTTAAAGGTGTCACAAATCTCTAAGAAGTTAGCAAGATGGGCGTTAGGATCTTCGTTTGACAACCCATAAAACTGCACATGACTCTGAAGTATGTTGAGGAGTGTCGGCTTAATTTCAAAGTTATTGGCTTGAACCGCAAACCTTGTAACTCCTTGAGGACTGAAACCTAGCCTCATAAAGTCCATCAATGTCCTCTCAATTCCTCCTTGTTCTTGTTAGTAGTGTGCCCTAGGCCAATGGTCATATGTGACTTTTGTACTGACATTCTGACTTATTAATAATATATTAT
>JAOQMS010000004.1:14669271-14688777 GCA_027563885.1 Erythroxylum longipes | reverse complement strand
CACAGGTCGGTCAGCTGGGATTTCTGGATTTTGGGATGACCTAGATAGTTGTTGTATTTCTTCCTCTTTCATAGTATTTGTATTAGGGTTCCTGTATGTACAGACTGTACATTTGATGTATAAAACGGTTGATTTTTGAGTAATGAAAAGAGGAAGAGTTTGGTTTTAAAAATCTTGTAATTTTACAATTATTTCTTTAATTATTCAATTGATATGATGCCATGTGGAGTATTGTAGTGATCGCACGTAGTGCTCCCTTATTTTAGGATATGTATCGGAATGACCTACGGGCATCCCGGTGCGTACCCTAGGGTAAAGGGGTGTTACATTTTCACTGGTCACTCCAGTTACAACTCCTTTATTTGATCATGCATATCAATATGATGAAATTCATCATTTCACAAAATGTACTACCAATATCTTTCATTTATTATGCATAGTGATTTTTACATATTCATTGGATCTAAGTCTAGCATTCAACCTTAGTTAAGTACACATATTTCTCCGGATTCACATTCAATTAGGAAACATTGTCAGTACAATCTCAAATATCAAACTTCTCAGACTATTAGGAAACATTGTCAGTACAATCTCAAATATCAAACTTCTCAGACTATCAATGTCCAAAATTATTACAATCACATTAACAACAGATCAATAGCTAAAATTTAAACAGAACAAATCAATCATAGTGAGAAAACATTAAGTTTGACTCACAATACGCTCCACATTAGCTATTGCTTTGACAAACCATCAATGTCTGGATGCTGACGTTCAATCTTATGTATCTATCTTCATGTAATACACACATTGTACACATTACTAGATTGATCAATTATATAAGTATTCAATCATGGATGATGCTAACATTCAATCTTGTGTGTTTATCTTCATGTAATACACATATTATACACATTACTAGATTGATCAATTATATAAGTATTCAATCATGCATATGTATATGTGGCATATTCAATGTATGCTTAATTTGACTATTCCTGAGTATGTATCCTAAATCAGAAGTCATGATCAGTCAAAGATTATAACTTGTATATGTCTAGTTTGCACTCAGGTTTATACCTCAAGAACACTTGCTTATTCTAAATTCATCAATCATACTTTCACCAATCCTTTTTTAACATTATATAACTACACAATATCCAAATTTTCATTCATTCATACCTAATACACCTTACTCATATCCTTTGGATAACAATTGCATTCTTAACAGCACCTTCATTCTTATAACACTCATAAATTCTAGATTTTTTATGCATTTATCAAACAATCCATTCCTTATGTTATAACCTCAATTAATAATCTAAAATTATCAAACCTTTAACCAATTAATCAAGCATCAAATTCAAGCCTCAATCAAGTCTAAATTCACTAAAGTAAAGTAACTTATCTTTATTTGGTTCAACAATCACATAAAAGAGAAAAGTTCATGTCCAATAGCTTTCCCATGATCGTGGGATGTGTTATCTGAAAATATTTTCACCCTTTTCCTTTAAAATGCTCCAGATTTTATTACATACTACATCCGACACATCTTCTTCATAGTTCATCATTTATACCTCTATTCCTAATAATTATCACCTCCATTCTAACTCAGGAGCATCTATACAACAATACATAAACTATTGTTTATCATTTACACAAAAAAAGAACACAAATGTATCCCTTTCTTCATCAATGTTCCAGCACTCATTAAACACCATTATCACTATCAATCCATCCCTAAACAATCACCATTTATGTTTCTATTAAAACAAGCCGTGAAGAACATTATTATACTTACTTATTTAGCTCAAAAGCTCCTCTAATCATAAGTTAACCTAGCCCCTCCAAGCTTGCATAATCATCACTATTTTAAGGAGGAATAGGTTAGGTTTTCATCAACAAGGTGAGGACAACTAGATTTTGGAGTAGCAAAGTGTTGAATGTTAACAACTCAAGTTATGAGTGTAACGTGTGGGTGTCGTAAATCAAGAAGGAGAAGAAGAGAGCATGTAGCAAAAATTAGAAATGAAAGATGGTATTTCATATGTGTATAACATATAGGTGTCGTGAATTGCAAGTGTATGGCAAATGTTATCACACTTGTCATAACACTTGTCAATTAAAGAACCAAGTTACATTTCTTTTACTTATGGTACTAAATGTCAATTAATAATTGGTCCATTTGTCTCTTAATCTCCAAGCAATTTGTCACTCAATTATCTAAGCTATTTGTCACTCAATCCTAATGCCACATGTCATTTATTTCTACCGCCATGTGTCACTTATTTATACTGCCATGTGTCAATTGTCTTGCTAGTTGACATTTTTCCTAGTCCAAAAGTACACATTAATTTATAAATCTCTCAATTGTAACAATTAATTCCAAATTACTAATTATAATCCATCAATTCTTATCATTGGTAAACCAAAGTACAAGACATTGGAAATGCACATTCATATCACATTCATTATGCTCAGTCATTTATCACATTCATCTTAGTTTCATACTCTGTAATATGTCAATTGAGTGCAATTTTTCTAACTCAAAATTCATATGTGTATGCTAGTATTATGCATTTGAGCACAATCATAAAAGTCATGTTATAAATGTAACAAATTCATTATATATAATGCCACTTATGTGACTCAATAGTCTAATATTTTAAATCTTTCAACAATCTAAGAGACAAGATACTACAATTACATTCCACTTTGGATCAATATCCATGCTGTTCCATTGGAATATAGGGCCAAAACTAGACTTAACTACATCGCAAGCTTTATTGGCAAGCCAATTTGCATAAACCAAGCCATATTTGAGGTAAGGAGAGTTCAATTTTCTCGAATATGTGTCTTGGTTACATCTATGACATATTTACTAGAGAATATCCCAATTATTCGATTGGATAAATGCATGGAACCATTTTAAGATCAAGTTAAAGTTTCTTATACTTAGAAGCCACAATATGTTGTTAAGAAAACATGGAAGCCAATGGGTAAAATATTCAAGACTGGGGTTTATGAAGAAGTGTTGGGTCTCACCACTAAGGAGAATACACAAGAAACTCCAACTCTGACATCTCCTATACAAACTCAATATATAGTTAGAAATGATGATCTTACAAATAATAATGTGGAGCACCAAACGAAAAACTACACCTCCACCTAATGATGATCCTATAAATAAGAATGTGAAGCACTAACAGACTGATCCTCCACCTGATGATGATACAAAATGTGGGCTTAACAATAACACATAGGTTACTCTAAGTAAGAATCTTAATCTAGAAGATGAATTTGAACCTATGTTGAATAGGAGATCAAGTAGAAAGAAGAAAGTCCCAGTTGGGGACTCCAAAACATGAATGTTATTGCATGGAATGTTAAAGGGGCTAATGTCACTTATGAAAAGCTTTTGAACTTAGTAGATCAAAATAATGTCTCATTTGCAGGCTTCCTGGAGATAGGTATAAAACTCCTAAACTACACCTTCTTCATTTTTAGGCTAGGCATTGAAGTCTAATTTCTAACTACAATCATCATCCCAATGGTAGAATACTGATTATTTACAACACACTTACAGTCACTACTAATGCCACCTTTATATCAAATCAAGTAATAAATCTTAGAGTGGTTAGGAAGGATTTAGGTATGGATTTCTTCATATAATTTATTTACGCGCACAACAGTGCTTATCAAAGATTAGAACTTTAGTCACAACTGAAATCTATATTAGCAACAATCTTGTAACCCTAATGTTTATTTGGAGATTTTAATACATATGTCATATACAAGTGTTAGATCTATTAAGGGGAGATTGTTTCTACACATAGTGTAACAAGCAAGATGGGAAAAAATTCATTTAGAAGAAACTTGATAGAAGCATGGCAAACCATTTATGGTTTATAACATATCAAAACAGTTATACCACATTCACCAACCCAAGCCTTAAAGATCATTCTACCTTAATAACTCACCTATACATCGAGAGAACATTTTCACCTTTTAGATTCAACAATTTCCTAACTGATCTAGCTAAATTTAAACTTTGCATTCATAAAGCTTTAAATGTCTATATAGCAGGTTCTAAGAAACTTACCTCCATCAAGCTGGAAATGAAAGAGTTATTTTAGAAGAATGTGGGAAATACACACCATCTGTTGAAATCATCCAAAAGTTCACTTAAGAAGATCCAAAATGAGCTTCAAGCTAATCCTCACTCTCATAACTTTTAGAATCAAGAAAGAAATTCCATACAAAATTTACTAGTGCTCTTACATTTGATTACTCTTTGATGAAGCAAAGGTCGAGGGTGGAATGGATGAAAGAGGTAGATAGAAGCACGACTTATTTTCATAGGATTGCCATCACCAGAAAAATTTGAAATAGGATTATCTCGTTAATGAATAACAATCAAGAGCTTAATTCCCAGCAAGCTTTACTACATAGAGTATTCCATTATTTATCTAAGTTGTTGAAAGATACATCCAATGCCATTTCATCTTAGGATTTCCTAAGAGAACTCATACAGCACTGGCCCGAATGAGTTTAATACTCAGTTTTATAATAAATTTTGGCATTTGATTAAACCTTTTGTGGTTGATGCAATAATGGAATTCTTCAACAGTGGGAAATTGTTGACTGAATTTAATAGCACATTCATAACACTTATTCCTAAAGGAAGGGAACAAACTACTATCTTTAATTTCAGGACAATCTCGTGTTGTAATGCAGTTTATAAACTCATTTCAAAGTTGGTAGCTTAGAGACTGAAGAGTTTTCTACACATTTACATTGATTTCACCTAGGGGCTTTTATACCAAGTGGGATTATGGGAGATAATATAATATTGTTGTGATAGTTATAGGTTGCATGATGTTTTAATAGACATTTTTGTATGTTTTTAGTGGTTAATTAATTTATTCATGTATGTTTAGATTTATAATTATGTTAATTGGTTATATATTTTTATTTTTAGTGTTATATGGTTTAGAGCATGCTATTGAACTTTAATTTTGTGTATTTGAGGTACCTTAATGTGTTGTTAGTGTCTATGATCAAATATTACAGAACGGAGAAGATTTAGAGGAAGCTTAGAAGAAAGTCTATGATCGTGGCCCACGATTCTAATAAAACCATTATGGGGGTTTTGCCACAATCGTGATAGAGGCCACTATCGTGGAAAATATGAATTGACTTCAAAAACTTAACTTTGTGGGGTTATTTCAGACTTTTTGGGCCTGGGTAGAACCTTGGTTTTACCCTAAATAGAAAAACTATAGAGAGGGAAAAAACCCTAAATTTTTGGAGCTCCATTTCTGCCACTTTAGGAAAAAACTAAGGAAGAAGAAGAAGATAGAAAGAAAAGATGAGAGTGAAGAAGGGGATCTACCTCGAGTGTTTCCACTTCTAGTTTATGTTGTATTCTCTTCTTTCCATCTCTAATTTCTTTCATATGATGTATGAGATAGGATTGATGATGATGAACCTTGATTAAAGGATGTTAAAACTATTCTTTAGGGATTTAGACTTAATTCAATGTTAATCTAGTTATTTTTGTATTAATTAATTTGGGTGTTGTAATTATTTGTCGTAATTGCATCTTCGGTAATAAATCGAGAGAGTGAATTGAATGCAAAATGATTGGGTTGGTTAATGAGAGTCAAATGACGTAATAGACCACATAAATAATCAAATCGGTAATTATATGGAGTGAGATCTCATGCAAGGACCAGGTTGTTTATTAGAACACTTAAGAACTGATGATGATGAAAATGAAAAATTAATTTCAACAAGAACAGTCACGGGATGGAGAGTTTGCATAAATTATTGCAAACTCAACACGATGACTAAAAAATGACCATTTTTCTCTCATGTTCATAAATCAAATGATAGAAAGAGTGGTTGGTCACTCAGTCTACTGTTTGTTAGATGGTTACTTAGGGTATAAGTAAACATTCGTCTACCCTGAGGATCAAGAGAAAACCACGTTCATATGTCCTTATGGTACCTTTTCATATAGATGGATGCCTTTCAGCTTATGTAATGCCCCAGCCACATTTCAAATATGTATGATGTCTATTTTCTCAGATATGATCAAAAACATAATGGAAGTTTTCATAGATGATTTTTCAATTTTTGGAGACTCTTTTAGGATGTGTCTAACCAATTTGGATAGGGTACTCTAAATATGTGAAGAATCGCATTTAGTGCTAAATTAGGAGAAGTGCCACTTTATGGTGTAGGAGGGGATAGTGCTCGAGCACAAGATTTCGTACCAAGGATTTGAAGTGGACAGAGTGAAAACAAAAGTCATAGAAGAACTCCCACCTGTAATTAACGTCACCACTGTGAAAAGCTTAGTCACAGTGGTGACAAGTTAAGTCACCACCCAAAAACTTGTTGTGCCCAAAATAAGTTCTAAAATACCCAAGTTATCTTACTCGTAAGTATACGAGGTAGTTGTAGTGATTACTTAGGGTCATCTCCCACGGAGGAGAAATTGGTTCGCTTAAATTAACCTTAAATAAAAATAAAAAATTAATCCTAAACATTGTATCCCAATTTTTTGATTGAAGATTTTAAAAAAATAACCAAATTAAATTGAAAAGTGTTGATTGCAAAAACAAACTACTTGTTTTATGTTAAAAACCGCAAGTATATAGGTCATTACTTGTAGTAAAAAGTAAATATCGTCCCACAGAGATTATGCTTAGGCATCATTTAATTTGAGTTCTGCTTTGTTTAAGAATCAAATTCAAATAATAAAAACTAAAAAATAAACTAAATCAATTAAACTAGCAACGAACAAATATTGTAACAAAATTGTAGGAACTTTGATTTCAAAATTAAAGATTAGAGATCACTTTTTCCGTATCTTGTCTCCCTCCTACCTTGTTGATTGAATTATGCCTCACCTAAGATGTTTTAATGTTTCAATCACCCTCTCTCAAATTGTAATGAAATGTACCTAACCAAAGTAAATGAAAATGACTATGCAATCTCTCAAGATACAAAATCAGTCCACCAATTTAACTAGTTATGAAATTATCCTATGGGTAATCAACTAATTAGTTAAGATCTATCTCTAAATAAACAATTAATTTGATAAATGCAGGTCTATAGGGTGCCAACTCTCATTGTATAGCCCTACACAATTTACCCCACTCAATTTCTCAATATATTGTAAGGTTTAAGCATAACATTTATCAAAAACATTCATTCATTCAAAACAACAAAGTAGGAGTTCAATAAGTAGTTTAAAAGTAATCTCTACAATAAATTCAGCCACTCATAATAGAAACAAGTTAAACCATATCTGTATTCTCCTGAGTAAAAAACATACTGAAAACAAAACAAAAATAAAACAAATAAAATGGTAGCTTTTTTCCCTTTTTGTATTTGAAAATCTGGAAAATGAAAGTTTTATGGGAGCTCTTGATTATTAATCCTGATTCCACCTTTTGCCCGAGAAGCTTATGACTTTCTGTGAATAGTTAAGAGAAAAATCTGTATGGTGACTAGTGCCTTTTTAAATTGTGTAAGGAAGGCCTAGGGTTTTTTCTATTTAGGGTAACATAGGGTTAAAAGTCCCTTGAAAACTTAAGTCTAGAAGTGTGTCCTGACGTTGGCCACAATTGTGGCTATATAACACGATCGTGGCCTTTGAGTAAGCTCTTTGTCTCAATCGTGGCATGTAGGCCACGATCGTGTGCCAATCTTGGTGCTTCTGTCACGATCATAGCTTGCCTGCCATAATCGTAGGCTTGTGTCATGGCCCAAGTTCCCTCTGAAACTCCTTCTTTCTTCAATATTGACTCTAAAATAGTGTTAAACTTATCAAGGCACCTCAAATACACAAAATTGAAGCTCAAAAGCATACTTTAACCCATAAAACATGTAAAACACAAATATTTAACAAACTAACAAAATTCTAACCTAAACACATACTAAATAATTAAATTAACAACTAAACACACACCAAACTACTCACTATAACACAATGCAATCTACAACTATCAACATTCCCATACTTAAACTTTTTCTTGTCCTCAAGAAAAAATAAATATAACCAATAAAATTCAATCACTTCATTTTCACAAAGATTAAAGCATGCAATCCCTTAAACTTTATCCAACTCAAGTGTCAAGATACTACACACATCATTACTTGGTGCACATTAGCAAACTCAACTTATGAAACCATCGCTCAAAGATAAGTTTAAACTCAAAATGAACCTTCTTTACGGATTTCACTCATTTCTCATAAGTGTTTGATGGTTAATGTTTCGCTCAAACTTCCTATAGGAAACCACACTATTATAGACTTGCTAATACACCAATTATCCTCCACAATGATTACATGTTAAGATAAATCAAAAGGAATTTATTTAGCATTTATAAAGTACTAAGTGTATAAAGGGATGACAACAATAAACTTCTGAGATATGCAAATGGACCTAACTACTACTCCTTACTTATTGATACTACTACATGTTATTCCTTTTTCTTTTCTTTCTTGCTCTTTATTTTATTATTTTATTTTGTTCTTTTCTCTCTTATTTTTTATCATAACAAAGAAACAATGAACAGAAACTAATAACTATATGCAACGTACTCTAAGAGTAGAACTACTAAAATTTGCTCAAAGCATCTCAGAAAGGAAAAAAATTGTAGTAAAAAAATCTCAAACTAAAGTATCACTTAACACTTTATTAACTTATGATTGGGCAAGATAATGGGGTTTGTGAGTTTTAAAATAGGGTGATTCAAGAAACAAAAGGTTAAAGACTCAATAGGGCTAGCAAGGGATAATAATTTAAGTTAAAGGTTAAAACAAAAAAGGGCCTTAATTATTTCTATCTAGCATGTATCTAGTAGATTTAAATCGATTCAAAGCAAGTTCTGAAGGTAATTACCTAATGAAGCATCACAAAAACAAGGAAATGAAATGACTATAGATTGAGTCAGAAAGGCTTAATTCTTTATATAGGCTAAAATTAATATCCATTATGCTTCTATACATTACCTCATTGATCAAGTTTTAAGCTCTGAGTAAGCTTATATAGCCAATTACTGTCATCACTCCACATGGTTCACTCTCCACTTAAGTAGCCTAATTTGAATTCACGCATGCATTTAATCTCATTCCAGCTAGTATGATAAAATCTCATAGCAACACATTCATCATAAAGAATCAAATGTAATGGAAATGACAAACCTAATACTAACAACCTATCATGCATCCTAAATGAGATGCAAAAATGCAAACACAAATGCAAAGACTACCTCCACACACTTGAACAACTCATCGTCCCTATTGTGAAAAGAAGAACACCCAAAATCTATAAACAACATAATAAAAAAAAACACAAAACATAAAACACAAGAAAAATAATAAAAGATATTAAAGGCAAGATGGGCTTATGGTGGTGGAGGCGATGGAGATGGCACATTTTTTCTCTCGTCGGTTGGTCCTCAAATAAGCTATGATGCAAAACAAACCTTCAAGTAACCTCAAAACATATCATTGAGCACCTAAACAAAAAGAGATAGAAGGGAGAAAAAAGTTAAAACATAATCAAAACCAAACTAAACACTATCAAATCAAAGAAAAACCACACTACATAAAGATAAGCAAATGGAAGACAAATATGCTAAGTTAAGGTCATTAACTTGACCATTCTATATGAAATCGTGAAAGAGTGAGTGAAAAGGAAGAAAGTACTTCCCTTTCTTGTGAGAATGGCCCTCCAAAGTATAGCTTGCACCTATGCCTATTAACCTTAAAAGTTTCACCCTTATCATTTTCCAACTCCAAAGCTCCATGGGGAAACACTTGAATAACCTTGAAGGGGCCACTCCATCTTGACTTGAGCTTTCTAAGAAATAGCTAAAGTCATGAATTGAACAAAAGCAATAAATCTCCACTCTTGAATTCCTTCTTCTTGACGTGGGCATCATGCCACTTCTTATCCCTTTCCTTATACAACTTGGCATTTTCATATACATCATACCTTAACTCCTCTAATTCATCAAGTTGTAACAATCTCTTCTCGCCCACTAGCTTCCAATCCATATTCAATTTTCTAATTTCCCAATAGGCTCTATGCACCAACTCTAATGGAAAATGGCAAGCCTTTCCCTACACAAGTTGATATGGTCTTATACCTATGGGAGTTTTGAAAGCTGTCTTGTAAGCCCACAATGTATCATGCAACTTCAAAGCCCAATCTTTTCTTGAAGTGCTCACTACCTTCTCCAAATTCTTCTTCAAATCTCTATTCACCACCTCCACGTTGCCACTCTATGATGAACACTATATCTCCTCAGAAGAACCTCAAAGGGTTTGTTGCAACAGCAACTCCTTCCATCACTTATAATAGCTCTAGGCATCCCAAATCTAGTAAAGATCTTCTTAATGAACTGTTGCACCACCTTGCCATCATTTGTTGGAGTAGTTATTACTTTGACCCACCCAAACACATAATCAACTTCAAACAATATATAAGAGTTACCTAGGGAAGATGGGAATGCTCCCATGAAATCCAAGCCCCACATATCAAATATCTCCACCTCCATGATGTTTGAAAGTGACATCTCATCTCACGTCGAAATATTACCCACTTTTTGGAACCTATCACAATGCAATACAAAATTGATCGCAAGGTTACACGCGCTAAGTTTTACTATTTATAACCTTAGTAAATTCCGCAAGCACACAAGTCGTTCATATAGTACCTAAGGTATCGATCCCACAAGGAGGGATAACTAGTCCTAAATCTAAGGTCGGAAGCATTACTAAACAATAATTAACAAACAATAACTTAAAAAATAAGAATTTACTAGACCAAATAAACCAAATCAATCAACAAAAATAACGATTAACGATTATCATGGAATAAAAAACAATCAAGATGACAATAACAAATTAAATATGAAATTTAATAGTAACAAAATTTAGCCAATTAATGAACAATGATCACTCACCCAAGTTCCACCTAATGAGTTTGCCAAAAGAGAGAAAGGGAAAATTACCTATCTTTAATGACAACCTAACCAATTATGATTTATTGAATTAATGATTCTAGAAGATCCTAGGGTTAATTACTCTCTCTCAAGTTATAATTGAACCCTAAAGTATAAACCCTAATCAGATTATGGGAGTTTGTAATTTCTCAATTACCAACCTATCCAAAACCTAATTAGTTCTTAAGTTCTTTAATAAACAATTGGAAACCTAATATGATCTCTCTACATAATATTTACCAACTTGACTTAATTTTGGATCTATTAATTTGCCCAACTCTAGTTAGCCCAAATTATTCGTTTTCTCTTGATTCACCCTCTCAGTCTATTATCGAGATATTAAGTGCAAAATAAATCACAATTAATTTAATGAAAACATAAAATGATCAGATTTCATTATGTCAAAAGTAATAATCCAAAGGTAACTATAGAACATCAACCACAATGTAGTTTATAATCAATTATCTATATCAATTCTATAATTAAATAAAATTGAAATACATAGGAACCAAAACTGTGACGGGATGATGGGAGATCGCGACTTTAGAAAGCTTCTTAATCTAGGAAGCACGTTGTTTCTGCGTCGTCTTCCTCTTCTCTCTTCTTTTGTCTCTTTCTCGATCCCTCAAGGTCTCTTTTAGAGTTTCATTGGGTGGCTGCTCAAAGTTCTTCCAAGGCTCTCTCCTGACTCCGCATATGACTTTTGATGTTCTATTTATACTTTTGAGGCTCTAGGTCAAAGTCAGGGTTAAAACGGTCCAAGAAATCTTACAAAACTTGAGTTTTTCTGTTAGCCCGATGCAGGCCATGATTGTGGCCCTACCTGCCACGATCGTGGCAGCTCCTTAACCTTTATGTCAAGATCATGGCCCCATGTGCACGATCATGGCCTAGATGTACACTCTCTATCACAATAGTGCCCTCATGCGCACGATTGTGGCCTGGCTGCTCTGGCTCTTCCTTGTCTGTCACGATCGTGGCACAGTCGCTTTTGGCTCAACAACTCCTCGAATCTTCTCCGTTTTTCACCGTTTACCCTAAAACACTAACAAACCCATCAAGGTACCTCAAAAATATAACAATTAAGCTCAAAGACTCATACTAATCCATAAATACACTAAAAAACTCAAACTAACATAATTAAACCTTAAATGCATACTCAACACTCAAATCCACACTAAATACATCACAAATTAAACCCTAAAACATCATGCAATTAACAACTATCAACATCCCCATACTTAATCGTTTGCTTGTCCTTAAGCAAACAAAACAACAACACATAACAAACATAAAACATGCAATGCTATAATGAGGCAATGGCTTTGATCTTCATGAAATGAATTTAATCTTAAACACAATCATTCAGTTATGTCAAATTATTAATGGGCAAAATATTCATCTAGGGCTTTGAACTAAATATACAACCTAATCGAGACCTAAGTGTTAACTTATTTACCCTGTTCAATTGTACACACACATTAATAATTTTTGGTCCCTCAGACTTTGTAACTATTTCTAAGTATATTTTCATGAAAATTCAAGCTTATTATAAGTCCGCTAGGTTTTTATTAAGAAAACATACTTTTTTACTTTTTATTATTTATTATTTAAACCCAAACTTAGTCTTTTACTCGGAGGCAAACATTTGTGATGAATGTCGATTCGGCTACTCAACTAAGTCATTTTACTAAACAACTTGGTTGAAATGTCATTATAGCTTTTTTACGCAAAGGCACACATTTATGATGCGTGTTGATCTGGTTACTCAGTTATTATCATGTTTTCGAATGGCCACTAGCTCTATTCATAACCCAAAGGTCAACAAAATAGTAATTTATTAACAAAACTATTTTTATTGCCTACCTTATTGATGTTAGCTATTCGTTTTTATGAAAAATACTAGTTAAGCTAAAAAACCTTAGATTATAAATAAATGTGGCAATCCAGAGGGTGATAAATTTACACTAAATCCTAATTAGGTTGTATATTTATCCAAAGGCCCCCTAATTCACTAATTTCACAAGTTAATGATCGTTCATAACCTAATTGACTATGTCCAAAATTAATGAATTTCACTTAATCTAAGTCATTGACACATTCACACACTTCACACAATATAACCTAATAACTATCATACAGTATGCAAAATCACATTCAAAAGCAAAAGACAAAATCCGTCCCCACAATTAAACAACACATTGTCCTCAATGTGAGAAGAAAACACACACAAACACATACACAAAGGGTAAGGACAAGAAAATAATGTAACAAAGAACAGATAAAATGAACAATAAAAATTGAAATAAAAATAAAAACATAAACAAAATAAAACTGAAGACTAATTTGGAAAATAAAAATTTTTAGATTAGACTTGAAATCCTAAGGAGATGGAGGTAGTGATGGTGTCGAAGGTGGTAGTTGAATGCCCTGAGACTCGAAATATCGATGGATCCGTCGGATATCTCGACTCTGGCATCATTGTGTGCGCGCCATCTCCGTAAGTGTTCTTTTGGTTTCGAATATTACATCTGAAACCTTCTTCCAGCCTTGCTCTTCCTCTTCTTCTTCTTCCAATTCTTCACTTGATGATTCCTCCTTTCAAGGGGGCGCTAAAATCGAGCTTACTTGACTTACCCTGGTCCGCACATATGTCTTCTCGTTGATCTCCCACAGACTCATGTTTGTGGAATGGATGATCTCTGCTCGAAATAAGTGATGATGGTTGAGGAAGTTAAGGAGGTGAACTATTAACCCCCTCCGTTCCATAACAAAATGTTTGGCAATGGCAGACATTATGTATCCCATTCCAAGATGGTTGCTCCGCTTGCGCGAAACTGCAGCAATGAAATTCAGTATATGCATGGATGTGCAGACTGGAATACTGTGATCCATGCACCACGATATAAAAAGTTTCTTTATGCAACATTTGTTGGTTTCTGACTTATCAAAAACCAGCTGAAACATAAATTTGTGAAGCAGTTGTTCATGGGACCGGATAATGTTGTTGTGTGCATTCTTTGTATAGAATCGCTCAATTCTAGTCAACTCATGCCAATATTAGGAGACACGAAAATCACCATGTTGATCAACGATGGTGGATTTGGGGAATCTACACATCTCACACATGAGTTCAACATTTAGTTCGTATGCTTGTCCTCCCAATCTAAACCATAATTCTTTCTTGTTCTTAGGGTCAAAGGTCAAGGACATGAAAATTCTAATGTAAGCTCTTCATATATATGGAATTGGAACCGTAAGAACTGGCTCCACTGGATTCTCTCGGCTAGGTTCTCTATCCGCTCACGCAGTTCTAGCCTATCTAATGTGTCAACATCAAAGTACCTAGGAGCTACAATTTGCTTAGAGCAAAGGGATTAGAAATGAATACCTTCCTCCTTGATATAGATGGGGAATGGTGCTCTAAAGTTTGCCACTCAGTTCCTTCTTCCCCAGCCCATAACTTGCTGTCTTCCAAAGGGTTCTCGTCAAGCCGATTGCTTAATGCGTGGCTTGTTTGAGGTGGGATGTGGAAGAATTTAGGAAGGTTAAAAATTTAGTGAGAGGTGATAGTGTTTGATCGCTTGAATTGTAGAGAGATAAAATGAAAATGAAAGTGAAAGTGAAAAAGAAGTAAGAACTTAAAATAAAGGTAGTGAAAAGGGTGAAAAGGTAGAATTTTAATTTAAAAAATTGTTCCCTACCTTGTTTCTTCATAGTCGCAAGCCACGATCATAACCTATTATGCCACGATCATGGCCTGGGGTGTACCACCACGAACATTCTCAATCGCAAGCCACGATTGTGGCCTGCGGCTGTCCTCTAGAAACAAAGTCCTTTGTTTGCTTTATTTCTAGTCTTTTCTCTTTCACTTCATAATTCTTTTATAGCCTTTCTTCACTTCTCTCTTTATGTTTGCACAATCTTCCCGTGATTCCAAAATCCTATTCCTTTTTTGCTTTTATTTAACAGAAACAAAAATAAACCTAACTACAAAATTCAATTGGTTTAACAAAATTAAACGACTAAACTATTTATTTATTTTTTCCATAGGTTGCCTCCCATGCAACGCTTCTTTTTATTCCAGTTTTATTCATGTATAGGATTGAAATAGGTGTTGAGATTCATTTATGCTGAATGTTGAGTTATTGTTTAAACTCATCTTTGGATCTTGATTTTTGAGATTAATAAAAATTGATTGATTGTGTTTTATTGATTTAATTGTGATTTCTATTCTGCTCTTAATAAATTGGCAATAAATTGTGAGGGTGAGCTGGGTAAAAATAATCAATTTGGGCTAATAAGAGTTAGGTGAATTGAGAGGTTGAGAATTGAATCAAACCGGTAGAATTGTGTAACGAGAGATCAAGCATAGGTTCCCGTTAGGTTAATAGACAATTTAGAACTAATTTAGGTTTTGGGCCAATTGCGAATCGAGAGATCGCAATTCCATAATTTAAATTAGGGATCATCAATTAGGGTTAAGAATTATAACTCGAGAGGGAGTAATTCACCCTAGGACCGTCTAAACCTGTTAAGTCAGTGATTGCATAATTGATTAGGTTTCTATTAATTTCGAATCAAAATCTCCTTTCTCTCACTTGGTGATTTCTAGGTTAATTTCGGATTGGGTTGCGTGATTGCTATTTTGTTACACTTTGGCACTTTAAATTCTCATAATTGATTGTTGATTGATTTAATTTTTGCATTAGTTATTTGTTTAAAATTACTGTAGTTTAGTACAACCTTAGATTTTAGGACCAGATTAGACTTCCTCATAGGATCGATACCTTAAGTACTACGTGAACAAACCATGCACTTGCAAAATTTACCAACATTATAAATAGTAAAACTTAGCGCGTGTAACCTTGAGAACAAGTTCACTTTTTTTTAGGTTTTCATGACTATATAAGGTTATAAACCCCTATGGACAAGGGAGCTTGGGCAGAGACTTGCCTCCTTGGTAAAAACGTAGGTTTAGAGTCTTGAGAGAGGTAGAGATTCAAGTTTTTTCATTCACAATTGGGAAATGATCACACCAATGATAGATTTTCCAGATTCGGGCCAAGAAGAGGAGGAGTTTGATTCATCTAGTTTTCTTTTTTTTTTCCTCTTCTAGCATTTATATGATAGATTATTTTATTATTGAGTTTGTTATAGACATTAGAAGTGTCTAATTCATTTGTAGAGATTACTTTTGAACTTCTTATTGAACTCCTATTTTGTTGATTTGAATAAATGAAGCTTTTGATGGATGATGAATTTATACCTATATATTAAGAGATTGAGTTGGGTAATTTGTGTAGGGTTGTACAATGAGAATTAGCACTCTATAAACATACATTCATCAAGTTAATTGATTAGTTAGAAGAGAGATGTTGGTTAATTAATTGATCACCCATAGGATAACTTAGTAACTAGTTGAATTAGTGGATTGATTTTGTAGGTTGAGAGATTGCTTAATAATCTCCATTTAATTTAGTTAGGGACAATTAATTATACCTTATGAGAGGGTAGTTAATACGTATAGGAGGGAGATAAGATAGGGAAAAAGTGATCTCTAGCTGTTAAAATCTTGAATTCCTAGTTTCTGCATTTTTTAGTTATCATTTGTGCATTGTTAGTTGTTTAATTTAATTTAATTTTCTAGTTTATTTCTATAAAAAATTGGTTCTTAAACAAAAATCAATCTAAATTAAGTGGTGCCTAAGCATAATTCTTGTGGGATCGATATCTGCTTTTTACTACAAGTTACGACTCGTATACTTGCAGTTTCGAGCATAAAATGAGTAGTATGTTTTCCATTCTACAGAAATAGCAGAGCAAGGAAGCAGAGGTCGAAGTGGCATGAGCAGTCAATCATCAATCAATCATCTAGATGAAAACAAAGCATAAGCAGAAGGCAAGAGCCAAGGTATAAAGCTTGATAGTGGCTGGAGATCACCGCAACTCCCTCGTCCGAACATTTGTTTGCTCATTCTATTTATTATTTCTTTGTTGCTTTAATGAACTTAATCCTTTGTTAGTCAATGGACTCATACTTTGTTCGGTTTTGATAATTCATTTTGGGTATTCAATTGGTTTATTCCTTTGATACTTCTCTTATACTGATACAGATGAGATTTAAGTATTTGAATATAATGAATATAGTTATTTCTGTTATGGGCTGATCTCTTTTTCTTGAGGATTATTGTAGCTATTTTAGTTAAATATGCATGATTGGGGGACTGTGTTATTTTCTTATGATTGCTATAGTTTCTCAACTGAATGGATTTAATAGAATGATCAAACTTTGCATCATTTTGGTATTAAACGAAGGATCGAGAGAAGAAGATTAATATGGAATGAGAAACTATGGACGCTTAGGTTAAGAATTAGAAATATATTAACTTAAAGGGTAATTATTATTAGTTGGGTTTAATAATTAATTTGGATGATAAACTTGTCAAATATGAAAGTTAGATTAGTTTGTTATTTGAATTGATTTTAGAACCCAATTGGTAATTTTAGTAAGAAAACTATCCAATTATTTCCCCTTAGTTATGCATAAGAGATTAAATTAATGAAATTAATTCTCAAGAGTTTTCCACTTTGGTTAATCTATTCATTTTTGCTCCCAGTTAATTCCGTTTACCTTTCAGTTTAATTTGACCATTTTTTTAAAGCCTACATGCAACAAATCAGGATAGAGTGTTTAGGACTGCATCTGTTTTTATTTTTGTTCAAGGTTAATTAAAGTGAACCAATTTCACCTCCGTGGGAGACGACCCTAGTTCATCACTACAACTACCTCGTATTCTTGCGAGTAAGGTAGCCTAGGTATTTTTAGAACTTATTTTGGGCACAAGTTTTTGACTCCATTATTGAGGACGTGTTTAGTGTTTGCACTTAATTTAATTTTGATTGTTTTGTCAATTTTTTTGTTTATTCATGCATACATTTTTATTGTGTTATTTTGTTGAGTTGTTTTAGTAATTTTCATATTAATTTACTGTTGTTTTTATTTGGTTTATTCAAGGAAGGAGATATCGGGAAGGTGAATTTGCTCCCTTTATTGAAAACGTACATCGGATAATAGGACCTCTAAGGGACTTTGAAGACAATCTCGAGGGACCCAAACTAGAAGATCAAGAGATGGATGAAAGGCAGCCATTAATGAAGGAGTATGCCAGACAAGTAATTGGTACTGCTAATTCATGCATACGTTTGGGAGAGGCGACCAGAAACTATGAATTGAAGAACATCCACTATAATATGCTGCCATCTTTCTATGGGTTACCAATAAAGACTCTTTAAACTTCATTCGGCAATTCTATAGCTCCCTCCAGATATTCATGTTGGATGGCCTAAATAAAGATCAACTCAGGATAAGGTACTTCCCATACACATTGAAGGATCGGGCCAAGGTATGGTTGATGACCCTTCCATATAGTCCATTGACAACATGGGAGGAGGTGTACAACAAATTCATGGGAAAGTTCTATTCCCATCATAAGAATCATAAGTTACGGACAAAGATAACTACCTTCACTCAGATGGAGGGAAAACCATTCTATGAGATGTGGGAATGCTTCAAAATCTTGCTCATTCAATGTCCACACCATCATTTTCCACTCCACATGCAGAACCAGTTCTTTTATGATGGATTGACATAACAGTATCAGTATACAGTGGACAATGCAACAAAAGGAGCTGTAAGAGAGAAGACGGCTGAAGAGTCCACGTCATCATTTTCTGCTCCACATGCTGAACCAGTTCTTTTATGATCGATTGACACAACAGTATCAATACATAGTGGACAATGCAGCAGGAAGGAGCTGTAAGAGAGAAAACAGTTAAAGAAACTCCTAAAATATTTGAAATGTTAGGGTCCAATTCTCAACAAAAGAGCATGAGGGGAAGAAGAGATGGAGTTCATAAAGTGTGCTCGAATTAATAACTGGCTATGCAGTTAGTTGAGTTAACAAGGCACGTAAAGATGCTAACTAAAAGACTACCCCAAAACGTTCCAAATCAAGAGGTATATGGTATATGTGGAACTTGTGGTCATGGAGCTAATGTTTGTTCATATTCTTATGAGTCTTTTGTAGATGGGGAAGAATAAGTGAACTCACTCAATGATTTTCAACCAAGGGAATAGAATGATCTATACTCAAAACCTACAACCCTGGTTAGAGAAACCACTCTATGTTGGCCCCCAAAAATTTTTCGTTGAATTAAGCATAATAGTTTATGGAATAAGCATGGAATTTGAATTTTTGCCTTAGAATAATTTTGTGGCCATGATAGAATTGTTTTTGGAAGCTTAATTATTTATTACAATGTTAGTATGATTTTTTTTCATTAGTAAGTGAAATTAATGCATTAAGAATGAATTGAGGGCATTTTTTTGGCATGTTACTTAAGTATAAAAGAGCATAAGCATTAAAGGAGGGACAAAATGGACATTGTGCAAGCATTAAGACTATAAAAGGGA
>JAOQMS010000004.1:14658814-14669171 GCA_027563885.1 Erythroxylum longipes | reverse complement strand
TGAAATGAGTTTGTATAAACTTAATTTAGGTTCATTAAGGAAATAAGATTGGATTTTTCTTTCTTGTGAAATCTTTAGTTTGATTGTTTTGATGTTCGATTGCTATGGGCACGCCACCCTTTTGAGATGTTAGGAGAAGGAAGACGAGCCTAATTGGCTAATAAGGTTCCACTAAAAGGACCCTACAAGGTAATGTGCTTAGGGGATGACAGGCTTCGTTTTGTGTCCAAATGTTGGGTTTCGGAGACAGGATCTAACAGGTTTAGTATATGTCTCATGAACGTTGGGCTCCGATAACGGGGTCCAATATCTAGGGTGTCAAATCTCATTGTACAACCCAATTTAACCAACTTAATTTCTCAATATATTGTAAGGTTTAAGCACAACATTTATCAAAAGCATTCATTCATTCGATTAGAAAAGTAGGAGTTCAACAAGTAGTTTAAAAATAATCTCTATAATAAATTTAGCCACTCATAATAGAAATAAGTTCAACCATATCCATATTCTCCATAATGCAAAACATATTGAAAATAAAACAAATACAATGTAGCTTTCTTCCCTTTTTGTATCTGAAAATCTGGAAAATGGAAGCTCTTGATTATCAGTCCCGATTCCCACCTTTTGCCCTAGAAGCTTGTGATTTTTCGTGAATAGTCGAGAGAAAAATATGTATGGTGGCTACTACCCTTCTAATTTGTGTAAGGAAGGCCTAGAGTTTTTTTTTCTATTTAGGGTAACCTAGGGTCTTTTCGGGGTCTGAAAAGAACAAAAAGTCCCCTGAAAACTTAAGTCTGAAAGTGTCCCTACGTTTGTCCCGACGCTAGCCACAATGGTTGCTTATATGATACGATCATGGCCCTTGAGTAAGCTCTTTGTCACGATTGTGGCATGCAGGTCACGATCGTGGGCTAATCTTGGTGCTTCTGTCACGATCGTGGCCTGCATGCCACGATCATGGGCCAATGTTATGGCCCAGGTTCCCTCTGAAACTCCTCCGTTCTTCAATATTGACCCTGAAATAATGGCGAACTCATCAAGGCACCTCAAATACACAACATTAAAGCTCAAAAGCATGCTCTAACCCATAAAACATGTAAGACACAAATATTTAACAAACTAAGACAATTCTAACCTAAACACATACTAAATAATCAAATTAACAACTAAAGACACACCAAACTACCCACTAAAACATGATGCAATCTATAACTACCAGCATCCCCATACTTAAACTTTTACTTGTCCTCAAGCAAAAATCAAATACAACTAATAAAATTCTATCACTTCATTTTCACAAAGATTAAAGCATGAAATCCCTCAAACTTTGGCCAACTCAAGTGTCAAGCTACTACACACATCATGACTAATTTTCATTAGTGTATATAAGCAAACTCAACTTATGAAACCATCACTCAAAGATAAGTATAAACTCAAAATTGGCCTTTCTTAAGAATTTCACTCATTTCTCTCAAGTGTTTGATGGTTAGTGTTTCCTCAAACTTCCTATACGAAACCAAACTATCATAGGCTTGCTAATACACCAATTCTTCTCCACAATGATTACTTGCTAAGATAGATCAAAAGGACTTTGTTTCAGGTTGTAATGTGGATAGGGTTAAGGTGGGTAAAAAAGATTTTAAGGGTTTATCACAAGCATTTATAAAGTACTAAGTGTACAAAGGGATGACAATGATAAACTTCTAAGATATGAAATGGATATGACTACTAATCCATACTTATTGATGCTACTACATGTTATTCCTTTTTCTTTTCTTTCTTTTTCCTTTTTTTATTATTTGATTTTATTCTTTTCTCCTTTTTTTGCTATCATAATAAAGAAACAATGAATAGAAAATAACAACTATATGCAATGTGCTCTAAGAGTAGAAGTACTAAAATCTGCTTAAAGCATCTAAAAAAAGAAAAAATTATAGCAAAAAAAATCCCAAACTAAAGTAACACTTAGCACTCTATTAACTTATGATTAGGCAAGCTAATGGGGTTTGTGGGTTTTAAAATAGGGTGATTTCAAGGGGAAAAAAGGTTAAAGGCTCAATAGGGCTAGCAAGGGATAATAAAAGGGTAGGTCATTTAAGTCAATAGTTAAAACAAAAAAGGCTTTAATTATTTTTATCTAGCATACATTTAGTAGATTTAAACCGATTCAAATTAAGTTCTGAAGGTAATTACCTAAGGAAGCATAACGTAAAAAAGGAAATGAAATGACTATAGAATGGAGTCATAAATGCTCAATTCCTCATATAGGCTTAAATTAAAATCCATTATGCTTCTATACACTACCTCATTGCTCAAGTGTCAAACCCTGAGTAAGCTTATGCACCCAACTACTTTCATCACTCCACATGGTTCACTCTGCACTTAAGTAGCCTAATTTGAGTGTACGCATGCATTTAATCTCATTCCAACCAGCATGATAGAATCTCATGGCAACACATTTGTCACAAAGATTCAAATGTAAGGGAAATGACACACTTAATACTAACAACCTAACATGCATCCTAAATGACATGCAAAAATGCAAACACAAATGCAAAGACAATCTCCCCACACTTGAAGAAAACATTATCCTTAATGTGAAAAGGAGAACACCCAAAACCAACAAACAATATAATGAAAAACAAAACAAAATACAAAAAACACAAGAAGAATAGTATAAGAGATTAAAGGCAAAATGGGCTCATGGTGGTGGGGATGATGGAGGTGGCATGTTTTTCCTCTTATCTTTTAGTCCTCCAATAAGCTCTGATGCACAACAAACCTTCAAATAACCTCAAAACACATCATCGAGCATTTAAACAATAAGAGAAATAAGGGCAAAACAAGTTAAAACCTAATGAAAACCAAACTAAACACTATCAAAGCAAAGCAAAACCACACTAACACAAAGACAAGCAAATGAAAGACAAACATGCTAACTTAATGTCATTAGCTTGACCATTCCATATGCATTCATGAAAGAGAGAGTGAAAGGAAAGAAAGTACTTCCCTTTCTTGTGAGAATGGCCCTCTAAAGTATAGCTTGCACCTATGCCCATTAACCTTAAAAGTTTCACCCTTATTATTTTTCAACTCGAAAGCTCCATAGGGAAACACTTGAATAACTTTGAAAGGGCTGCTCCATCTTGGCTTGAGCTTTTCAGGAAATAACTGAGGTTGTGAATTGAACAAAAGCACTAAGTCCTACTCATAAATTCCTTCTTCTTGATGTGGGCATCATGCCACTTCTTAGCCCTTTCCTTATACAACTTGGCATTTTCATATGCATCATACCTTAACTCCTCCAATTCATCAAGTTGTAATAATCTCTTCTCGCCCGCTAGCTTCCATTCCATGTTTAATTTTCTAATTGCTCAATAGGCTCTATGATCTAACTCCAATGACAAATGGCAAGCCTTGCCATACACAAGTTGATATAGTGTTGTACCTATGGGAGTTTTAAAAGCTATCCTGTAAACTCACAATGTATCATCCAGCTTCAAAACCCAATCTTTCTTTAAGTGTTCACTACCTTCTCCAAAATCTTCTTCAACTCTCTATTCACCACCTCCACTTGGCCACTCGTTTGGGGTTAGTAAGGGGTTGTCACTCTATGAGGAACATTATATCTCCTCACAAAAGCCTCAACAGGCTTGTTACAAAAGTGACTCCCTCCATCAGTTATAATAGCTCTAGGCACCCTAAATCTAGTAAAGATCTTTTTGATGAACCATTGCACCACCTTGCCATCATTTGTTGGAGTAGTTATTGCTTTGACCTACCTAGAAACATAATCAATTCCAACTAATATATAGGAGTTACTTAGGGGAGATGGGAATGGTCCCATGAAATCCAAGACCCACACATCAAATATCTCCACCTCTATGATGTTTGAAAGTGGCATCTCATCTCTCTTCAAAATATTGCCTACTCTTTGGCACCTATCACAATGCAATACGAAATCTCAGGCATCCTTGAACAAGTTTGGATAGAAGAATCCACACTCCAAAATGTGAGTAGCCATTTTGTTTGCTCCATAGTATATTGCATAAACTGAAGTATAACACTATGTTAAAACTTCAGGCATTTCATCTTCAGGGACACACTTAAGAATCAAACTGTCAGCACAAATTTTGTATAATACAAGTTCGTCACAAATATAGTGAGAACACTGAAATAAGAAACGCTTCCTTTGTTGATGCGAGAGATTAGGGGGAAGAATACCACCTAAGTGATAATTGGCAATATCTGCAAATAAGGAAGAAAAGGATTTTCTACCATCATTAAGGCCTCCTCAAGAAAATGCTCTTCAATTTCCTCTTCCTCTTCATTTTGTACCCTTCAAGTCTCAATAGGTGGTCCGTTACAACATTTTCTGCTCCTTTCTTATCCTTAATCTCAATGTTGAATTCATGGAGCAAAAGCACCCATTGAATGAGCCTAGCCTTGGCATCCTTCTTTGCGAAGAGATAACGCAATGCTGCATGATCTGTAAAAACAATAACTTCTGAGCCTAAAAGATAAGAATGAAATAATTCACATGCAAATACCATTACAAGCAACTCCTTCTCAATAGTGGTGTAGTTTAATTGTGCTCCCGTTAAGGTCTTGCTGGCATAGTAAATTACATGTAGCCTCTTCTCCTTCTATTATCCGAGTATATAACCAATGACATGGTTACTTGCATCACACATGATCTCATAGGGAAGTGACCAATCTGGCAATGTCAGTGTCGTCTTTAACCTATTAAAAACATCTAAACAATCATCATTAAACACAAAAGACACATCTTTAACTAACAAGTGAGTCAAGGGTCTCGCAATAAGAGAAAAGTCCTTGATGAACCGTCTGTAGAACCCTACATAGCCCTTGATGTTGGTAGGAGGTGGGAGCTTTTCAATCACTTCAGTTTTAGCTCGATCTACCTCAATCCTTCTACATAAGATCTTATGGCCCAAAATAACTCCCTTTTAGACAATGAAATGACACTTCTCCTAATTCAAGATTAAATAAGACTCCTCGCATCTTTGTAACACTCTATCCAAATTAAATAAGCAATGATCAAAAGAGTCTCCAAAAACGAAGAAGTCATCCATAAATACCTCCATGAAGTCTTCATTCATATTTGCAAAGATGGCCATTATGCACTTTTGGAATGTAGCTGGCGTATTGCATAGATCAAAAGGCATCCTCCTGTAAGTAAAAGTCTCATAATGATAAGTGAAAATAGTCTTCTCTTGGTCCTATGGGTATATGAACACCTAATTATACCCTGAATATCCATAAAAAAAAAACGATAAAAAGCAGGGCCAATCACCCTCTCAATCATTTGGTCCACAAAAGGTAATGAAAAATGGTCTTTCTTGGTGGCCAAATTGAGCTTCCTATAGTCAATGCACACTTTCCAACCTGTGATGGTCCTAATGGAAATCTTTTCACCGTTTTCATTCTCCATCACTATCATTCCTCCCTTCTTAGGCACAAATTGTACCAGACTCACCCACTCACTATATGAAATTGGGTATATAATACTCGCATCTAAAAGCTTCACCACTTCCTTCTTCACAACCTCTTGCATGTTTGGATTTAACCTTCTTTGCCTCTCTCTCACTGTCTTGCATCCTTCTTCAAGGTTAATCTTATGCATCATCACATTAGGGCCAATCCCCATAATATTAGAAATTTGCCACCCCATTGCTCTCATCCTCTTCTTAATGGTCTCTACCACTTTCTCTTCTTGCTTAAAATCTAATTGGTTGGAAATGATGATGGGTAAGGTGTGGTCCTTACCTTTAAATGTGTATCTCAGGTGGAGAGGTAAATGTTTTAGCTCCGCAGTGGGTGGCTTTACAATGGAGGGTGGTGTGGGTGCATCTGTTCTCTCTAACTTCTCTTCCTCACCCTCCTCACATAATTCCTCTTCACTCATACTCTCATCCTTATGCACTTCAACAACTTCCTCAGCTTCCTCTTCAACTGCCTTCACACAATCATCCACAAAATCAATCTTCATACATACACTTCCATCCACTGCCTTCTTAAAATATTTAGTCATATTGAATTCAACCTGCTCATCACCAATTCTCAAAACCAGTTTTCTTTCATGCACATAAACTAATGCCCTACCAGTATTCATAAAGGGCCTACCTAAAATCAATGGATAATTCTTATCTTCTTAAAAATCCAATAAAAATCGACAGGAATTATAAATTTATCCACTTTTACAAGAACATCTTCTACTACCCCAAATGGCCTCTTGATGGATTAATCTACAAGTTGGATAAGCATCGATGTTGGCTTGACGTATCCTAGTGACCATGCATCATAACGCTAGTCAAAATAAAATAACTAGACCTATCATTATATCAGTGGTGAGTCTAGGTCGATCACATAGAGAGTGTATGTAAAGTTTCTAAAATGAAATTAATCAGTGTTTAGGTTTAGAGGGGATTTTTTATTTTGGAAATTAGAAAATAAAATGAGACTAACCTAATGAAAACAAATTAAAGAAAACATGTGAAAAATGATAAAAGTGGGGAATTCGGTAGGGACCCAATTCTTTGGTTCAATCTCGATCTACACCCCAATTAAACATGTTTCATTGATTTGTTGTTTCCAAACCTCTCCTAGCAACTATTAATCGTGGGTTAATAATTAACCCGAGTTGGTTAAGTTTTCCCTTAGGTTTTCTTTAATCAAGATATGATCATTAATTAAACCTAACCACCGAATAACCTAGGATACGATCTCTAGATTTAATTAGGCAATAGCATTATGAATTAGGAAAATCGATTAATCAAGGCAACAACTACATATGATGCGTCATTTACCCTAAGTCATATTATCCCTAATGATTACGAATCATTAGTCGCTACACTTGAATTTCAACATGACAATTATGGATTATATCGAAATTTTAGCAAAGAATTTGCAAATAAACGATTCAATAAACACATTAAAATCATCTTTTCACAATACCCAATAGGTTTATACACAAATAGCTTAACAATAACAAAAATTCGATTATCCATACGTAAAACCCAAATCAATTAATATAGGATAACACAATCAATTTCTAATGAGAGAAAGAACCAACAAAAACAGTCAAATACACTTAACCTGGGTTGTCGGTATCAATGTTGACATCACCTTCGAACTTGTATCAAGACATCTATCCCTCCACGAGTCTATCCCCGAAAAATGCTTCAGCCCCCGTAGATAACCCAACGGAAGCCCCCTAGCAGTGCCTCTCTTTTCTGTCGCCGCTATTGTTCTCTCTTACAAGGTCTCAGTACTGTTCTTGATGTGACGAATTAAAATCATGGTCCATCTTACTATTCACGTAAAACCCTTAGCTGTACAATGTTGCCTTTTAGTCCTCTTTTAAAACCCCACGCTTTTGCTACTGTTATTGGCCAAACGTCTGTGTTTCATACATAACATTTGCATGAAACGCAGATACTGTTGCGTTTTAAGTAAAACGTATGGTCTACGTTTACGAAACGCAAACCTTCAGCTACTACGTTCCTTCGTCCCTCCGCTATACATCATCGTTTTGGAGTAAACTACTTTAATTGTTGGTCCACCCCCACTATTCATCCTTCATGCTACCGCTGGTGCCCTTTTGTTATTGTGCGTGTTTTGCTCCTGCCCAACGATAACATTTCTCCTTTATTGCGCCTGCATTTTAATTGTCGCGCTGTCGTCTAATTCATGCTCCCAACGCTGCTGCGTCGTTTTACTCCCTTGTCTATCCGCCTACAACATCATTTTCCTCATCTTGCTTTTAGGGATGTCATTTTTGGCCCGGCTCGACCCGGCCTATTTTTGGCCCGAGTTTGGTGGATCATGGGTGGGCAGCGGGCCGACCATGGGCGGCCAGCGGCCTGACAAAACGGCGTTGTTTTGTATTTTTTGTATTAAAAAAATATGGACAAGCCCGGCCCGCCCTTGGCCCGCCGAGTCACGGGCCAACCGTGGGCCGGTCTACCCATCGACAGGCAAGGCCATCCCGGCCTGTGCGGGCCACGGGCCGGCCCCCGGCCTGCGGTTTTTGAGGCCGTGCCGAGGGCGGCCCGGCTCATTGATATCCTTACTTACTTTGCGTTTTTGTCTCATTTAATTCCCAGCTGTTAATTAACGTAATTGTATGCATAATCCATACAAGTCATGTTATCTGCATTTTTTCTTCTTTTAATTTTCTTTTTGTTGTTTTTTTTTCTTGCTCCATAAAGAAAAGCGAAAATTAATCTTTAGAAAATAACCCAAATATCGTGCTTTCGACTCACTTTAACTTCTTTACTTCTGAATTATGCCTAAAATCAAATATGGGTCAAAGTGAGTATCTTAAGTAATTTCATGTCAATAATTACTAAGTGTTATGGAATAATTTCATAATCAATTAAGCAGCTATCAATTTTCTCCACACTTAGCTTTTGGCCGTCCTCGGGCAAAATATTAAAATTAAGCTCAAAGACTCAAAACATTTACTTGATTCCCATATTTTCTAAGAATATATAACCATAATCAAAGATGAATGACTTTCAAAAAAACCATAGCAAGAAATCAACATTTCAAGCTTTTACTCATGATCAATCAACATTCATCATCTTCAAAAACTGAGCAATCTAATGGTAGACTCGAAAAATATGTTTAACTAAAATATATCCACGGGTACACTCAACACTATTCATGATCATGACAATCCACAACTTTCCATATCATTTCATTTCTCCACCACTAATGTTCACATGCAAAATCATGGATTAAAGGAATTTTCAAGGTTGTAATATGGGCAAAGGTAAGATGAGATGTATTTGGGTCAAGTAGCATGGAAGTCATTAAAGCTAGTGAAACAATTGCAACACTTAATATGACATCATGTGCACAAGTTAACGTTCATCAATAATTGGGTGCCGTCATTTATGATGAATGCAACATTTATATTTCACAACCCAATTCAGCTCTCACACACAAACCACATGAAGCATATACCAACTCGAAGGAATTACTCATACAATTAATGATAATACCTTAAAACCACAAAAGAGTTAACCTTCTAAGCCAACATCTACCTCATATTCAACATACTCCAATTACACATTCATTACAACTTTAGGAGGATGCATTAATCATAAACAACTTTCCAACAAATATGTAATTCCTTTTTGATACATTTATTCAAACATTTTTTCTTTTTCTCTTTTTCTTTTTCTTTTGCTTTTCACTTTTCTATCTTTTTCTTTCTTTTCCTTTATTTTCTTTTCTCTTATAAAAATTAAAATAAATTACATCAACATGGGATTTTCAATGATAAGGCATAAAATAACATTCCAACATTATAACCAACCCACACTTATACTTTTGCATATCCACAAACTCAACAATCAACAAATGTTCCACTAGCTTTAAGTTTTGGGAAGGACATTTGGTTAGGTTAAAGCATGTAATGTGGATAATACACAAAGAAAAGGGCAAATAAAGCTCAAGGGGGCTTATCAAAAAGGAAAATCATATAATGGGTAGGGTATTTGGCAAATGTAGTTTGGAAAAGCAAAGAATGCCTAATCATATCCATGTTAATGCATGTGATAAAAATGTGGTCTCGAATAGAAATTCAAAGCAAAGTCAGGATGTACATATCATGAAGGTCACACATTATCAAAATACAATGAGATTGATATGAATGTGTCAATCTAGTAAGGCTCAAAATCTCACCAGCTTTGTCAACCACTAGTCACTACTCTTCTAAAGATAATGCATATCGACCAATCATAAGAGTAAAAATACATGCTAAAGTTACTATGAAATTCTCTAGTCAATTCATTATTTACTCGTGACTCTATAATCCGAGAAGCAATGGAAAATGAAATATTTTTTGTTTTGTTTGTTTTATTCGTTCTCTTATTTTGATTGAAAACTTAGAACAAGTAAGAAACAAACCAATAAAGAACACACATGCATATAAAAAGAAATGTGAAAATGTAAAGAAAAGAAATTTACTTCCCTTGGGTTGCCTTCCAAGAAGTGCTTTGGTTTAAGGTCACTGGCTTAACTCCATGTTTCCTCCTCACATGGAAAAATGGTGATCTTTAGGTATTACAGTTAGTGCTACTTCCACGCGAGGTTGTAACATCCCGTCATCTATATATATGCCTAGAATACGTAATTATGTGAAACATTTATATGACTTAAGATAAATGAACGTTAGACATAAGTTATGATATACTGTTTGGCACATCCATGCAATTATATATATACTTTCATTTGGCATTTCTGGGTAAGTATGACAAATTGTCATTATGACAAATGGTGAATTAGTGGAGATAAATAGTACACGTGAGGAGCATGGGGATAA
>JAOQMS010000004.1:14628011-14658714 GCA_027563885.1 Erythroxylum longipes | reverse complement strand
TATGGTAACATTATGCATGAGCAAGAAAAATGCATTTCCTTAATCTCTCTTTAAGCTTACATGCATTGAAATTTTTTAGTCCTAACCCTTAATATGGGGACAGGATGTTACACATGTATTACATTTTTCTTTGACATATGTGGAATCTATTTGATGTCAATTATTTTTTACAATATTAACAAATATTTTTTCAATATCATCAAATATTTTATCAACATAGAAGAGATTTTTAGACCACCTTAACCCATAGTTTTCAATGATAATAATCAAAAATAAAAATGATAAGTGAAAAGGAAGTTAGAAAGAGCATTGGTAAGTGAAGAATGGTTAAAAGAATTCTCAAAAAGTAAAGCTAACTAAGGGAGCATGAGGTTCTCCAATCATTTAACTATTATAGCCCAAAACATGTTCTTAAAAAATAAAAGGAAAGACCCATTTAGGTTTAATAATTACTTATAGAGGCAGTTTTGATGAAGATATCATAAGAGGTATGTCAAGAGAAATCCAAGGCCATAAAGCTTTCATTTGTGTGAAAATTTTACAAATGATCAAACATGAGCTAAAAGAACCAAATGCTAAAATAAAGTTAAGTATAAGTTAGAATGTAATTGATGTGAGGAATAGAAATAGGTCTATCAACAACTAGGAGACTCTAAATTAATAGAAGAGAAGAAGAAAGCATATGAAACTTACACTAAGGCTATTAAGATACATCATTCCCTCCTTAAGAAAAGAGCTTGTGTTTATTGGATGAAAGAAAGGGAAAACAACAATTTTTGCCTAGACTTCTATTAAATCAAGGAAATGGAGAATTGTTCAATTTTCAAAAGGACCTAAAGGAAGAAGCTTATAGTTTCTTTAAAAACACTTTTGCTATAGTAAGCAACAACTCATTTATTTAAGAACTAAGCTTCTTTATTAAAAAACCAATTTAAGTAAGAGAAGGTATGGTTCCTTAATAAATCAGTCACTACTTAAGATATTGAGAAAGTTTTCTTTGAGATGAATACCTTTAAATCCCCAAGACCTTATTGTTTTAATAGGATTTTAAAAAAAAAGCACAGTCATTTGTTAAAGAAATGGTAATATAAGCAACTTTGGAATTCTTTAACAAAGGGAAGCTCTTGAGGGAGATTAATAAAACATCCATTTATTAATTCCCTAAAGGTCCTAATCCTGAACTTCGTGATAAGTTTAGGCCTATATCTTATTAAAATTTTATTTATACAATCATCTCTAAACTATTGGCATCAAGGTTAAGAGGACTGACGAATCCTTTGATAAATGAAACTTAATGAGCTTTTTTGAAAGATAGAGATATTGGTGATAATGTACTAATTATTCATGAACTATTTAAAGGTTATACAAAAAGGAACTCACCTATGAATTATGTAATAAAGGTGGACTTCTATAAAGCTTATGACTTATTAGTTGTAATTTCATTCTTTAACTTCTTAAGGCCTTTATATTTCCTAATAATTTCGGAACTAGTTAAGAAGCTACATAACTTCCATTTATTTAATGCCTTAATCAATAAGGACCCAACCAATCTATTCTAAGGATGTAGGGGCATAAGTCAAGGTGATCTTATGTCTCAATATATGTTTATTTCTATGCATAGAGAAATGGTTAGATTGGTTAAACATAATATCACCTTGTATCTTAATTACAAATACCACAATAGAACTAAAAGCTTGGTTTGTTTAGTTTTTCAATTGTGGATGATTTGCCCCTATTTTATAAGTCTCATGACATATCTTTAGGTATGTTAATTGCTTCACTACTTACCTCTAAAGGCTCTCATTTTTGGAGATTAATTGCAATAAAAACCATATAATCATTTCAACTATTGTTTTACAACTTTTAGCTTAGCTTTCAAGCATATCTGGTTTATAGTTGTAAACCCCCTTCAGTTAGACCTTTATCATTAACCAAGAGACTACAATTAAAAGATTGTTTTCCATTAATGGAGAAAGTATAAAAGAGATTGGGTTGTTGGTTTAATAAGGACCTATCATATGCAAGAAGGGTTTAATTAATAAAAGTAATTCTTAATTCCCTCCATTTTTACTGGGCATCATATACCTTTCTATCTAATACTTTAATCAAGGGAATAACCAATCCTAAAGTACCCAACATTTTAGGATTTTTTTTCAATCCACCACCTAAGGTTTTATAATTTTCAATTATGTAACTAACTTTTTAAACCTTATCAGTTTAGTTCAAAATTTTAGTTCTATTAATAATTTGCTAAATTGGCTAACTGAATCTTTGATGTTAATGATCTATAGGTATTCACCCAAAAAAATTCTCTCTACTCTTATCTAACTATGGCTACTATTTTTCCAATTGGACATTTACATATGATGAATAGTAAATATTCGATTAGACAAATCATTAAATTACTAATGGAACTAACATTTTGAATTGAACTATTAAGGTTCTACAAGTTTGGTCTCTCAATTAAAAAAGTTTAAACTCTTAGAAATTTGGTTGAAAAATCCCAAAAGGTTGGGCACTTTAGGATTGATTATCCTTTAATTAAATCATTGGAAAAAATTATGAGGGACTTCCTATAGGGAGGTAGGCATAAGGGGAAAAACCAATGCCAAGGTAAATTGGAGAGAAATCTACAAACTTGAGGAAAAAAGAGGTTTAAGAATTACCCTAATCAACTTAAGCAACAAGATGTTCGTAAGTAAATGATTGTGGAGGTTAATGGAAAATAAAGATGTATTATGCATTAGATAGATTCATACCTATTTTCTAAGAGGCAAGAGCCTTTGAGAAATGAAGATAAAATCTTCCTTTTTACTATTCTTGTCACAATTACTGAAGCTTAGAAGAATGCTAGCTAATAAAATCATATGTAAGATTGGAAATAGAGAAAAGCATCAATATACTTTGATAACTGGAGTTCAATGGGACTTTTAAATCCATACATAATTGGTGCATTATATACATAATAGAATCTTTAGAAAAGCCAAGGTGAGGGTTTGGATAAATGCTAATAAATGTTATAATGTTCTAGTTTAGTTGGTATAGATCATTTCAGGTTATAGTCCTAACCTTGGTATGAAAGATAGGTATCAATGGATTGTTCATTCTTTTGTTTAATTCACTAGTAAATCTTACAGCAAGTTGTTAAGGAATAAAAAGGAAGAGAAAGCCTGGCATAAGGTAAATAATTGGCTAAATGTACATTTTGAACCTCAATGTCTACAACAGAATACAATTTAAACCTTAACATTTAAAGCATTCAATTTGAATAATAATGTTATCACAATATTTAGAATAAACCTAAAGTGGACAAAAAAATTGATAGGTTAACCATCCATAAGTTAAACACTACATCAACTAATGTGACATCATTTATTTTTTTAGTCAAAAAGTATATCCCATTATTATATGGTATTATATAAAAGATTTTGACACTTTTGCTCCGTCGTCCACCTTCATCGATGCTGCCGTAGCTTTGCCTTCCTCCTCCTCCTTAACTGCCACCATATGCCATTCAAACAACAACATGTTCCTAACAACTTATCCTTCCTTAAGAAACTAGTTCTATAAAAACATCCGCTAAGACTCTATAATGTTTCTAATAATTTTGAGTGTTGAGTGTCCAACCCTATTTTGAGACTTTTGGTGATCGTATACAACTTCATGGTTCGTGTATTGACTTACTTGAATGTTTATATCAACCATGTAATTCTTTGTAAAGGTGTGAAGATACACGACCGTTTGTGGAGACTGTGTAACTCTTTATAACCATGTATTTTTACATATAAGATGGTGTTGTAAAGATACATGGTTACTTACACAAAGGTGTAAGTGATAAAAAACCTTATTTCGTGATATAAAAGAGAAAAAAACATGTAGTTTTTCATAGATAATGTCGCCAGAATGTCCAAAATGTGAGGAAAAACATAGAAAGATTTTTTAATTCTTACCCTTATTTGATTGTTTCGGGATTGGTTTGAGTAATTGTTAATTGTGATAACAACTTTAGTTTCAATCTTGAAAATTTGTGAGACAAATCGTTTTTATTGGGGGTGAGAGATCAAATATTTCTTATAAATCCTAGTTTAGTGGATTTATTTGTCAGTTTGCCCTCTGTTTTTTCCCGGTACACTAGAGGGTTTTTCACGTTGTGTTTGTTTCATATTTTTGTTTCTTATTCTTATATATTTTTACTGCAATTTAAAGAGTTTTTCTTGTCATTAATATTTGGTTGATCTTTTAGAGATTTGTGTATTTGTCTCTTAATAAGTGATATCAGATCCATCATAATCAAAGGGGAAAACAGCTCTATAGTTAAGTTAATGTCATCAAATTACTCGATATGAAAGCCCATAATGAAGGATCTTCTACATTGCAAGGATCTCTTTGATTTTATCGATGTGGACAGAGGTGTGAAGGATGATGTTCAAAACTTGAAAAGATAACAAACAAAGAATGGGAAAATATGAATTAGAAAACTCTAGGCACTACCAGGAAATGGATTGACATCGACCTATTCAACGATGTGAAGAAACAGATCCTTTTAAGCTATGGAAGAAGCTAGAATGTCTGTATGAAAGGAAGAATGCATATAATAAGGTCTCTCTGATTAAGAAGCTTACTACAATGAAGATCATTCTTGATGATGAGATTTAAGCTTTGTTCCTGCTAAGTTCCTTGGCAGGTAGCTAGGAAATGTTAGTGGTGACGATTAGTAACTCAGCTCCTAAAGGAGTGCTTTCTTTGGATGTAATCAAAGAGAGCATGTTTAATGAAGAAATTAGAAGAAAGGAGATTGGAGTTGACAACGTGCAGACTTTTATCACAAAAAGTAGGGGAGGAACAAGAGTAGGGGTTTGGAAAGTCTAAGAATAGGTCAAAGTCCAGAGGTGACAATGGCGGGAAGATGTGCCACTATTGCAATAAGCTAGGAAACATTAAAAGGTTCTACTATAAATGGAAGAGAGATAAGAAAAAGCAAGATCATCAAAATGATAGCAATGATAAGACTACAGCTATAACTGCTTCAAGCATGGATGATAAAGTGTGCCTAGTTTGTGCTACTAGTGAATGCTTCCATGTTAGCAACATTGGTTCTAAATGGTTGGTCTACACGAGAGCATTTTATCATATGTTCCAAAGAATGAGTACTTCTTAAGATTCAAGAGCGAAGATTTTAGGAGCATAAAGATGGGAAACTAAAGTTTCGCTAAGATAGTCAATATAAGCGATATCTGAGTTCAAATAAATATCAAGTGCTTACTAACTTTGAGAGATGTGCAACACATCCCCGATCTAAGGTTGAATTTATTATTGGTGAATGTATTAGATCAAGAAGGTTTTCAACACACTTTTGGGGATAAAAAGTGGATACTTTCCAAAGGCACGATAAAGGTTTCCCTAGGAGAGTTATGTTGCTCACTTAACAAGACAGACATATTTAAAAGTGTGTTGTGGTGTAGAAGTATACACATCTAAAGAGGAATCTTCACTGAATCTGTGGCATTAATGATTTGGAAATACGAGTGAGAAGGGATTAAATTTTTTGGTTGAAAAATCCCTTATCCCAGTTACAAACTCACAACCATTTAATCCTTCTGATCATTATTTGATTGAAAAATAGCATAGAGTCTATTTTAAGAGAAGATCTATAAGGAAGTCAAAGTTATTAAAGTTAGTGCATTTAGATCTCTAAGGTCCTATTAAGGAGGAGTCACTAGGAGGTAATAGATATTTTTTTACATTTATTGATGATGCTTTAAAGAAGTCTTGTTTGTATATATTGAACTCTAAGAGTCAAGTGCTTGAAACTTTCAAGAAGTTTTATATTATGGTAGAGGAAGCTGAAGTGCTTGCAAATAGATAATGGAGAAGAGTATACTTCTAAGGTGTTTGAAGAATACTATATGTCATATGACATTAGACATGAGAAAACCAAACCAAGGACTCCACAACACAATGGGTTTGTTGGGAGGATGAACAAAACCAAAGTGGACAAGGTTTGATGCATGCTCAGGATGTCTATATTGTTAAAGATATTTTGGGGAGAAGCAGACTAAATAGTGTTCTACCTGATAAATCGAGCTCCCTCGGTTTTGTTGGATTTTGAAATTTTTGAGAGAGCATGGACTGGAGAGAATCCTGTATATCATCATCTTAGAGTTTTTGGCTGCAAAGTATTCAGACATGTTCCCAATGATCAGAGAAAGAAGTTTAACAAAAAGTCGATACCTTACATCTTTGTTGGATATGGTAATGATCAATTTTGCTTTAGACTTTATGACTTAAAGAAGCAAAAGGTGGTCAGGAGCCAAAATATGGGGTTCCAAAAGCACAAGAGAAGTGTTGATCTTCTGAGTGGAGATAAATGATCAGAGAAAGAATTTTAACTCAAAGTCGATACCTTACATCTTTTTTGGATATGTTAGTGATCAATTTGGCTTTAGACTTTATGACCTAAAGAAGCAAAAGGTGGTCAGGAGCTGGAATGTGGGGTTTCAGGAGCATAAGAGAAGTGTTGATCTTCTGAGTGGAGAAAAAATCATCATTCTGTAACTCGTTAGTTGGAATAGTTGACTCATTACCAATTCCTTCGACTATTGAGTAGTGTATAGGTGAAGAAGAATAAGTGTGTGATGATCAATCATATATTGGTGGTGATCAGATACAATTTGATATTGATGAACTATATAAACCACATCCAAACAATACTAGAGATTCATTAAAGATAATGAGCAGGGGAGTAGTTGGATCCAACAGTTGATGAAACGTAGCTTCGAAGGTTGACAATGGAGAAAAAACCTTCTATAAGTTATCCAAGTTCTGATTACCTGTTATTTATTACTGAGAAGGATCTTGAAAATGTGCAAAAGGTTACATCTTATGAAGAAAAAGATCTCTAGCACGCATATGAAGGAAGGGATGGATTATTTGAAGAAGAATAATATACACAAGCTTGTAAAGCTTCCAAAAGGCAAAAAGGCATTGAAGAACATGTGGGTGCTCATGATAAAGAAAGATGGTAACAAGTTAGTAAAGCACAAGGTGAGGCTGGTAGTGAAAGGATTCAGTCAAAAGAAGGGTATCGAGTTTTATAAAATCTTTTCACCGATAGTTAAAATGACCTCAATCTGAACAATTTTAGGTCTAACTGCCTATTTGGATCTTAAACTTGAACAGTTGGATGTTAAAACAACCTTATTACATGGAGACTTGGAAAAGGAGATTTATATGGAGTAGTCGGAAGGTTTCAAAGCTACAATATGGAAAATCTGGTTTGTAAGTTGAAGAAAAGTCTATATAGTTTAAAACAAGCTGTAAGGCAGTGGTATCAAAAGTTCAATTCTTTTATGACAGATCATGGTTTTAAGTGAACTTATGTCAATGCATGTGTGTAAGTTCTTAAGTGAGAATTTCATCATTCTTCTTTTTTATGTTGATGATATGTTGATTGTGGATCAAAACTTCAGTAGAATCCAAAAGTTGATGGAAGACTTATTCAAATATTTTGATATGAAAGATTTGGGAACTGTAAAGCAGATTTTTAGCATGGAGATAAATCAAGACAAGAAAAATAGTAGATTGTGGTTGTCTTAAGAGAGATATATTGAACGAGTGTTAGAAAGGTTAATATGCAAAATGTCAAGCTAGTTAGAAAGCCATTGGCATCACACTTTAAGTTATGTAAGCATGCATGTCTCTCAACAAAAAAGGAGAAATACGGAAAGTTTCATTGGGAAGTAGTAAAATAGACTCTAAGACATTTGAGATGCACATAGAAGTAGAGTTTATGCTTTGGTAATAGTTAACCAACTTTAGAAGGTTTTACAAATGCAGATGTGAATGAAGATCATGATGGAAGAAAATCCACTTCAAGTCTCCTGTTCAAGTTTATAGGGGGAGCCATCTTATGGCAATCCAAGCTACAAAGTGTGTCACTTTATTTACGATTGAATCAGAATATATAGCTATAGTGGAAGCTTGTAAGGAGATGTTTTGGTTGAAAAGGTTCCTTCAATAGATGAATGTGAAACAAGAAGAATATGTAGTATTTTGTGATAGTCAAAGCGCTATTGATTTGAGCAAAAATACTATATATCATTCCCGCATAAAGCACATAAACGTTAGACATCATTGGTTGAGGTCCATGATAGAAGAGCAATAATTAATTTTGAAGAAGGTTCATACAATTTTGAATGGTGCTAATATGCTGACTAAAGTGGTTCCTAGAAATAAGCATGAGCTTTGTTGAAAGCTTCCTGGGATGTATCTCAAGTAGATGATGGAGAATTAGATGTCTTCCTTATATTTGGGTTGGAGTGGGAGATTTTTAAGTGTCTAGCCCTATTTTTAGACTTTTAGTGATCGTATACAACTTAATTATAAGGCCCCAAATTGTACCTTAGTTGGAATGTTACATGTTCATGAAAGTACATGTATGATAGGTGTTAAATGATATGATTGAGAACTGCATATGACTTGAGTTTCGATTTAATGGATCATACTTAGGGAATTGCAATTATTTAACATCATTAGAGAATTGAGTTATTAAAATGTACATTTGGACTAAGAAAATTGTCAAGTGGTAAGCTAAGTTGGTACATGAAAAATAGAATGACTAAGCCTATGAGTTGTTGACATTTGACATAACTAATGTATTGACATTAGACAACATCGGTTGAGTGACAAGTAGCTTGATTAAATTATGGCATTTGATAGCATTCATTAACTAACAAATGGCTTAATGGAAGTGTGACAATTGGTAGCTTAAAGGGAGGACAAATGTTACATATGCATTGGGTGCATGTGGTCCTCCAAGATTAGGACACCTAACAACTTAGGTGTAAATTTTCAAGAAGTTTCTATAGCCTCCATTGAAGCATCTCCACTGAAACCATTCACCCTCTCTTAGCTCTGAATTTTCGCCTCAACTTCACTTAGAATTCTTTCAAGATATTGCATCAAGAAAGCTACCATAGGCTATCTTCTATGTTACTGTCTTTTGATGTTGTAAGAGCACCTTAGTTTCACTTGGATTTTGGACTTGTGTTAATTGCTTGGAAGGCTATTTTGGCTTGTTCTTTGGAGTTAAAGAAGGTAAGGGAATTCTAAAATTGATAGCATGTAGTAATAGGAATTCTTGATGCTTGAATTGGGATAGAATATGTGTTGAGTTGATGATATAATGAGGTCTGGAAAATGATGCTAGTATGATAGATTTTGCTTTGGTTTTTATTACATGAAAGACTATGATTTGTGAGTTGTATAATGTATAATTTTTGAATTGGTTTTTTAGTGTAACAAGAGTGATTCTATTAAGATAAGTATCGTAGAAGAAATTGGGACGTTGCTGGTTAATTTGCATGTGTCTTTGGTGTTACTTTCGCATAATAAGCCTGAAGTGAGTTTATTGTAGTGGTTCCACTGAACAGACATTGATATTTAAGCCATAACTTGATCTATAGATATCCAAATATGGTGATTTTAATTTTTATTAAACTAAATACATATTTCTACAATTTTCATGAAGGAATAGGATTTTATTTCTATCTTTAAGGGTTTTGAAATTTGTCTTAAAGTTGAGTTTCAATTACTGTCATTGTTTGAGAATAGTATATAGTATTTTGGGTATAAATCTGGGAATAATGAACCAAATTGTATTAACTTTATTTCATTAGAAACTTAAGATATAGATAAACATTTTTCTAGAAGAACATATTGCCTATAAACCTCAATTTCTATGTCAAAATGGCCATACAAAACTGACCACAAAATTTATCCTAAGAAAAATAGGAAAATTGCACAAAAATGGGAGATTAGCTTCTGTCACGATCGTGGGTAGTACTTAGCAAGGGAAAATGTTAGTTTTAGACAATTATTGGACTATATAAGGTTAAGGTGTTTAAGAATGGTTTATTGAACTTAATTGAGGTTGAAAATGAGCCTAGATGATGCTAGATTAATTGAGTAGATGTTAATCTAGTTATGGACTATTAATTGATGTAATAAGTTAGACAATGTGTGATTAATTAATAATGTGACTAATGTTGAAATGTATGGTATGTTCAAGATAAATATGTTTTTAAGAATACAAATGTGTTCCAAGAGTTTTATATGATGTGAATTGGATACGGATATTTGAGAATTGGGAATTTCTATGATGTTATATAATATGTAATGACTTAACGTTTCATTGATATATTGATGCAAATTCTTATGTTTGAAAGGCATATTGAGTGTAATCAAAAGGAGTGAATATGTTCTATATGAGAAAAGTATAATGAAGACATATATTATTTACTTATGATTCTAAAATCTGAAATGGATTGTTTTAAAACTACCAAGTCCTAGTCGTAGGTAAATAGGCATGCCTAGAAGGGTTTGCAATTGCTCTTGTGACACTTCTATGTCAACACTTCAGTCTCTCCTAATATTGACACTTCGGTGTCTCCTGATAAAGACACTTTGTTGTTTGAGACATAAGTCTCTCCTATTCTGGTCCCTTTATCCACTTCTGTAAAAAGGATTAGAAGGCTAACATGTTTGTATTTTGATACATTTTCTGTTTTCGTATAAACATGTTCTGATCTAATATAAGATAAGCTCTGATTTGATACAAACATATTCTAATTTGATATAAGTTAGATTTTGATTTGAAGGATTATATCCTATTCTGATATTCAATTATATACATTTATATGTCACTCATGTGCATTTTCATAAGAATAATCAGTCATAAATACATTTATTAATGTATCATGTATCATGTATGTTCAATGACAATTCTCAAGTATGCTTCTTTAATAATATTTATAAGCAATTTAAAACACCTTCAAAACATTCTTTTAATCCTTAATACCCTTTTTCACTTCAATTCTTTCATTCAACATCAATTAAATTCATATGAGAGCTTATTTAAACCTGCCTCAAATGGTAACAACCTTATTTGAATTAAACATTCAAACAAACACCCTTTGCATGATCGCGACTTTCCTTCTTCTCTGCAGAGTCCCCATTGTGCAGATGTACAATTGATACTTCCATCATTTTTCAGCAAAGTCACGATCATGCAGATGCACGATCGTGCCCTAATGTGTTTTTCTTCCTCCTTTCTTCTGTTTGTCCAAAACTCACTTACATTTTAAAACCATGTTCACTCCAGTTTTCTAGATTACTTTACCACAAACACATCATCATTCCATACTCATTCACATATCCATTTGTTTTTATGGAATTATCAAACTCTAATCAATTGATTAAATCTCTTCAACTACATAATATCATTCATGAAACCTATCCTTTTCCATAACATGATATCCATTTTATCAAACACTTCATTATCAAAAGTCTATCATTTACAGTTGTTGACCTCTTCATTTTTACTTCAGTTTTAGTGCAGTAACATCAATACATAGTTCAACAATTCATGATTGTTCATAAACTCCAAAACAATTCCTATTCCATATTTTTCCATATCACATGTTCTGTATTTTTTTCCAGATTTTCTTAAGCAGATTTCTGGTCAGATTTGTATGACCATTATGACCTAGACAATGAGGTATGTAAACAACACCTTCTTCTAATAGAATGTTCTACAATGTCCTAAGTGTCTAATGACATCAATTTCATGCATTTTGGTTCGGTATCATACAAGTTATAGTTAAAAATCTATAGACTGTTTTCATACCTTGACAGAACACAATTCTCAACTTCAACACAAATTTTAAGACTCTTAAAGACAGATTTGAAATTCAATTCTTTCATGAAATATGTATCCATATGTCTCTAGTTTACTCCAAATCAAAATCCATCCAATTTGGATATTCATAGATCAATTTATGTCCAAAATAGAGACGTAAGTTCAGAAAAACACTGCATATAACCCACTCCAGCACACTTCATATAACTCCAATTTCCACAATCCTTCATCACACTTTCTGCACATTTTCGTTTTGTTTGTATCACTGAAACTCTTTTTCCTACAACACCACTCATGCATGCATTTATTTATCTTCCTACACCACTCATGTAAGCATCCATTTACAAGCAATAAAACATCGTCAAATTGTCATTTACTACCCATACAAGTTAAAGCATCGGTTACTTGATTCAGAAAGATTCCAGCAGTTGAGAGTGGTTAAAAGAGATTTCAGTGGATAGACAAGAATAGAGAGACAACATATGGTCTGAAGTGGTTTCTTTGCAAGGTGTCACATTGATGAATTAACCAAAAGCCAATAAAAAAAATGAGCAAAGATGGTGTTTCGGTGATGGCAAAGCAAGATGGAAGGTTTAGATGATTTCATTGAAACCAAAGAAACGTGACTTAGGTCGCTTAACTTAGCTTTGCCACATGTCTCTAATGCATGTCTTGCATTTGTCATCGTGTGAAGCTACCAAATGTCACTTATCAATTAGTCCACATGTCACACATTCACTAGTCCATTTGTCACACTTCTATTTGTCTTTTATTTCTATATTTTTCTTAGTCCAAAATACTCCAAATTTTTTATAAATTTCCAAAATATCTGAAATGTCTCCAAAAATGCAAAATTAATTCTAGTACACTCCAATTCAATTTTCAAGACAATTATTCCCTAATTCACACTTTAATCACATTAAAATCACTTATACCCAGAAAATATGAATGAATGCATGTACAATTATTCTCATAAGTGACAACATTATTCACGTGCATGTGTATGCCATATAATGCATAAAATGCACTTCTAAATTCTCAATAAACTCTCATATATAGTATCTTAGGGTTCAAACCCTAATTATGGGATAATAGGATGTTACATGATATTTTGGTCTATTCCAAGAATAAGCATGATCATGTTAAGCACCTGCAGATTGTGTTACAAACCCTGCGAGAAAAGCAATTGTATGCCAAGCTAAGTAAGTGTGATTTCTAACTTCAAGAGGTATCTTTTCTAAGGCATATTGTTTCTTCTCAAGTAATTAGAGTTGATCCCAGTAAGATTAAAGCAATTATTTACTGGAAGCTGCCATGGAAAGTGACAGAAGTGAGAAGTTTTCTGGCTTTGGTAGGTTACTATTGTTGGTTTGTGAAGGGATTCTCGGTGATAACATCCCCTTTGACTAAACTGCTATGAAAAGGAGTGAAGCATGAATGGTTTGATAGATGTCAAGCTAGTTTTAACCAACTAAAAGGAATTCTTACTGAAGCTCTTGTATTGGCTCAACCCACTTCTGGTAGGAATATGTTATGTTTAGTGATGCATCTAGAAATGGTTTAGGTTGTGTTTTGATGCAGGATGGAAAGATAGATGCATATGCCTCTAGACAACTTAAGCCTTATGAACAAAACTACCCTACATATGATCTTAAACTTACAGTGGTAGTGTTTGCTTTGAAAATATGGTGGCACTACTTGTATGGTGAAAAGTGTAGGATCTTCACTGACCATAAAAGTTTGAAGTACCTGCTTACTCAGAAGGAACTTAATCTGAGATAACAACGTTGGTTGGAATTGTTTAAAGATTATGACTGCATTGTGGACTACCAGCTGGGTAAGGTTAATGTCGTGACTGATTCATTGAGTCGAAAGACTATTTCAGCATTATCAATGCAGCAGAGTGAAAGAAGCTTGTATCTGATTGAGCTTTAATAGCTCAGTTGAAAGTTAAGGCTACCTTAAGGCAAGAAATTTGTGATGCACAGAAAGTTGATGATAAGTTACAACAACTTATTTTGGCTACTTAGGAAGGCAAACAACTTTTTTCTATGAAAAGAGATGGTGATTTATATTATAAAGATCGATTGTATACGCAAACTAATGATGATTTAAAGAGAAAGTTATTGTTTAAGGCCCATAATACTATCTTTACAATGCATCCTAGTGGAAATAAGATGTATCAAGATCTAAAGCAGCATGACTGGTGGTCAGGTATGAAACGTGATGTGGTGGATTATGTATCTAAATGTTTGACATTTTAGCAAATTAAAGCTGAGCACCAGGTTCCATCTGGTTTATTACATCCTACTTCGATTCCTCAATGGAAATGTGATAATATTACCATGGAGTTTGTCATAAGAATTCCTCTTACTCGAAGGAAGCTTGATGCTGTATGGGTGATTGTTAATAATTTTACCAAGTCTGCTTACTTTTTGCCTATTCGCCCTGATTATTTTTTGGATAGGCTTGCAGACCTATATATGAATGAGATAGTAAGGTTGCATGGGGTGACACTATATATTATTTTTGATCCTGATCCTCAATTTACTTCAAGATTCTAGAAAAGTATGCAAAATGGTTTGGGTACTCAAGTCAAGTTCAGTACTACTTTTGATCCCCAGACAAATGGATAGTCTGAACAGGTTATCCAGATATTAGAAGATATACTTCAGGGTTGTGTGTCAGAATTCCCACGAAGTTGGGATAATTATCTTTCTCTGATGGGGTTTTCTTACAACAATAATTATCAGACTAGTATTGACATGGTGCCTTATGAAGCTCTATATGGTAGGAAGTGTAGAATTCCAGTTTATTGGACTGAATTGTATGAAAACAAGATGATCAAACCTGATATTGTGAAAGATACTGAAGAGAAAATTTAAGTTATCTAACAAATATTGAAAGCTACCAGTGATAGATAGAAGTCCTATGTCGATTTAAAAAGAAAAGATATTGAATATTAGGTAGGTGATAAGGTGTTTTTAAAAGTATCACCATGGAAACACATACTTTGGTTTGGAAATAAAGGTAAGCTCAGTGCACATTATATTGGTCCTTATGAGATTCTCAAGAGATTCAGACCGGTAGCTCATCAATTAGCTCTTCCTAGAGAATTAGCCAAGTTACATAATGTGTTTTATGTTTCTATATTAAGAAGATATCGGTCTGATGATACACATAAGATTCATGTACAAGAAATTCAAATACAAATGGATTTGACTTATGAAGAAGGGCCTGTGTCTATTTTATCCAGAGAAGTCTAACAACTCAGGAACAAGAAAATACCTTTGGTGAAAGTACTTTGGCAACACCTTGGACTCGAGGAAGCAACATAAGAACCAGAAGAGACCATGAGGGCTCAGTATTCTCAACTATTTTGATCAGGTATGAATTTCTATGATGAAATTCTTTTAAGTGGAAGAGAATTGTCAGGCCCCAAATTGTACCCTAGTTGGAATGTTATATGTTCATAAAAGTACATGTATGATAGATGTTAAAAATTGTGATATAATTGATAACTGCATATGACTTGAATTTTGATTTAATGGATCATACTTAGTGAATTGGAATTAATTAACATCAATAGAGAATTGAGGTATTAAAATGTACATTTGAAATAGGAAAATTGTCAAGTTACAAGATAAGTTGGTACAGGAAAATTAGAATGCCTAAGCCTATGATTTATTGGCATTTGGCATAGCTATTGCATTGACATTTGGCAACATTGGTTGAGTAACAAGTGGCTTGATTAAATTGTGGCATTTGGAATCATTCATTAAGTAACAAATGGCTTAATGGCAGTGTGACAATTGGTAGCTTAAAGGGAGGGCAAATGTAACACGTGCATTGGTGACATTTGCTCCTCCAAGATTAGACATCTAGCAACTTAGGTGTAAACTTGCAAGAAGGTTTTGCAGCCTCCATTGAAGCATCTCCACTGAAACCATTCACCCTCTCTTAGCTCTAAATTTTTGTTTCAATTTCACTTATAATTCTTTCAAGATATTGCATCAAGAAAGCTATCATAGGTCATCTTCTATGTTGCTGCCTTTTGATGTTGTAAGAGCATCCTAGTTTCACTTGAATTTTATACTTGTGTTGATTGTTTAGAAGGCTAGTTTGGCCTATTCTTTGTAGTTAAAGAAGGTAGGGGAATTCTAAAATTTATAGCATGTAGTAATAAGAATTCTTGATGCTTGAATTGGGATAGAATATTTGTTGAATTGATGACATAATGAGGTCAGGAAAATGATGCTTATATGATAGATTTTGCTTTGGTTTTTTATGCCCAAAAGACTATGATTTATAAGTTGTCTAATGTTTGATTTTTGAACTGGTTTTTCAAGTGTAACATGAGAGATTCTATTAAGAGAAGTGTCCTAGATGAAATTGGGACGTTGCTGGTTAATTTGCATGTGTCTTTGGTGTTATTTTCGCATAATAAGACTGAAGTGAGTTTATTGTAGTGGTTCTACTGAATAGACATCGATATTTTAGACATAACTTGATCTAAACATATTAAAATGTGTTGATTTTAATTGTATATTAAACTAGATAGATATGTCTACAATTTTCATGAAGTAATATAATTTTAGTTCTGTCTCTAAGGATTTTGAAATTTGGCTTGATGTTAAGTTTTGGTTACTTTCACTGTTTGAGAATAGTATGTAGTGTTTTAGGTATAACTCTAGGAATAATGAACCTAATTGTATTAACTTTAGTTTTGTATTAACTTTATTTCATTAGAAACTTAAGACAATGAAGAAAATTTGTTTAGAAGAACATATTGCCTAAAAATCTCAACTTCTATGTCAAAATGGCCATACAAAACTAACCTAAAAATATGTCCTGAAAAAAATAGGAAAATTTCAGGAAAAATGGGAGATTAGCTTCTATACCGATCGTGGGGAGGTACCTTACGATCTTAGGCAGTACTTAGGAAGGGAAAATGTTGGTTTTAGAAAATTATTGGACTACATAAGGTTAAGGTGCTTAAGAATGGTTTAATTGAACTTAATTAAGGTTGAAAATGAGCCTAGATGATGTAGGTTAATTGAGTAGAAGTTAATCTAGTTATAGACTATTAATTGATGTAATAAGTTAAAGAATGTGTGATTAATTAATAATGTGACTAATGTTGAAATGTATGGTATGTTCAAGATGAATGTGTTTTTAAGAATACAAATGTGTTCCAAGAGTTTTATGTGATGTGAATTGGATATGGATATTTGAGAATTGGGAATATCTGTGATGTTATATAATATGTAATGACTTAATGTTTCATTGATATATTAATGCAAATGCTTATGTTTCAAAGGCATATTGAGTGCAATCAAAGGGAGTGAATATGTTCTATATGAGAAAAATATTATCAAGGCATATATTATTTGCTTATGATTCTGAAATCTAAAATGGATTGTTTTAAAACTGCCAAGCCCTAGTCGTGGGTAAATAGGCATGCCTAAAAGAGTCTACAGCTGCTCCTCTGACACTTCAGTGTCGACACTTCAGTATCTCCTAATATTGACACTTCCGTGTCTCCAGATTTTGAAACTCCGGTGTCTCCTGATAAAGACACTTCAGTGTCTGAGACATAAATCTCTCCTGTTCTGGTCCCGTTACCCACTTCTGTAAAATGGATTAGCAGGCTAACATGTTTGTATTTGATACATGTTTTGCTTTGATATAAACAAGTTCTGATCTAATATAAGATAAGCTCAGATTTGATACAAACATATTTTGATCTGTTACAAGTTAAATTTTGATCTGAAGGATTATATCCTATTCTGATATTCAATTTTGAGACCTGTACATTCTATTATGATATTTATGAGTTTTATTCTAATGCAAGAATGTTCAGTATTAATGAATCATATATTATTTTTGGACACATTGTTTGGAATACTCTGTATTATGAAAAATCTAAGATTGTTTACGATATGACATGATTCAGTGCATGTGAATGCTAGACAACTGTTAGAAATACTTGTGATTATACATTATGACCCCGTTTGGTGAATGGTTTATCAGCCAAAAATTAGCTAATTGACCATTTCAGCTTATTGACTATGTTAAACAGCTACCTATTTTGTTTGGTGATCCAGCTTATTGGGTTGGCTGATTGAACCCAATCAGCTGATTTTCAAAAAGCTTTGGAGGACCAGCGTTTTGTATTCAGCTGATCAAAAATGACGAAATACCTACAGACACCGACAATTCATTCAGAAAGTTTTGGGTAAATTTTCCTCTCTTCACGAACCTTCGTTCTGATCACGATCTTCTACCAACGTTTGATCTTCTACTCCTTCATTTTGATCATGATTGTGTCGTCCGAAAAGAATACCCACAAACCTAAGAATGTGTTAGTTCCTTAGACGATGGGCGATTAATGCCCATCATCAAAAACTATAAATGACGATGAAGCTTCCAGAAAGAGGTGGTATGAGATGCCATTAAAGGCCCTGCCATGTTGAGCTTTATGAGATGGAGCTAGTTGCTGCGATTTCGGCTGGAGCGTGACGACTGGAAGAACACGAGGCAGAGGTTGTCTAGAGGTTACACAGAGAAGAGGAAACGTGGGAAGCAGTTGTAAGAGATGTGAATAGTAACTTAGGACTAAAAATCTCCAACCTTATTTGTCAAATCAAGCTACAGTATGTTGATGGTGTAGGCAGATTGTTTTGTTCGACTTTTGATTTTTAAAAGAATTAATTCCAATTAAATGAGTTTATTGAAGTTAAGTAATTTTAAATTCTTATTAAATTTAAAAAGGTTTTTTAATTATTTGAAAATTATTTTCCAGGTTAATTTTATTAGGAATGTTTTAGAAGTTAATTTATTTTTTTTATTTAATCATAATCTTATACTTTTTTTTAAATCATGTCCTTATAAGTCATTTTACACATAAACAGCCAATACTAAATAGCTAATTTTACCAAACATCAAATGACAAACAGCTAATGCAATCCTCTGGTCAAATCAGCTAGTATAATCAACTATCAGCTAACAGCTGATATAATCAGCTAATTGCCAAACAGGGCCTATGTTTAGTTATTCTCCACTAAGCGTTATGCTTAGCATGGTGGTTTTGCCTTCATGTAGGTTCTAATAAGAAGATTTAAGGATTGGGATAAAGACAACTGTAGTGGCCAAGAAGATTGTGTTTAGTTTTAGAAATGTTCAGTTTGTTTTTGAATTGTTTTTCAATGTAATGGGACATGTTATATTTTGCGTTTTGTTTAATGGTTTATAATAACCTTAATATAGTTTGGATTTGGATTTAAGGCTTATATGTAATAAGTACCATGTGTATGTTATGTTATGAATATGATCCAACCATTGATGAATGAAATGTATGTTCCTTGAATTTCTGGAAATGCTTTAGTATGTTTTGGATTATTTTTGTTTTGTTTTGTGTAGCATCTACATATCCTCATAGGGGGTATGTGGGTGTTACATTTATGTTCTTGTTTTGCATATGAGGCGGTGCTAGAAAGATACGTGATTACTTACATATTGCAAGTGACCATGTAAATGACAAAGAAAACCCCTATTTCATGTTATAAAAGAGAAAAGACATAGGTTTTCATAGATAATGTAGAAACAATGTCCAAAAAGTAAGGAAAAACAGAGAGAGGGCAAAGAATTTTGTATTCTCATCCTTGTTTAAATGTTTTTGGGATTGGTTTAAATGATTGTTAATTTTGATATCAACTTTATTTTCAATCTTGAAACTTTGTGAGACAACTTGTTATTGTGGGGACTAGGGCTCAACTTTTTCTTGTAAATCCTTGTTAAGTTGATTTTTCCTTCTAAACTGGAGGGTTTTAGTTTATTAGTCTCATATTTTTCTGCTGCTGTAACTTGAAGAATTCTTTCTTGTCCTTAAATTTGGTTGATCTTTTGGAGAGTTGTGTATTTGATGAAATTAACTTAACCATATATCTGTTTTCACCTTCTATTATGATGGCTTTGATACCACTTGTTAGGAGACAAATACACAACTCTTTAAAAGATCAACCAAATCTTAATGATAAGAAAGAATTCTTAAAGTTACAGTAGTAGGAAAATATGAGAATAAGAAACTAAATGATATAGTCTAACTATAGATAGTAAAATAACACATAAACTACATAAGTTCTTATACTATAAATCTTAAGGTGGCCACCAGATCTATAGACAATAACAGTTTTAATATTCTAAATTAATACATATGGCCCAAATAAGAAACTCATAATCCAATAATTATAAAATCAATAGGGCTATAGAAGTTGTATGTGAGGAATGTTTCAATTCTTTGCTCCCACAAATCTTACAAAAGCCAAAGTGCTGCGCTAATAACTCCACGACATCGAGCTCCTCCATCTCACAGTCCTTGTCATGATACTATTCTCTCTCCTTTACCTTTAAACATAAATACTCATTTTATATTGATACTTTTAGATTCAGCAACTTAAACAATTTAATGGCAGTGGCCAAATAATTGAGAGCTTGGGAATAAGCAAAGAGCGAAACACCGCTAACGATGATTTGTTGGATGGTTTTAGATCTGTTATTCTTTATAAAAATCCTAAAAGGGTAACACTCTTTAAGAAAATAATAAAAACCTTAATAATGCTATTGCTTTGTTTGTTGAGATGAGGGAGAAATCGGTTTATCACATTCCAGATAACTTCTTCTTTTTTTACTCTCAAAGTAGCTACTAATTTGAGGTTTTTAAGGGATGGAATTCAGTTATATTGTAAAACTTTGACTATTAAGCTGAATATTCATCTCTACATTAGGAATAGTATGTACGGGGAGTACAAGTGCCTTGATTTTGCATGGAAGGTGTTTGAGGAAATGTGTGACTAAATGTTGTTGCATGGAATGCAACTGCTTACAACATAAATGAGGACTGGAGATATTGTCGGTGCAAGGCAAATCTTTCTTTTTTTAATTAGGGATTTTAATAATTATTTAATTTAATTAAAGATTAATATAATTAATTATATATTTTAATTTCAAATAATTAAAAAATAAATAATATTATGTCAGCATTGACGCAACATTTAACTACCAGACGGTTAATCTCATTAAAAGATTTTGCCCTATAAAAGTATGTTCTAAAAATTTTCAAAATGTTAAGAATCAAATTGAATATTTCAAAAGGTTAACGTTCAAATTATATTATGAGTCAAAAGTGTATTTTAAACCCTAACATTTACATCAAAATCTAACTTGAACACCCTTAAATTTTGGAGCGTTTAACTTGAACCCTAACATTTACAAAACATTCAAATCAAATCCAAGTTAGATGACGGAGTTACACGTGACATTGTGGCATTTTTCTCTTATGTGGAATCTTTTTTATAATTGCATAAGAATGGGAGTTTAAGTAAGAAGTGAGTCCCACTTTCATATTCTTAGTTGACATAACATTGTATTCTTGTCCTGTAACTCTGTTGATTACTAGTTCACTGTCTTTTTTGTTCATCCAAGCATACTGTTCCTCTCTCTCTTTCTCTCCCCTTTACTTTTTAACATATTTTTCTCTTTCTATACATATATACCCTCTTTAGTTATTCTCCCTCTAGACTTGGAAATGGAGACTCTTGACATGGCAGAAGCAGCAGGAAACCGTTTCATGGACAACCTTTTGGACTTCTCTTCTAACATAAGTAAGGAAAATAATGACAAAATGGACCCTCCCAACAACAGACCTAGAGGAAAGCCTCTTCCTTCTCGTGCTCCAGGAATCCACGTCATCTTAAGCCTTTTATGCTTGTAAGTTCATGTTGCTTTCTCCCTTCACATTGGGGTCTTTGGTGCATAAAGTAGAATCCTACTTTGCGTTTCCATGTATAGTTTTCTCATCAACTTGGTTATGACCTGTCCATTTTTTAGTGTTGCATTAAGGAAACTCTAGTGACTGAACCTTGTCATCTTCCTAGCTCTAAGATGGAGAGAGAAGGCCTAAGTTTTAAGATACCTTGAGCTTCCCATACTTCATATATTGTCACAAACACTTAGGGCCTGTTTAGTTGGATGTTAATTAATGGAATGCAATGGAATTGAATGTAATGGAACGAAATGGAATGGTTTCTAATGAAATAGAATGTAATATAGTGAAAAGTTGTTTGAGAGGGATGGAAGGGTTCATAAGGTAATGTAGTGAAATGTTGTTTGGAAGATGGATGGAATGGAATGGAATGTACAATAAATGACTATTATACCCCTTATATTAAAATGATTGTTGCAGGAAGTTTAACGCTATGATTTTAAAATAGAAATCATGTCCAATTAAAAGGTCACAGTTGTGACTTATTCAACCGTGACAAATAATTTTTTTATATATTATTAACTAATACACAATTCATTATTAATTATATAAAATATTATTATTAATTATTTAATATATTTTATTTTATTAAATTTTATTTTATTCTATTCTATTCTATGTGATTTATATATATAAACAATTTATTTATATTTATATTTATATAGAAATATAGACAAACAATAAAAGAACAATTTTTTATATATTTAAAGCACAACGTCGGCCTATCAAGGGCCACCATGGCATCAACTGAGAGTTTTGTGCGAAATAAAAGGTCACATAAAAAATATGCAACACTAAAACATGCACAACATCATTTATCTGCATTGAAAATATCATAAAAGATCAATGTTAGCTTAATCAAAAATTCAGTTTCATTTAGTTCCCTCAATTACATGGCTTTATGAAAAATTCATCCACAAAATATACAAAAATATCTGACAAAATGTGCACATTGAGTAGAGAGAAAAGGACCTGATACCAAGTCATCAACACATACTACACTGTCTTCTATTCCTCAGAAGACATCAGAAACTCCAATATGTTCTTCCGAATATTTACTGGTGCACCAAGTAATGCCCTGACATCATTAGGCCTACGAATAAGGAAAAGATAACTTTCATACAATTTTGATCCTTCTAGTCCCAACTCTACCAAATGATTATATAGTTCTTCTGAAATGGGAAGCGATTTAACTAACAGTGCAGTAGATTTTATAATAGCTTCTGCAACTGTTTGAAGGCCATCTTTAATTACATCTTCACCATCATCTGCCCTATTTTTCCTTTTTCGTCATGTTCCTAGGCTTGCATTTTGTGAATGAGCTGGCATTCCCATTGGAGATTCAGTGCAATCACCATCCATCGTTACATTGTCTTCCAAACTTAAGTCATTGTAATCTTTTTCATCCATGATTTTGGAACACCCACTATCGACAAAAATGGTGCACCTTCTTATCTCCTGTGCTGTTTAATCATGCTCGCAAGTTGCTCTATCACGTTCATAAATCTTTACCATTTTCTCGTAGTTATGAAAAGGCTTCTGTCTCCACTCAGCAGCTTTTGGTTTAGCCTGTTACAAAAAAAGTTAATAAATCAACCAAATCACATCAGATATCATATTTTTTTCTAACAAATAGTAAACAAGTTCACCTGGATCATGGTCTCCCACACTTCTGGCTTAGCAGTCCACATATTTGTTAACGGATTCTATGCAAATCCACTACCTCCATTTGAAAATAAATCAAAACACTTACTCCACTTGTTATTAATAATCTTGTTCCGATTTTTTAATTTTTCCTTATCGATTGCTTTATCTGGAAATTTTTCCTTTAGTTTAGGTTCAATTGTATCAAGTGCATATGTTGTGAAAGTCACACCAACACAATTGCCTTGTTGATGCTGGTGCAAGTATGTGTCAACCAAAGCATCATCTATAGCTTGATTCCAAAAGCACGACTCTCTTCAGAGTGGCATTTTGTATTTTAAAATTTTAAATACAAAATCTGATATTTATATCAAAAGAATACACAATATTGAAGCTTCAAATATTTCCAAATACTATAAAAGGCAAGAATAATGAATAAGCATTACAAAGACACAATTACATGTGAAAACATTAATAGCATTAATAAATAGCATCATATTTAGATATAAGTAGCCAATATATATTTTTAAAGCAATATAAAATCATAGAAACTGTAAATTTATTGTGATCCAGCAATATCTATCCTGAAGTATAATCAGCCCATATATGAGCAGTCATGTTATATCTTATAATCTCTCTACTGTGTGCATCATCTTCGTCGTCATTTTCATACTCACCTTGGTTATCATTTTCCCCTCCATCGTACTCTTCATTAAGAAATGGATCATCTGGATCTACACCAATTAAGAAAATGTGCAAAATGACATAAACCATTTTTTTCGTCTGAATGTCATATGATGGTTTTGTGGTGGATGCTATAATCGAGAACCGTTTTTTCAACACACCAAATGCCCTTTTAATAACGTTATGTAATGATGAATGTCGATGATTGAATAATTCACCAGCATTTCATGGAGGATTCCTTAAATATTCTTTCAAGTGACATCTTTCCCCTCTATACAGTGTAATAAGTCCACTTCTCAACATGAATCTAGCATCAACAAGATAGTATTTTCCTATCATGAATAAAACTATGTCAAAATGTAATATATGACATTTATTAGTTAATAAGATTTTAGCCCTATTTTTACCTTGTGGAATTTTAAATGAGAACTGCCTGGTTAGTGCACTTTTCATAATCTGTGAATCAGATGTTGTTCCTTCCCACCAAGCCAATTCATACATGAACTTCATATGAAAAGAACAAGCACACAACACATTTTGTGTTCGATAATCCTTTCTCCCACGAAATCTAGGAGCATCTCGAATAGATACTTTCACAAGGATATATGTACAATCAATTGCACCAACACAATCATGACATTGAAGTATATTATTCTCAAATATTATGTGTGTTTAATATAATTATACTAAATTAAGAAAAGAAAATCACCTTTAAAAATGGGTAGAATCTACTACTGTTCAATATTTTCGATGGGATTTCTAATCCTTCAGGTTGTCTTAGAAACATATCTTAGAGCTGTATAACTATTTTCAAAATGCTATGAAATGACATCTTATAGTTTCCCCAGTTTGACTCCAAAAGAATGCAATCTCCCGATTGGTAACGTTATGCCCTAATATGTATAGAAACTTTGCTACTTATTTTTCAACAGTTGCTTTTACAGTGGGTCAAAGCATCCCTTTTCTAGCTAATAAATCATATAATTTGACAAATGGTTTAGGTTGCATTCTAATTATATTTCTCCTATTGGAATGAAATAAAATTCTTCACATGATACTCTCCCTTGATTGCAATCTCTCTGATGGTGTAAGTATTTGAAGTTTGTCTTTCACACATCTCTTATATAACACCCACCAGTAGATCACAAGACAAGCAACATGAACAAGCACTAATTGATGTATACGAATCAATTTTTGTTTTTGATTATCCATTTGATTATCTTCACCATTCATGTCTAAAAAAATAAAATTAGGAGTAGTTTTTAGAATGTGAAAATCAAAATATAACACATATGACATAGATATGTCCATTTATATATGGAGCTATAAAAGCAATAAGAAGCAACATAAGGGAAGCTTCATTTGAATCATTCCCCCACTGAAATGTCAAGCAAAGTAATAGGAAAACAAAACCAAAGAAGACAGTGACGATTGGAAAACACCCCAAATTCAGACAACATAATATATAAAGTTAGACTACATCAATATATATATGTGTGTGTGTACATGACAATTTAACATCAATAACTAGTTTTAACTATTCCAAGTTACTCCTAAACGTGAACATGAAAGGCTTGTTTTTCACTAATTACCATTGACATTACAATCTTGATGTGGCATATATCTTCATGGTACATTACATTTCACATTTTCATTTGTGATGCTTGATTATGGAAACATAGCTCCTCTCCCAATTCATATATTTTCTATAGTCCTTTTGAAATTGACAATCCCAATTTTCTTACAAAGTGCCTACTTGTTGTATTTCACCTTATCTCCTTCCTCTCCAACTCTTTCAGTTCTCAAATTTGAAAAGATTGTTGCTATTTTTTTTCTTTAGCGAGTAATTGCATTTTGTTTGACAATTGATAGTCTAAGTGGTTCCTGTACATTACATTTCTCTCGTTACTCTTATATCTATACTAAAATTCAAAATTTGTGAAATGGTTCTATAGTAGTTTGTTTATACACATGGATGTTCGTGTCATAAGTTTCACAAGTTCCATTTAGTATATCAATCAAACTAGCATATTAATGTTGAAATACTCTTTGTAATTATCATTACGAGAGCTATTTAGTATATGAATTGGTCCACAGGAAGAAACATGGATTATCTGAATTTGATCAGCTTATATGAAAATGTAGTGCCCATATTTAAGTACAATTCTCTCTCACCATAATGTTAGGATCTTAAGCACTTCTAATCGTTTCTACTCTATTCATTGACCAACTCTTGATTTATCTTTTTATGCAATGTTGTTTTGTCAAACTAAGTTTACTTTGCTTTACTGGGTAGTCACTTCTGTAGTTAATTTTAGGTAAGTATACTAAAACATGTTCTTGAAGAGGTTGACAAAGTGATGCATGAGTTCAAAGGCACACTCTACAAGTCAATGGAAGATCCACAAATAGATCTTACAAGTGTAAGTTTCTGAGTCCAATGTAAGGAGACCAGATGTTTATGTTTCTCTTTCATATTTGCAGCAGTGATATCAAATGCTGTCTTACTTAGTGTACCTTATAAAATCAAAATTTTAATACTTAGTCACATTTCTCCCACTTGTTCCCTTGGTCACTTTAACACCTTTCTTTAGAGAGAGAAATTCTTATGTTAAAAAACTTCATGTGAGAGATCAGGAATCACTTCATAAGTTATTCATTATACTCTTGTTTGGATGATTGTAACTTTTTATCCAGACAAGCCTAATGCCTCTACAAGAGATCCATTTAAGGAGGAATGGGATTGACAATTATAAAAGTGATATTTGACTCTTTCTCTTTATTAATTTCACAGATGAATAGCTTCTTCTTTTTTTAGAGCTCCTAACCCCTATCTCCCATGTTTTCATTTTTTGTGTGACATTATTCCCATTGATGAAATGAATAAGCCATAACTTTTAACCTTTAGACTAATGCTTGCGATACTTATTGCAAGATGAGATCATAATGGGGCTTCCTCCAATGATTTTCTTTAACTTAATGTGCAACATTTGCAAGTATTACACTCAAATTTAGCATTTGGGTTAGCTCATTTCTACATGATCTTCATTCCTTATTTAAAGATTCTTTAGTACGGTTTGATGAAGTATCTTAAGAGAAATGATTAGAAACATTTTGAATATTTAGATTGGCTTATATTTTCTCTTATATAGAACCTTGGTATGAACTTCACATCGAGTTTTTTATCTTATGGCTTCTAAAGAACTAGGGAAGATGAATGCCATTTGTAAAATCTAACTTTTAAAGTACAGAAATAAAGTGGTTTTATCATCAGTGTTAGACTCATCTTCAGAAGTTAGTGACAACTTTGGATCTTGAGCATCATATCTTTTTGCACTTGATCATTGACCTATGGATTGTATTAGATGTTTATACAGCAGTCCTTGGTGGAAGTCAAGGATTCCTATTATTATCTTGGTTTCCAATAGTAGTTGGACTTTTTAAGTTGTGTTAATTTCTGTTGGTTTGGTTGGGTGATGCACTAGGAAGCAAAAGGGACCGTATATGTTAATAGTCCTTTTATCTACTTGATTGATTATCCTATTTATTTATGTGGAGAACTCGTGAAAAAGAAGAAAAAAAAGATTGTAGTGTACGAAACCAAGTAAAAAACCAGCCAACAATTAGAACTCAAAAGCAAGCAAGGAAACAAACAAACAAACAATTTTTCCTATAAATAATTAGAATACATGATCGAAACGAAAAGGAGAAAGTGATAGGCACAACAGAATCATCAATTTGAAATTGAAAAGATTTCAAAGACAGAAGAATAGACACCTGAAGCTGAAGCAAAGAATAAAACATCCAATAGATAGAGTAAAATTGAGAGATAGGAGAAGGAAAGTCAGGAAAAGGAAGCGGAGGTGTTATTGCGTGGACAAAAGAGAAAAGGATTTTCTGTTATCTGTTGATCGGCGACTTACTCTTCCTGATAAAGATGTTCCTCTTCTGCTGGCCGGTGAAGACGCTCCTCTATGGGAATAAGCAGTGAAGACACTCTTACCCTGCCTCAATGGTCCCCTGCCAATGCCTAACAATGACTTGCTCTTTCGAAGACGCTCCTCGACTGCTACAATGTCTCCTGCCAATGCCCAATACAATAGACCTATAATGACTGCCAACGACCAACACAATGGATGTATTGTGTTGGTTGTTATTAGGTTAAGGATAAATAATAGTAATATGAAAAAATTATTGAGGGTATATTAGGTAGTATATGTTTATTAGTTTACATTCTATCCTAAATCCTCTGAATCGGAGATTTCTTATTTTCACTGTTTAGGATAGAACGGAACGTAACATAAAACCCTTCGCTTCCATCCTATTCTATTTCATTCCATTATAAAACTTCCTTCCAAATGATAGAAGTGTGTTACGTTCCATCCCGTCTCTTTATGAACCTCCCAACCAAACAGGCCCTTAGTGAATTTAGAATCATGTATGTTACAAGATTATCAGGCAAACCCATCTCAAATTGCGATCCTGAATATAAAGAGTCACTCTCCTACACACCGTCCATCACCAACCACTTAAATGGATCTTACCTCACCATCAAAAGCCATAACCGAAAACAAACAATGACAAATAACAACCCCATAACTATTTTGATATGGTCTAGTTTTATATATTGAACTCCTCCATCTTTATATAAGAATAACGATCTAAACCTCTCATTCCTTCCCTTTTATGCAGGCCTTTCTAGTGCTCTTCTTTTCTTTTCCCCTTCTTCTTTTGATTGTGGTCTGTGTAGAAAAGGGTTAGGTCTTCTGTTGCTTTGCTTGTTAAAACTTCAGTTCCTTGCCTTTATGACCAACCTAATGACGTGATCTGTGGCTATTATGGTCTTATATGTCTCACTTTTAAGGACTTCTGGTGGGTTTTAGTGGTCATTTCAATTTCAAGGATACCTTTACCAAGTCCCTTATTTTCCTAGAGCCTCAAAGATTAAAAAAGCTTCATCCAAACAATAGGGCATTTTGGAGAGGAGACTCTCCTTTTGATAATGGTAAACTTGCAAATGTAAGTTTTCTCTCGTTTTCCTTTCTACATGAAAATAAATGCTAGGATTACTAAAGAATTGCATATATATGCACAATGAATATATACATGTATTATAAGATGTGGGGTTTTCCTAAAACTTTATGCATGTACAGGTTGACCTTGTCGAAGGATACTATAATGTCAAACATAATGTTAAATATAGGCTATCACTGGCCTTTACAATTTCCATATTATCACCGGGCACCCTATTCTATAAAAAAGAGCTGCATGCCACTGGAGAACTTGAAAACACCCGAACTGTCATTAAATGAGCCACTAGTTATCTGCTAAAATCCAGTTGTAAGCATTGCCGTTTGTACGTACAGCTAAGCCATGATGATACGAAGTTATCTGTTGATCTACAGTTAGTTTCTTTTTCAAAAGGGTCCTAGCATATAGCTCAAGATATAATCTTTAATGGATGTGAAGGTGGGAGATCTAATGGCAGCCCTTAAATGCTGGGTTAGACTGAAAAACATGCAGACGTTAAGAACTATGTTGATGATTGACGAGAAACAACCTAGAAGTGAGATTACAGCTAAAACATCAGCTAAAATGGCTTCTTCTTCTATTATTTTTAGACACTGTAATCGTACCTATGCTCATAGCCTGCTCAACAAAGTCAAATTAGTACATGTCTCCTTTCTTTGGTTAATTTGTGTATCTTTTTACAACACACACGCAAATAGGCAAATTTGTGTATATTTATCCTGCTCCAGGTTCACTACCTCTTTCTTTCACTTTTTTTTGGTAGAGAAAACTCAGGCAAACATTAAAAGCCAGGACTAAAAATAAAACACCCAGAGTTATTAGCACGAATGTTGTCAATGATGAAATTCGGTGGAGGCCGATGCACGAATATGTCAAGTGGGTAGTTGCACTCCAATTCTGTAAGTTTATCAGCTACTACATTGGCCTCCAAAAAAATATGTTCTACTATGAAACGTCCCATTAACTACCGACACTCTAAGATGATGGTGCTCCAGGGGGCCGTAACCTTCTTATTCCTCAATGCTTAAATCACTTCCCACGAGTTCGATTCTAAATGTAACTTGCAAATCCCAACCGAGAGAGCCAAGGAGAGGCCTATTTTGATCACCCAAGCTTCTGCCTCCCATGATAGGCATCGTCCTAGCGATTGAGTGAAACCTGTGATCCATTGGCCTTCTGCATTCCTCAATATGCCACCTATAAAAGAGAGACCAGTAGAAGTATCATGACTACCATTGCAATTCAGTTTGAGCCAACCTTGAATTGGAGGGATCCACTGAACCACCAATTTTCCTGTCTTACCATGTGTAATGCAGAGTGTTTTAGGTTAGTAAGTGAGAAATAAAATTCCTCTCCTTTCATTTTAATAGCTACCGTTGGTTGGGAGCTTGCATCTGTTCGATCGAAAAATAAAACATGCAAGATTAGGCTAAAATGGAAGATTTCAAAACTTTTTTAGATATCAAAACACAGCGGAAGCAAGATAACCAAATCAACACGCCAAGCCATACATGATACGGTATATAGAAAATAATTATCGTAAGAACAAGATGGAGATTATATTACTGACTCCTTTTGCTACAACTTTAACTCGTCTCTGTATTATCCTCTCCTTCTTTAGCCTTGCTTTTGAATCCTTTCCTTTGTCAATGTGTTCTCTCCTTGTTGTTGTATCCTTAACCAATCTGATCTACCATTTTTTCTTCTTGGACAACTTGGTTAACAAGATCCTTTGGTGGGAAAGGGGAAGAAATATTTGGAAGAGATTTTTCTTAGAAGAAAGAAGCCAAAGATGAGACACCTCTCATGCAAATTTCGGCTAA
>JAOQMS010000004.1:14606785-14617990 GCA_027563885.1 Erythroxylum longipes | reverse complement strand
ATGTCGTCCATCTCTCCATTCACTTAAATGATATCTTTGTCCTCTGTATGGTGCAAGAAATCCTTCACAATTGGTGTCCCCAGCATCAACCAAGTAATAATGACCGTGTGGAACTCCCAATTCATTCCTCCTACTAATGGCATCACGAAGAACACGTCCATTTGCTGCAGATCCTTCCCACCCAGGCAGAACATATATGAAATACCCGTCTTGTGAGCAAACACCTAACACATTTGTTGTAATCTCCCCTTTCCTATTCCAGTATCTAGCTTTTTCAATAGAAGGAACTCTCAACTTAATGTGAGTTCCATCCAATGCACCTAAACAACGCTGAAACAAAGAAAATAAATATGACACACTTTACACATATCCTTAAAAATTAATAATGAGGATATAACATGTATATTTACCTTGAACCACTTCCACTTATCATCATTTGAATCTTCCAGCACAGGTTCTCGCTTCATCCATAACATATCTCCAAGTCTCATCATACCATTGAGTATTAAGTTAAAATACCTACTAATGGTTTCTCCAGATCTACCAAAATTGTATTGTATTACTTTATTCTTCATATGATGTGCTAATATGTGTAAAAATATTGCAACTTGCTCATCTACAAGCATATTCTTACTAGGTTTCAAACCACCCACATACCTTAGTAATAAACATAACTTATGAAATGTTGTCCTATTCATTCTAAGTAGGTTGTAACATGCTACATCACTACTACACACCAATCCCTTTAGATAAGATCTCTTAGCAATAAAGTCCATTTTGTGAGGTATGTGTCTAATTATTCGCCTTCTTGATATCACAGTCATGCACGCACATTAAAAAAAACCTCCATTGCTTTAACCATGCTCACCCACAAAAGCAACAAATGTAATAGTTCTCTCTTTTCTTCTAATAGTGCCATAACTGTATAACCAATTATGTAGAGTCATAAAAATTTTGTTTAACATGTATAAATTATAATCACCGCCTAAGTTCAGCCTCATTCAACTATATTTTTCTTTTTGGACAAAGACCATCCAAATAAAAGAAAAAGATATAGACCATCCAACAAAACAAGAACATGCATAAGGAAAAAAAGTAAAAGGAATATTTCAGTTTACTTGTATATCTAACAAATATATAATAATGTCATCCCCTTTCCAATTAATTTCCTCAACATATAAAATATTTTTTAAAAATCAATGGATAGGCGAAGAGAGAACCTAAAAAGAAAAACATATTTGGTATAAAAAATCAATATAAGAGTGCGGTGAAAAAATCAATTACAGATTTGGTAGAAAATATTTCCTCAACACATATCAAATGGACGAATGATTTGGTATAAAAAAATCAATAAGAGTGTGGTAAAAAACATAAACAAGGGACTGAAAATATAAACAATGGCGATGCTGCGTTTAATGGAGACACTGCGATTAAAAATATAATTTGCAGAAAAGAAAATCCAAAAGCAAGTGATGAAGAGGAATGTGTGTGTGTGTTTGTCATAAATAATGTAGAGTGAAAGTGAAACTTACTGGTGATGCTGCGTTAAATGACAAGAACAAAGGAGAGAACGATGAAAAGAGCAACTTGGCAAATCTGGTAATGCCAAGAACAAGGGAGAGAAAGATGAAGAGTGAAAGTAAACGGCTTCAGAACGATAGAAGAGAAGATAAATTAGGGCAAATGTAATAAGGTTAAACTTGTCTAAAAATTATTATAAGTGGGGATATTTTTGTCTTCAAAATTTTCAATCCCAAGTTTTAAAATGCAATACCAAGGGGGAAGGTGGGCTTGCCCAATCCCACCTATGTAGTAATGTGCAATCCTTGGGCTTCTTCAATACCACCTACCAAACATACTTATTTGACTGACTCTCTATCCTAACCCTTATCCCATGCCTCTAGTGCTGCGTACCAAACATGGCCTATGAGTGTTCAATTTTATAAATTATGTAGCAGGGATTTGAGGTTCATCAAGTGTCTTGTTAGATAGTTGGGCTTTGGGCTCATATTATTTCTTATCAGGTGAAGACTTAAGGTGCCGAATGATTATGCATTTTGGAAAGCGCGCGCAGAATTTCTTATTAATAAACGCTTGACTTTATACTTGCCTAAAACATAACATCTTAAATTACTTCAAACTCAAACTCAAAACCTAGCCCTAGTCCATTAGAATTTGGATTTTGGTTCTCATAAATTGGCTCCACAAGACTTCAACTAAGCCCAACATTGTCTTCTGTTTACTTCACACATACCCCTCTTTATATATTATACGAAGCCTCAAAACCCTAGGAGTCGGAGAGCAGACGAACAGAAAGCAGCAGCAGGAGCAGCCATGGTGAGATCTGCATCCAGATAAATATGAATATTTCGACCAATTTTTGTCTGGATTGGGTTGGTTAATAAATTTTTTTGTATATTGCGTGTATAATAGGCGGATGTTGAGACCGATGTCGCGGCGCCAGGACAACCGAAGAAGAGAACGTTCAAGAAGTTCAGTTTCAGAGGAGTGGATTTGGATGCTCTCTTGGACATGTCCACTGATGAGCTTGTTAAGCTCTTCCACGCTCGCGCTCGCAGAAGGAAATTTGATTTTATTCACTTCTTTCTCATCTGGGTTTTCATCTTTATCTCCTTAACATTTTTCCTGTTCAAACAGGTTCCAGCGTGGTTTGAAGAGGAAGCCGATGGCTCTAATCAAGAAGCTCCGCAAGGCGGTATGTATAATTTTCATTGATTTTTTAAGGTCATTTCATGATTATTGATTGAAAATAACCTATGTGAAAAACGGGATCTTGATTTGTTTCAAATATCATCTCAAGTTTCTGTGGTCTTGTGATGTTTGGCTTCCTTAAATTTATGGTGTAAATGGATTGAAAATTTTTGAGATTGTTAAAATCATTACTGTGTCATAATTTCTAGGTTTTGTCATGTTTACTTGGAAAATCTTATTAAGTTACTCTTGTGGTTCGCCTTAAATATTAGTTGGAGTTAAACAGTTTCTTCAAAAGATTAAGAATCAGAAGAATAACTGGCTGTGTTTGGTATTATAAGATGAGTTGATGCAATCAAAATACATATTGGTTTTGACTTTGATTAATCCTATTACCTTTTCGTTTCTTCATATATGATTAAGTTTCAGTTGGTGTTAAAAATTAATGAAAACATGTTCTTGATATTCTTCTACAGAAAAGGGAGGCTCCACCTGGTGAGAAACCTGAGCCAGTTAGGACTCATCTCCGAAACATGATCATAGTACCCGAAATGATTGGCAGCATCATTGGTGTTTACAATGGGAGGACTTTTAATCAAGTTGAAATCAAGCCTGAAATGATTGGTCACTATTTGGCTGAATTCTCCATCTCCTACAAGCCCGTCAAGCACGGAAGACCTGGTGTTGGTGCTACCCATTCCTCCAGGTTTATTCCTCTTAAGTGAAAACTTTGAATTTTCCCAGTGTCCCTAACATGGATGTGATGATTTAGTTGAATGTAGTTTCGCTGATTTTATGATATTAGTTCCTCCTTTTTAAGCCTTATTTAAGACTGTTTTGGGACAACAAGATCAGTTTTGCTTGAAGTTTATATCTATATATAATATTTTATTATTGCGTCTCATAATTGATTACTTGAATAAAGCATATACAGAAGGTTCGCAGATGGCTTGAATTTGAATTTCTCATTTTAAAACTAAAAAGTTCAGAGGGTCCTTCAACCTTAACAACACTAATAATCGATTTCAGCTGAATCATCGTGAAGCCCAAATGAAAGGGGAAGTTAAATGCAAATATCGCCGAAGTTTCTTTCGGACTAATCTTTTATACGTGCCTTTAATTCATGTACATGAACTTCGACCTAACGACCCAGCGAAAGCCCTTTTTCATCCAATTAGACGATGATTCCTTGACACTAATTAATAGGCTTATAATTTGCTAATCGAGGTTTCCCCGTTCAGAAACTTGCAATGATTATTGTTCGCGGGGATGGAAGAGCATGCTGTTGGTGGTTTTAACTTTCCTCCGGAACCTGAATGTAGGAAAGGTGCAACAAAATAGCTACCCTCAGTTCAGGCTATTGCATGTATGTATAGACAAGGTAGGCTATTACGCGTTACGCATGTAAGGCACGCCTGGACCCATGTGATGTTTCAAATTGCCTTCCCGGCGCACCTTTTACTCACTGTTCACTATTCCTTTCTCAACCCGATTAACTTCAACTATGTTGTATAATAACAATAGGCAATTATTTTCTCTACCCTTTCCTCAAATTGATTTAAACCTCTGCTCGTGGTTTTTAATGCCCACTTAGCACTAGGAATGTCAATTTTGACTCGGCCAGTTTTTGGTCTTGGTTTGGTGGGCCATGGGCTGCCTGTAACAGTTTCGTTTTATCTAAAACGACGTCGTTTTATATTTTTTATATTAAAAAATATTGACGGGCTAGGTTTGCGGGTCACGGGACGAGCGGCCGGCCCATTTTGAGGCCAGGTGGGGCCGGGCTGAGGGCAGCTTAGACTCGACCTGGCCCATTGACATCCATACTTAGCACTGGTGGCGAGGGATACACCTCTTTGTTAAAATCTCATGGACCGATTGATTCTACTTTTATCAATAATTAAAAAACTTAACCAGTTAAGCTAGTTTAATTATAAAAATTTTAAACCGTCTAATTTTTTTGTTCAGTTTTAATTTTTCGGTTATATTTATATTAAAATTTTTTGTTGTTAAAAATCAATTAATTTATTAATTAAATGGTTAATTTTAATAAATTAATAAGTTCTTATAAATTAAAATAAACAATTATTTTTATTTAATAGTCCATTTTTAATTAAACTTTAAATTGTTCAATAAATAATAACAATTTTTTTCAATTATGCTTCAAAATGTTTTATTTATTTATTTTTTAATTAATTTTATAACGATCTAATATCTAAAATATTGACTTTTGTCTTCTTTTAGTTTATAGTTGTTATTTTTATTTTTAGTTTCTGGTTTTTATCTCAAATAAAAAACAGAATGATTGCTAATATTTATATTTTTATCACTTACAATAATTACATATTACATAAAAATTAAAAATAAATTATTTTAAGAGATTAAATTTATTTTAATCTCATATATAATATTAATCAAAAAACTATTAGTTTTATTAGAATAAACATTTTATAAATTAATTTTAATTATTAAATCAAAATTTTATAAAATTATATTTATTAATAATTATTAAATCAAGTTTATTCATACAAAAAGTAAATAAAACGAATTTAAAAAAGAAATTAAATATATATTATTCACTTTTATGATTTTCATAAAATTTAAAAACAGAAAAAAAAACTAACATTAAAAATTGCAAACAAATTTTTACTTAATTAAAATTTAAAAATATAAAATATAAATGAATTTTATATATCCGATACTAAGCGGCAGTAATTATGGGCACCCTTTACCTGAATCAAAAGAATGCCTTAATCCAAGATGGGAAAAGCAGCAAATCTAACCAACAGTCTCCTGTCGGCATAAGAAAGACCGTCTCCTCCACTATATAGTATATATACACCCAAACCACCCTCGTTCGTCAAAATCTTTACCAGCCGCTATAATAGTATCGGTACGCTCTCCACAATGGCTGTGGACGCACTTAATCTACGGAAGGACTCTCTCACGTTATCCCTCGCCGGGCCTCCGTCCTCTAAGGAGGCTCAAACCGGGGCCCGGTTTAGAGGAGTGCGGAGGAGACCGTGGGGACGCTTCGCCGCAGAGATCCGTGATCCTTGGAAAAAGACACGGCGGTGGCTCGGCACCTTCAACACAGCGGAGGAGGCCGCTCTTGCCTACGACGAGGCTGCACGCTTCTTCCGTGGGCCCAAAGCAAAGACCAACTTTTTGCACATCCCCTTATTTCCTTCTCTTCCTCTGGCGCCGCCATCTGCGGCACTGGCCGGAGGAGGTTTGAGCTTGTGGAATTCATCGGTGTCTCAGGTGGCTGTAGTGGGTTCGCCAGACGGGTCATCGGAGTACAAAAGGTGCAAGCTTGAAGGGAATGTGGATACGGGTTTAGTTGTAAAGGAAGAGAAGGAAGTGATGGAGGAGGAGAAAAAGGCGCTCCCGTTTGATCTGAACCTCCCGGCGTCACTCTTTTGAGCGGTCGGCCAAAGTTATCAAGTGGCCGTGTTTAGTTTACATTTTTGCCCCTGATGGCCAAATCCAGTTAGGATTATATTTCTACGCATGTACAGTTCTGATGGTTAGAGAGAGAGGAAGTGTTTTAATAGTAATGGGATCTGTAGCAGTCAATGTGGTTTTTTGTTTATAGTTTAGCCTCAGACTCATTTAGCTTCTTCTTTTATTCGTCTTGCATGGATTTCAGTCATTTAGTTTCACCATTAGTAGATTTTGGCGATAGTTATTCAGACTGCAAATTAAATTAAAAGCATGCTTTGGATATCCAATTTCTGATATGGGTTAAGAAATTTGTCAGGAATCCAAGTCATCTTAGGGGAAATGAGTGGCGTCTATATGATATGAGTTTACTTTCTTACGATCAAAGCTGACAAAGGCTCATGATTACTAGGGCGGGAGCGGGGAGCGGGGGCGGTGGTCCTCAGACTATGACACTACCTCATGACTCGGGTTGTAGAGTAGGGGGCTAAAAGTTGCCGTTTTGGTTCAATTTAAGACGACAGGCGGTGGTGCAGCGCCCACCAACCGACCAGTAAAAAAACTAAAAAGACTCTTGCACTAAGCTACCTATCTTCGCTTTTTCTTTATTGACTGTACAATTCCTACTAACACTTCGACCCCGGAAGGGAAGCAGCGACTGATGGCTCTCTCTTTCCTCTCTTTTCCACAGCTTTATTGACTCCATAGTACACACCATAAAAAGGTTTTCTCTACTTTCTCACGCTACCCAATTTGGCTTTGGTTACCCTTATTTTCACCCGCGTAATTATCTTCCTAGACTATGGAATACCAACAAATGTGTCTTTTGCCTATTTAATTCTGCCATTCCGTGGTTCATTCTTTTCTTTGTTTAGTTTAACTCTACTCCGCAGAAAACAAGATAGCTGTATTGGCATGATCCCTTTCTTCAGTTGATTAAGATCTTTTTCAAACAAAGGCTAGGAGAGAAGTCATGGCCCAATTTTTATTAGGCTGAATAAAAAATCCAAAAACAAACCAATAGAAAAAGAAGCCGACTCGAAAGAATAGAATAAATAGTCAAAACTAGAAAGGTACAATAGAAGAAATTTTAGTTCGAATTTGAAGATGCTGTTCCATGTTTAGGTAACATTAACGTTCTGCACACCAACAGAGATTGAGAAATGAGACATGAATTGACTCGATTCTCTTAATCAGAAACGTAGGCGGTGAATTCACCTTAGGCCATCATTTAGCCGCCCAGGTCCAGGTCCAGTTCCTTGATTTCTAATTTCCCAACTACAACCAACCGAGATATGCAGCTGGTCAATGGTCCCGAGTTGCTTATATTCCAAAGTTGAAAAGTATGGTGCAACCAAGAATAGCTTAATAATTACGAAAAAAAAGTATGGTGTAGTGTAACTTCATTCAACATGGTTGAGGATTATAATTTGACCGTGACTTGTAATTTTCTCAAAACTAATTTTTTCTGCACTGGGTAATAATGAGAGAAGTATCATTATGGAACTTGACCAACATAAATTAATTCCCGATCTTTGACTGTTGTAGTACATTGGTTTGTTACGAGAATTATAAGAACTCAGGCCAGAGAGAATGTTTCTTCAGATTTGGAATTTGGTCCCAGGACAATATGTATGGCAAAGGAGAAAATCATATAGTTATAATATTAAAAGCATGGTAAGCCATGCTGGTCCCCTAATCAATCACATGCCTTGGTTCTGTTCTGGGTAGTTGCAATGAATAATTCCCTCCCCACGCAGGAGGAAAGTAGAAAGAATAACGCAGTGATTGGCCACGGGATCAGATCTCTCAACTATATTTCTTGTTCGATTGATATGACTCGGGAAGATATAGAGAGCAAATCCTGAAAATGCTTGTCTATGGAGTTCAACTAAGTTGTTGAAATTGGTAGCTACATGCATCTATTGTGTATTGTTCTGGCACGCATAGCATAGGGTAGGATAGATATAGGTCTCTGTGAAATGTGACAAGATCCATACATATGACACGGTAACAATTTTTGGGGATAGATGGCAAATTCATTTCCAACGCAATGGTTCGTTGGAATGCAATCATGCAAGCCAGATCAAGACAAGCAACGGACATTGCATCCGTGCCTAGAGACCCCGCAGCTCTCAACTAATCAACTCCTAAGTTCCCCAAACCAATCGATAGCTACACACTTTTTAAGTCATTTCAACATCTCCCTAAGGAGCAGAACGAAAGGAGCATTTAATTGCACCAAGATATCAGAGTTTCTACACCCAATTTGCTATGGGATATTTACCACGGCCTTGCAAAAGTCAACTCCCTAGGCATATAAAACTTTGCCAAGTTACTGATTATCATGCGTTTGCAGATTGTGTTGGTATCTTCGGGTGGTTGTGTTCGCCTTCGTAAGTAACAATAAGCATCGATGGGTCTTCCAAGCACCTCTCCACGTGCTTCCTTGCAGGACAACCTCTAATGCCGCTGCACTTGTAATATCCCCTGCACAAATTGGGATTAAGTTCCTTTAAGGTTGTGATCAGCAAATAACCCAAACCCCAAAACTAAAAGCAGGAATTACTTTTACACCGGTAAAGACCCATATAGATAACGTTAAATACTTTTAATTGAGGTCGACCATCATAATGAACCATACAAAACATAGAACACTCCATCCTAAATAGATCATATAAATAAACAGGTATCCACAGCCTTGGTGATGGAAACATTTCGATATGTAAGGGTAGTGTTAGTACTACTCCATGAATGATGCTACTAGTAAAACCCAAATGACACTCCGATTTAATCATTTTCTGCACCTCTAAAACACCCGGGTTCAGTCTTAATATAAGGAAGGCAAATTAGTCCGAGGGTCTTTTGATTCGAACAAACTTTTAACTAAACGTACCTAGGATGAGGAGAACCCTTAATCGGCTTCTGTCCATATTTCCTCCAACAATAATCGTCAGGCGGAATATCGGCTAGTTTGTTGCTGATGGCAGGTACCTTGATTGAACTCTTCACCCGGTGTTTCCTACAAATAGAGCATAACAGAATTCAAACCAAAAATTTAAAGAGAAGAGCTCAATATGGCAGTGAACAATTTGAACATAGAAAATCAAATCTAACCTCTTCTTTGAGCAATGGAATCTGCCACTCCTTCCACATTTCACACTCCCCTCTTCTCCTCTAACAGAGCACCTTCTTTTATGTTGTTGCGAACTTTGATCCAAGAATCGTGGCCCTCCAGTGAGATGGAATGCACTTCCATTATTATTAGCCACGCTACCATCTATACTCAAGGAGGATATAAAAGATCTGGTGGATGACATCGTCGGGGTGCAGCTAGAGCTATCAAAATTCAGGGTAATCCCACTACTGCTATTGGTCCTTCTAAACATCATCTCAGCTTGCTGCTGGTGTAGCTGTAACCTTTGTTGAAGATGTTGTCGCTGATGAAGGAAGTGGTAAGGTTTAGGTTGTGTTTGCTGGGCTAACTGGAGACGATTCTTTCCATTTGAGCTCAACTCCAAAGATGGGGCTCCCAAACACAGGGAAGTCTTAGAGTTTGAACCACTTTCTTGAATGGAGTGGTTCTTTAGATGACCAGTAGACTGAAGGAACTGAATAATATTCTTGGATGATCCGTCTGTCGTACGGTGTCGGTTATCCAAGAGAATACTCTGGGACACAGGGCGGGACAAATTATTGAGTTTCCTAACTCTTGCATGACCTAAACCGGTATTTAGAAGAGAACAAACTCTCTTGAACCTAAACACAGCCTCTCTAGTCTCCACCAGAATATTTGTATCATGGACGTGCTCTCGGGGCTGTGATAACAAACTTATAACTCTGTGGCAGCTGTCCACAGCTGCCTTGTTAGCTTCCTCAACTTCCTCCATACTAAAGACCGCACCTTTCCCGCAAAAATCTTCAGTCACCCACACCAAAACAGACCATTGATACTCCAAATATCTTAAGAACCCTGTTCAAACATACGTCTTCATAACAAACCAGGAACACCCATATGCTCTTTTACAACTAAAGCAAAAACTAACATAGAAGTTTCTAATCAAACTCAGAGACGCTAAACTCATCAAAGACTCAATTTTCCAAAGCAAAACATGTCCAGGAGGGTCAGATTCCACAGAGTGCCACTGAAATTTGATAAGAGAAGGAAGAAAAAAGGTCCACATGAGAATCCAAAAGACAGAACCTACATGTCGACATAAAAAGAGCAAAAACTGAGTAGAAAAAGGGACTAAGGAATAGACCTTGGTCGACTTTGTGGAAGTTTGAAAACTTAGAAGCTTGCTCCATGGCACTGAGATTCAAAGGTGTGAAGGGGAAGACCTCGTTTTAACTTTGCTTTTGAATTCTCATTCAACTCATAAGGACACAAAGGTCTCATCTTTTTTCTTTTCTTTGATACAAAGACGAGAGAGAGAGCTGTAAGAGAATTGGAAATCACTAGCTCTTACAGGGAGGGGAGGGGAAGAGGCGGAGAGATGAAACTGAAACTGAAACTGCCGTCTCTGTCACAGAGTTCAGGTTGTGGGTCCCGCCCGAAGACCTTGGTTATTCCTCTTCCTTGCTTCGCAATGCCACCCTGTTTTTGTTTTTTTTAAGATTCAGTATATTAAATGAAATGATTTTGAGGCCATTACTTTCGAAGTCAGGTCTTCTATTCCATTACCCTGCGCCTACTTTATGCTACAACTAATAGTCGAGATTTTAATTAAAAAGAACTATCAACCTTTACATCGAGCTGCAATAAACACCTTGTCTTCTTTTGAATCAGCTTTTTAATATAAATTTTAATAAACATTAATTATTATTATAATAATTTTATTATTCTTATGAATTCTATTATTTTTATTATTTATTATTATTATTATTATTAATTTCCTAGTAGAGTATATATAATAATTATTAATAAATTTATCTATTTATTATTATTATTATTCGATTTCTTATTATTTATAATTTTATTAATCTTATTATTATTATTAATTTTTTAGTTATTATTAAAAATAATATTATGATTATTAATTTTATTTA
>JAOQMS010000004.1:14577882-14599231 GCA_027563885.1 Erythroxylum longipes | reverse complement strand
TAAAAACCAAACTCTTTTGTTTTATTAATAATAAATATTTTCATTACAAAAGTAACTGGAAGAAAATTAAGTTATAATTAAAAACACTTGCTTTCTAGGGCATTATATTTACATAACTCCAACAATTCTCTCCTTATCCTTTAGCTTCCTTTTACTTGTGTATTAGTTCTTTCAAGAACTTTGCATATTTGGAACTTGTTCCATGGCTTATGCAAGTGGTATATTTATTTTCACCTTCTAAAAGTTTCTAAGGTTTCCCTTTTATATTTCTTTTCTTTTGATTTAGCCAATTTATAAGGGAAAGTAGGTTTATGTGCATTAGACAATATAGGTAAAGACAAATCCTCTTTTACCGTTATTAATTCTTGAATTCGATATTTATGTTTTTTTCTCTCTTTCATTATGATTTTCTATTGAATTTCCTTCCCACTACTCAATGTCATTGCACTCACATTCTCTTTAGGATTCGACAACATTTATGAAGATAATTTTTCATATCGTTACTTCCAATTTACTAACTGAGGTGGCTAATTAAGTGATTTGATTTCCAAAATTCTGAAGGCATGCTTTTATTTTATGTTGAATTGTTGAATATTAGTAGTAAATGCCTAAACAATTTTGTCTAAAGACATACCTAAATTTGAAGACTAAGATTGAGCATATATAGGTGTTTGAGGTTGTCTATTGAAATTGTGAGTTTGGTATCTTTATTGCCCTTTTTGATTTTTATAACTAAAGTTTGAGTGAACTCTTTATCCTAGACTATAATGATTAAAATAAAGGTTATATTTTCTTTTATAATGTATTATATTTTCTTTTATAATGTGTTATCTTCATAAAGGGAGTCTTATTATAATGTAGGGCATATATTTATAGGATGATTAGGGAATGAGCATATTACACACACTCGTGCCGATTATAGTTGACCTATAGCCATACAATAATTTAGAGTAGTTAAATCTGAAATTTTATCCTTAATGTTAGTATTACTTACCTCTTTCATATACTTAACAACTCCATCCATCCTTATCTTAAATTGTTGAGAATTTTCACCCATGTTTGAAATTAATTGTCTGGCTATTTTTAGTGTTTCATTTATTAAAGATCCTCCACTAGCCACACCTACCATACTCCTATCAATTAGTAATAGCCTTTTATAAAAGAACTAAGTCAAAATTTGGATAAGAATCTGATAATGCAAGCAGCTAAAACATAACTCATGATACAAGAAAGAATTTATCAAATAACAACCTTTTCATTACATTTCATGTTGTCACTGAGCCAGAGGAAAGATAATATAGTTGATCCTTTACCTTATCTTTCAATGAGAATAGAAAGGCTTTGAGATTAATTTGTTCTTATATCACCCCTTAAGACTTCATTTCAGAGCAAAAAATATGAAACTCTTTTAAATGTTTATGTGAATCTTCACCTACAAGACCATGAAAGATAGAAAGTAAGTGAATCAAACTAGATTTCAATTCCAAAATCTACCTCAACATATTGAAATCTTATATATAAGACTTGTTGATTCAAATTTGGTGCTACTAGCTCCCTTAATGTTCTAATGTTGGGATTTGCCATCTTTTCTTCAACTTCCAGGAAGTTAAAATCTTCACCAATTGTTATATCTATCTCAACTTTCACTTCTACAGGTAAATGACCTTTTTCTTGCTTATTATCTTTCCATAAATGATGTGCTATCTTCTCAATTTTTAGGTTATAATGTAATTTACCTATATATGAAGAACAAGTTATAAAAGAAAAGAAATTAGCAATAAACCGTTAAATAACACAAAGAAATTAAGAAATCAAAATAGATCCCCAATAATGGCCCAAATTTTTGATTGAGTTGTCAAAGCTCTCGAAATTAATTTTGATCCACTAACTTCTTGTAGTACTTACGGAACTAGGTTGAATCTTAAGAGAATTAGAAACTAGTTTGTTAATTTTAATTATCCAAACGAATTGGGGATTTATGATTAATTCACTAGTGAATTAAAACTAACCAAGAATCAAAATAAATCAACTGAACATAATGAGCGAGAAATTTATTTGTACTTAACTCTGATTCAAGGGAAAGACCCCATCTAGTTGTAACTTTGATCATTGGTTTAAAAATAATGATTTTCAAAATTTAGGTAGTTATTTCGAAATCTATTAGGATAGCCATAATAAGTCTCCAATTTTCCTAAATTAATTGGTCTAAACCTAGTATTCAAACTAAAAATTACCATATCAGTTGAATGATTGTAATAAGCTTAATGAAAGATTCTAAATCCTAAATTAAATAATTAAGATAACTAAAAACGTTCAGTTTAGTTTTCTTTTTTTCTCATAAGTCAACTATGCAATTTCATAAATAACCTATTTGCTACTTGTATCAATCCTTAATGAAAATTATGAATCATTGCATTTATAAATACCTATAGACTAATCAACATCAAATTAATTTGTTAGATTAATTAATATTAATTATTCATCAAATATATGAACAAAAAATAAGAAATATTTGAATTAAATAAAATATAAGTTTAGATCGAAACCTTATAAGGTTACAACTAGAATTTTGAATCCCCTTGAATTAGAATATTCGGAATTAGCCACACTTGGCTATTGTTTCAAAATCAAAAGTAAAAGAGAAGAAGAAATATGAAGAGAAAACTACAAAGAAATGAAATTGAATGATATGTAGAAGTGTTGGATGTATTTTTCTCCTCTATTCCTACTCAAAACCTAGCCTCCTCCTATCTTATCAAGATCTCTATCTAAATAAATCCAAATCATAATAGGGCTGGATAAAAGTTTCCGCATTGAATTCAAACTCTTAAGGTGAATTTGGAATTAGGCATGATATACATTACCTTTGCAGCTCCTTCTTCCAACCTCACTCGCCTTAATTCTATTTGATTAAGATAATCCTTTCATAATCCTTTCATATTTTCATACCTTTTATAGCAACAACAACATTATGTATATTTATCCATAACCTAATTTCACAACTATCATTTAATTCTAATCTATGTCTTACTTAGTTATCGACAATTTGATGTTGCATCATAAACCACACATTACCTAAAATCAAATCATAATTATGTACATCTTCAAACTTGATTATGATCCAAATACATTAAACCTTATGGCAATATACCTGGGCATTGAGAGAAATCTTTCCACTTGATCTTAGTTTAATTCTATTCATCCTCCGTGATTTATGCAATTAAACCTAATGATAAACAAATGTTTTACTTTTAAACTCTTCTTTCTCAAATCTCCTTCCTCACTTTTTGTAACAACAAGCTCATGAGATCTTACAAAAATTTGGTACAAATTAAATATCATTTTCAAATTTTAAAACTTCATTCCCATTCATAGTGACATTTTCATCTCAATATTTTTCACCCAACTATATAGAGTCATCATATCTACAGAGCTCTCCTTATTTTACATTTTATTACTCCTCTTTACAATGCCACTATGTTATACATAAAATACTAAAACAATAATTTAAAAATACCACTGTATTATATAAAAATTCCATTAGATGATATAAAGCATGTAATAGGTGCATAATTAATTATATTTATACCCAATATTTGATGTATTTTTATTGATATTTTATTATATATTTGCTAATAAAAACATAATATAAAACGAAGATTTGAAGCAAAGAAGGGATACATGGCTATGTATGTGTCTATGTAAGAATTACCAATTCTGGAGATTTTGGGTTATACATGGTCTAGTACACTCGTGTATCTTCTAAAACCCTAAAATTGCTATAAAAAGATGTGTTTAGAGGCAAAATAGAAGAGCAGATGTGTAACGTTGGATTCTTTGAGCCCTTTTGTATTGGTCTATACTTAGAGCGGATAATATTTGTGAGCTAGGTGTTCCGGGCTATTACAAGATGTGCAGAGATGTTCAAAAACTTTCAGAGGTGATTTAAGGCACAATTTTGCTTAGGAGAAGTGGAAAACATGAAAAAATCATTGAAAGATTCATTAGAATACAAGATCAAACCTTTACTTTGCAAAAACATTTGATAGGAGATAAAGGAAGATTTAGAATTACGAACTTTTTTCTTCTATTCGTTTTTCTGTTTTTCTTTGATTTCATTTTCTATCATGTGTAACTAAACATCTTTAGTGTCTAGATAATATGAACCATATTTTTATGCTATAGCATGTTTTGATTCTTTTATTTAATGCAATTGTTTTGATTGATATATTGTGATTCAGTTACATGTTTAATATATGTTCTAATAGACCTGAACTATTAGTTTATATCTGATTTCATAACATAGAGATTAAGAAACTTTGTGTATGACTAGATCTACCGTAATTGAAAGGATTTGAATGCAAACCTAGAGATAAGTTGACATAAATTCTCTAGACTATGGTCAAACCTAATAGTGAAATTCACAAATCGGTAAAACAAGCTTAGTATCCTTAACCTGAATAATATCGGCTAATAATTCTAAGGTTAGTTGTTAATAGTCTAAAGTGAGTTATTAGCATACTATAGGAATTTCCACAGTCCAATAATCAATAAAACAATTGCATAATAAAAGCTTAACTATTTAGAGGCTTTTAGGGGGATTGATAGTTTTTTAAGTGACTTCTTGTTTCTTTGTTCAGTATTGTTGTGTATTTTATTTTAATTGCATAAGTTTATTTTCCTTATTAAAAATCAAAATTATATTTATAGACTAGATAATAGGGCAATGGTAATTACTAATATTCATCGTCTTTGTGGTTCTAACTCGTACTTGCCGTACTAGCTATAGCTACGTTGTACACTTGTGGATAATTTATAAATGACTAAGTTTATATTAACCAAGTTTTTGGTTTTGTTGATGGGGACTTTAATATTAGGAAAAACTTAGTTTTATTAATCTAGTTATCACTTTATCTTCTTTTATTATGCTTTATTCTCATTTTTATTTTACATTATTTAATTATTTAATTTGTTTAGCTTATTTCTTTAGTTTTAGAGTTAGGCTGCTAGTTAGTTTATAACCCGGAGTACATCTAAGAGCTTAACAGAAACATATCTTGAAATAAAAAGAATAATATGAAGGAATCTTTACAGGACAAATCTGTAACAATTTGAACTAGACTGTTGGATAAAAGGCTTTGTGAGACCAACCATTCAAGTAAACAACTTTAAAATCAAGTTGAACATCATCCAAATAGGGCAACAGTTAGTCTAGTTTGATGGACTCCGGGACAAAGACCTTAACACGTATATCTCTAACTTTAGTCTAGTTTGATGGACTCCGGGATGAATGCCTTAATATGTATATCTCTAACTTTCTCCCTAAGAGGAAAGAATAAGCGGTGGCTAAATTCGATTCCACATTTGTTACACACTATATGGAAACAAGTGGCAAAAAAAAATTTTATTGTACTTTTTCCTTGTAATGAATGCAAAGTTAAGGAATGAAAACTCATCATACTCTCAAGCTAAAGGTGAATCACTATATGACATATGGGAAAGATTTAAGGATATGCTCAGACAATGCCCTTATCATTGACTACCACTATGGATGCAAATCCAAACTTTCTATAATAGGCTAAGTCAAAGCATAAAGCAGTCGATAAATCTAATAGTTAGACAGATGCTAAATAATAAAAAACTTAAAGTGACCCAAGAGTTGATAAAAGACATGGCCATGAATAACTACCAATGGTACTCAGCTAGAGCATAGATAAATAGGCAAGCATGAGTTTACAAAGTAGATGCAGTGGCACAATTGACAAGCTAAGTGGGGACCCTGAGCAAAAAGATAGATACACTGACTATGGCTTTATAAGGAAGGTTGATGCAGTTTAAAGCGTGCAGGTTAGATCATTAATGACAAGAATGTCAATCATTTCAAGCCAGGCATGTGGATTATTTGGGGAATGCTCTGAGAACTAAAAATAATCCTTATAACAATACTTATAATCCTGGATGGAGGAAGCACCCTAACTTTTCATAGAGAAATTAGGGATAATAAAGAAACAATCCTCCACCTAGATTCTAACCACTAGCGTCACAACCAAATATATAAGTAACTCTTATGTTTGATTTTATAGTAAGCCTTGAGAAAGAGTTAAACAAGTTCAAAAACTCCATAAGGACTTAGATTAAGGCTTGATATAAACCATTGAACACCAAAAAAACATCAATAAAAGTTAAATTGATGTCTAAATCAGAATTTTAAGCACTATGATTGGTTGATCATAGAAGCTATAAGTCTAATGAGTATCTCTATACAAATCATGAATAGATAAGAAGATAATAGGTCTCTTTGTCTAATGTCATTAGCTCCATTGAAGGAAGGAGTAGGATTCCCATTAATTAAAATAGAGAACGAAGTGGAATAGATGCAACCTTAATCTAATTAATAAATAAATTGGGAAAGCCAAATTTGCTAGAGCATCTAAAATAAAAGGACTAACTGATTGAATCAAAAACTTTATTAATTTTTTTTAAAGAGTATTTTCATTCCTCTTGTGGTTTGATAGCATTCGAACAAGTACAAAGTTATCCCTAACGTTTCTACCTCTAATAAATGCTCTTTAACTCATATTAATGATTGATCCCATAACTAATTTAAGTCTGTTAGTTAGCATTGTGGAGATAATTTTATAGGTAAAAATTGCAACACAAGATAAGTCTATAGTCACTTATAGAATCAAGGCTTTGCTTCTTAAGAATGAGAGTCATATAACTTTTTGTTAACCTCCTTGAGCATGATCCCTAAAGAGAAAAACTCCAAGATAGTTTGGTTAGTAAGTTACCAATTAAATTTTACGTTTTCTAAAAAGTTAGGGTGTCAAAGCCTGGACATGTGCTTTCTTAAGTGCCCAAGAAAATAAAGCATTCTCGAAATCAAGTTCACTTAAAGTATAAGTTAAGGATACCTGTTAAAATGGAGAAATGGTTTCAGATATGCACTTGTAACACTCACATACCCCCTAGAAGGATACGTAGATGCTACAAACAATAGAGCCAAAATAAACCAAAACATACCAAACGCATTTTAATAAAACTCAAGGAACAACATTTCATTCATTAGTGATTGGATCACGTTTAGAACATAATTTATACATGGTACTTATTATATGCAAGCCTCAAATTCAAAACCAAATTGTATTAACGTTATTACAAACCATTTACATCAAAATACAATACATTAACTACATCACAAAAAAAACTCAAATGTACATCTTGTCAAAACAAAACACATCTTTCTTTGCCCATTGCAGTTGTCTTTGTCCCAGTCTTTAAACCTTCTTATCAGAACCTACACGGTGGCAAAACCACTGTGCTAAGCATAAAGCTTAGTGGGGAATCACTCAACAAAATATGATTTGGTGACTGTTTTCTAACAGTCATCTAACGTTTCACATTTCAAACAATCTTTAATTGTGAATATAAAAATGCAATCCAATCAATAGGTATCTCATAATAGAATATGCCAAATCAAAACAGGATATATTTGTTTCAGAGCAAAACTTACAAGTATCAGAACATAATATCCAAATTTCAAAACTGAACTTTAAAGTTCCAGAACTGAACTTATCTGCATATTATATCAGAATAGAACTTAGTTATTTCAGAACAGAGATTAATTATATCATAAATGAGCATGTACCAAATACAAAACAAATTAGCCTGCTAATCCTTTTTACAAAAGTGGGTAATGGGATTAGAATAGAAGATAGCACATTTGGTATTTGAAACAGAAGAGACTTAAGTCTCTGAAACAAAAGACACAAAAGTGTCTAAAATTAGAAGACACCAAAGTGCCTAGTACTGAAGACACCTTAGTGTCTGGTTAAAGAAGACACCTTAGTGTCTAATTACAGAAGAAGCTGCTAACCATTCTAGGTATGCCTATTTACCCACGACTAGGACTTAGTAGTTTTAAAACAAACCATTTCAAATTTCAGAATTTTATGTAAAAGATGAAGAACAACTTACGTTTTTATTCTATTTTGCTCCAAATGACCTTATTCATTGACATTTGATCAAACATAACATACCTTCCAATATAACCCCAACTATCAATATGTTCAATTATGAATCAATAAAAGTGTTGAGTCACCTCACATTATGTATATGCACACAATTACAAGGTACTTCCAATACAACCCCAACTATCAAACTCCTTGGACAACTGATGGTTCGGAATTGTCACAATATTTTCACAAAAATTCGTAATTCACATACATACATATTCAATTCATAATACATAAGTCGTTGGATCTCAGTCATTCATGATCACATCAAGCAATTCAACATTATACACCATACGTCCTTTACATTATCATCTCAATTAATCATGCATAATTAAACTAAATATTACTCAATTAACCTTATACTATCATCAATTGCACAAAATCTTTTTTTTCACCTTCCTAACCATTTACCACAATTGCGGAATAAGTGATTTGAAACCTCCAAACAACTGTTTTAATAGGAAAGGTTTCGATTCAGTTTTGTATGACCATTTTGACATAGAAAATAAGGTTTTTGGTCAACAAGGTTTCTAAAAATTGTTCCACTATGTCTTAAGTTTCTATATCACGAACAATCGAACCATTTGGACTTCTAAATCATGAGATATAAGCAAAATATCACAAGCTGCTCCAAAACAGGGGCAGCATAAAGTCACCTTCTTTGATCTCAATTTCCAAGGTCATAGAGCCCGAATTAAGTTAGAGTCTCTTCTAGAGATATTTATCTATATGTATTAGTTTTCATATGCAACTAAAATCACACAATTTAGGGGTCTTTATACTGAGTTATGACTCAAACAATATGACTGACTCAAACAAACCCTAGACAGAATTTCACTACACAATGTTCTCTTGTCATCTTCAACCAATTCTATCCAAGATAACACCAAATTAAAAACAAAGCAACATCACAGCAACAATTCCACATCCAAATTAATCTTTATAACCATTCAATCATACACAAATAAAGAAATCAGCTAAGTGAAGTCCCAAACCTTAAGATTGACAAAGTAGTTCTTCTAATGCTTTTCCTTCCCTTTCTCTTTGGTTTTGCTTGAATCACCAAGTAAAAAATGATGAGATGAAGAAGGTGAAATGGAGAGGAGAAAAACATGAATTGAAGCCACAAATTTTCGTCCATCTCCCCTCTCCATATGCCTTTTCATGAATGTTCTAGTCTTAGACACATGTTTCAATCTCATTAACCTATATGTCATAATTCTATTGGACAACGTGTTACAATCCCATTGGACCACGTGTTACAATTATATTAGACCATGTGTTGCAATGCTATTAGACCATATGTTACAATTCTATTGGACCATGTGTTATAATTCTATTGGACTATGTGTTGCGATTCCATTGGACACACATGCTTTAATCTTATTGGTCCATAAGTTCACTTTAGGAAAATTGCATATTGGTTCTTCTTATTCCTTTAATTCTCAAATTTACCTATGATATTATCAATTACTTTCATTTCCTTAGGTTTTAATTTTCTAATGACATAAATTTCATGCAATTTGGTTAATTATATCAAGAGTTATACTCCAAAAACCAAAGGTTGTTCGAAAATAAGGACAACAGTCAAAACTCAAATTCAAACCAGAATTCAAAACTCTTAAAAGGCAGAATCATATTTGGGTTCCTTCATGAAAGTTGTGAATAAATGTACCTAGTTTCATTTGAATTTAAAAGAATCCCATTTTGATGTCTACAGTCAAGATATAGCTGAACTACCATAGTTTGTTCAGTAGTTAAACCAGAATTAGCATATAACCATCAATTTTCCATCATTCAATTCTCATCATCTTAACACATATTCCATACTAATTCAATTATCATACAACTTATATTAAATCATGCTGTCGAGTTTAGAATTCCCTTACCTATTTAATTTCAAATTCCAACTTCAAAGAACAAGCCAATCATACATGTATTGCCATAAATATGTAACATTTCATCTAGGGTATAATTTGGGTCCTTACAACACTGCTTTAACTTCTTAAAATGGTTGGAAACTATTTCTTTAAAATTCAAGTGCTTTTTAAATGTAATACCATTCACATAAAGAGAGCTTATTATGTTGTTTCATTTGTGACAAAGTATGGCATTTTGAAAGAATATGGAATTCTTATCAACTTCTTTGAGCAATTGACTTTGCCTCTTTGTCTCAGTGATGAGTGATGATTATCTAATACACTTGAGTAATTTTCAAAAGCATCCTTTTCTTAGTTTTAATGATAAGATCCTTAAGTAAAGATTAAACATGAATTTAAATCCAATAAAAACAACTCTATCCCTGGTAGTTTCTTCCTTAGATTTTTTATTTTATTGAGGAAAAATGCTTGAGTTCTGCTCTCATATGTTTAAGTTCTCATAAGTTTAAAAGTCTCATATCCAGCAACTGAAACTCCTAACCCCTTCCTAAAATTTCTCATAGTTGATAACAAATATATTAAATCTAAAAGGAAATTGTGATAAGTATTCCCAAGTACTAAGGTTACCTTTATAGGGGTATAGTATGAATAAAGGGGTTTGTTGAGATTTCCAGAACTAGAATTAAACTTGGAGAGTCAAAAAGAATTTATAAGCGCACAATCCAGCTCCTTTCTAATTATCCAGTTATCAATCTGTTTATTAATCCAGGTCCACAAAGCTCCCTAAAAATTTAGATCATAAGGCTAAGTGGAGAATAGGTAACTAAGGAAGTTATCATTTCTACATCTTTCACTCAACTTATCCCCCTTCTGCTTTTTGATAAAAAAAATAAAATGCAATTGAACTCCCCTACTACTGAAAAAGGTTAGTTTATAGATAACCGCGATGATTTTACATCATTATATAAAAATCTCCTCTAAAAATCAAAATTAAAGGTATACACAAATGAGATCTCGAAGATTTCATCTATCATATTTACTTTTAATAGAATGAACTAGTATAAAGATGAGAGTAGTGTCATTTTCTCCTTTTTAGGATCATACCCTATAATGATCCTGCCATTAAGGAGAGAGTGATGATTAGAAATCATCTCCCGATCCTTACTAAAAATCTCTTTACAATGTTGTAAATTTGATAGCTTAACATTTGTCTCCAAAAGCCCAATAATGTAGAATTTATTTAGCCTTATATAATCTTTGATTTTTTTTTTCTTTAGATAATTTCAAGCCCCTTATATTTTAAACAACTAACATGGAGTTAATATGAGGACTTGGGGTGGGACCTTTTCTCTTGTTTGTCCTTTCTATTTTCCTCTTCATACTATGATCATAACTAGTTACCTTGTCCTTATAGATCTTGCTAGTAGAAAACCATTCATAAATTCAACTAGAGTGGATATAGAGTAGTTGAAATGAGAATTCTATATTAATACAAGAAATCAAATTTGAGCACCACCAATTGACAATTGAAATTCAAACAAGGAAGATTAATAAATTATGAGAAAGAGATTTATCCTATCATCAGTGCTAACTTAGTCACTTTTGTGTTAATGAGGTGTCAGTCTTATACTTTCGAAGGGTGGATTAGTCTCTCTTGAGTTTTAATCACTAAGCCCTAAATCATAAACCCTAATTGAGTTGAGTTACCAAACCTGTAATCTCTCAATTAACAAAATAACCCATAACCTAATTAGTTCTTAAGCGTTCCAATAAACAATCAGGTCCTTATACGAGATTTCGTTTTGTATAATTACCGATTTGATTATTTGCATGGTCTATTAGATTACTTAACTCTCATTAACTAACCTAATCATTTTACATTTGGTTCACTTTATCGAATTACTACTAAAGCATGCAATTACAACAAATAATCTCAACAACGATCATCATTAACAACAAAAGTAACTAGATTAACATTAAATCAGGTTTAAATCCTTAAAAGAAGTTAGAACATCCTAAAACCAAGGTTCATCATCATCAATTCCATCGCATACATCAAATAAATCAAATAAGAGATAGAAAGAAGGAAAGATAACTTGGGAGGATTGGAGGTTAAAGCAACAGTAGAAGCTCCACCTTCTCTCTCTTATTGTCTCTCTTCCTTCTTCCTCTTCCTTAACTTTTCCCGCAAAATGGAAAATGGAGGCCCCCTCCTTTAGGTCATTTCTCTTCTTTTCTATATGCCTTTACTAATTAAGGTAAAAACTAAGTTTTACCTGGGCCCAAATATTTGAAATAACCCTAGGTTGTCATCGTATAGGCCATGATCATGGCCTACTAAAATTAGCTTCTGTCACAATTGTGGCCCTAAGTCCTCTACCAGGCTTCCTCGATATCTTCTCCATTCTTCGTTATATGATCTCAAACAGTAACAAACACATTAAAGCACCTCAAACACACAAAATTAAAGCTCATAGCATGATCTAATCCACATAACACTTAAAACACAAATATCTATCCAACTAATACAATTCTTAACCTAAACATGCATGAATCAATTAATTAACAACTAAAAACATAATAAAATGTCTACTAAAACATTATGCAACCTACAACTATTAACATCCCTATATTTGAACTTTTGCTTGTCCTTAAGACAAAACAAAACAAACAAAACACAAATATACCAAACAACAATGCACACATATGCAATAATGGTATAATTGCATTTAACTTCACGAAACAAATTTAACTACAAACACAATCCTTCTAGTTGTTCTAACTTATTGACTCATAAAATCTGTGTCTATGTACTTCGGACTAAAAGTACATACTAATCAAGAGTTAATGTCAAATTCATTAACTCTTATCACTCACACACACGTATTGATAATTAGTTAGTCAATCAAAATTGTAACTATCCTTAAGTAGCTTTTCATCAAAAGTCATACTATTCATAATGATTAGTAGGATTTATTAAACAACACAATATTTATGTTAATTTTCATTAACATAAACCCAGCCTTTTGACGTGAAGGCAAACATTTGTGAAGAATGTCCCCTGGTTGCTCAACTTGGTTATGTTTTTATTAAGCAGCTTGGTTGGAATGTCATTATAGCCTTTTGAATTGAAGGCAAACATTTATGATGAATGTCCCCCGGTTACTCAGTTATATCACATCCTTAACTGACTACTAACTTTATTTATAACCCGATTTGTTTCAAAAAGGGCTAGCAGAATAGCTATTTATGAAAAAAAGTGCACACTTTTTTAAAAAATATTTTCTTACCTACCTCATTTCTTTAGCTAATCATTCTCATGAAAAGATACTAATGATACTACTTATTCGATTGACCTAAAATTATAAATGAATGTGAAATTCCTAGGGTAAATGAACTAACATCATATCCTAATTAACATGCATATTTAACAGAAGCAACCTGGGACACTAATTTCACAAGCTAATAAATCTTAACAACTTAAAAGAATATGTGCAAAGCTAAACCGAGTCCATTAATTCCTAGCCATTAACACATTCACATGAGTCACATCATGCAAACATAAACAAAACTAACATATAATATGCAAAATTCACACTCAAAATAAAAATATATAATGCACATAACGTAACCTCCCTACACTTGGGCGACACATTGTCCTTAATATGAGAAGGATAAATAACATACAAGTTGGGAATCAAATTAAAATAATACAAAAACATAAGAACAAAATAAAGAAAAAAATGAAAAGATAACGGTCAGAGCATAAAGACCCGTCATGGTGATTGAGGTGGCGATGGTGATGGTGTTAGAGGTGGGATCTGTATGCCTTAACCAACGAAGTACTTGTAGATGCCTCGAATGTCTTGGCGTTGGCATCTTTGTTCCTTATCTATTGATAGCCTATCGCTAACTAAAAAATAATAAATTCCTAACTATCAAACTACGCAGTAAATGGTGAGCTAGAGTTGAACCACAGAGAGAGGGGATGCAAATGCTATTTCAAATGTTGTAACAAAAGAAAACAAAAGACCCTGAAATGATGAAGACGAAATAACTAATATGCAATGAACTTAACCAAAAAAGACAAGCACAAAAAAAATTCAGAAAAGTCTAGTAACAATGGTGAAGAAGTGGCTGGAGATATCTTTAGGATTTTGGGATGTTCATTGATCCTTGTATTTAAACAAAAGGGTATTCTCATCATGGTGTTAGCCTATGGACTCAATTAAGTTCTCGAACTCGTAATTTCTTTAAAATAGGCAAAACAAATAAGCTCTAGAAATGCCCCAGTCTCCATTATAACCTAGAATAGGCTCTTTAAGTTCAATAGTGAAGATGCATTAGGTATTACGAAACAACTAATTTAGGCTACCTACTCATAAGCTCGAAAGGTGTAACCTAAAGGTATGGGATCCTAGATTAGTTGATTATCTAATCAAATTCAACTAACCTATTGTTACTTCTGACAATCACTATAGGCTATTACATATCATAACCTCAACCTTAGCCTTCGAATTAGAAAGTTACCTAAAGGGTGATTAAACCTATAAGCAATTCCTATTTCATGGAATTTATCCTAAATCCTAAACCAACCTAGACCTAGAACCACCAATTTAAGACAAATTCAACTCCATTCCTATAATTTTCATCCCTTCATCCTTATAATATCTCTGAACCCCTAAGTAGTCTAGCCACAAATGTGTTATATTAAGCACAATTGATATTAAATAATCAAACCATACTCAATTAAATAAAACCAAGGCTGGAAATTATAAACAAAGTGATAAAAATTGAAATTAAACAATAACTTAACAGAAATCAAAACTCTTTATGCTAACAAATGACTAATCATAACCCAAATTACAAACTCTAAACCAATTGCAACAAAGTGAAAATTCCAGCATGCACAACTTACATAAAAAAATTAATTGATCATGAATCTAAGAACATGCATAAATCCTAATTATTAAGCACAAATTAATCAAGAGCATCATAAATAAGCAAAAACCTATAACATAAACCATTAAACATTCAGATACCTAAGAAATTCATACCTGAAAATCACATAAATAAGCTCAAACAACCAAGATTAAAACTGGAAGATTGAGGGAATAAACATCCATTGATATAATATAAAGATTCCTTAAAAAATTCATAAAATTCAACTACAAAATCCCTTAAACGTTCATTCTAAATATTCTAGAACATGTAAAAATGTGATTAAAATTAAGAAAGCTTTGAACTAATTGAATGAATGTGAAAATAAAGCATTGAAACGAAAAGAGAATAGCTAAGCTTATGGAAAATAACAAAAACTGCTTTACTAGTTCCTCCTCTCTTCTTGGAGCTTCCCAAAAATGGCAAACTTTGAGAGTCTCTCTCTCTTCTTGGAGTTTTTCTAAAAGTGGCAGATTGGAGGGTACTTCTCTAGGTCCTCCTCTTTTTTCTTTTTGTAGAATATTCCATTTAGGGTAAAACCTTAGATTTTTCTATGCCTCAAAAGTCAGCGCCTGTTTGCATGCAAGCCACATTTGTGGCCTTGAGTGCATGATCGTGGCCAGTTTATATGCTCTCTGTCATGATTATGGTTGACTCCCTAGGATCGAGGCCCTATGCTGAAGCTTCTGTCATGATTGTGTCTAACTCCCCATGATCGTGGCCCTGGGTTCAAGCTTCTGTCATCATGGCCTTAGGTTATTTCCTGGGTCTTCTCCTATTCTCCTCCAAAGGCCTTTGATAGTTTCTCCTCTATGGATGGCTCTCCAAACTTTGTCAAACTTCTTCCTTTTAGCATATATTTGTGTTCACTCCTTTAATCTATATGTAAACACAAGATGCACACAAATTGAGTATTTAAAGACAACAATAGGATTGAAAAGACATTGAAATGCAAAGAAAATATATGATGATTCAATCCTATCAAATACCCCCAAACTTGAAATATTGTTTGTACTCAAGCAATTTAAAAATAAACAAGATAGTCTGTCAATTTATTTTCAAAGAAGATTGAGTATATGCAATCCTTCAAACTTTGACAAACTCAATTATCGAGCTACTACATATATCATAATCTTTTCATCAATGCACATAAATAAAGTCAAAGGTAGACACCATTAATCAAAGGTAAAATAAAAATAAGATGGATTTTACTCACGATATTCACTCATTTCACTCAAGTTTTTAAGGTTGGTGTCTCACTCAATACTCCCTCTAATATACTACACCACCATAGGCTTGCAAATTCATCAATTCATTACCACATAGATTACATGTTATCATAGATCAAAAAGGGCTTTTACTAAGGGTTGTAATGGGGTTTGGGTTAAGGCAAGGCAAAAAGGTCAAGCGGTAACTAACAAGTATTAAGAAAGTGCTGAGTAAAAAGGGACAACCAAACACAAATTCTGAGATATGCATATAAATACCACGAACTACAACTACTCATTGCTAACTAATGCTACTACATTTCCTTCAACAGCAGAAACAAAGATGCTTTAATCAATAACACCAAAAACAAAGATGCTTTTCTTTTTCTTTTCTTTTTTTCTTTCTTTTTTTTCTTTTGAATAACATTAAAATAATAAGGAAATAATAGCAGCACAAATTAATAAAACATGAGTATAAGTGCCTCTCAAAACATCTCAGAATCGAATACAAACAAAAATCCCTAAATCACATACATCAAATGCTCACTCATTACTTCATTAAACTTATAAAAAGGTATCGTTAATGGGTTTTTCAAGTTTTAATGGAAGGGAATTAATTTAGAAACAAACAAGGTTAAAGACTTAAAGGGGTTGGAAAGGGGAAAAATAGTTGGTGGGTCATTTAAGCTAAGGGTTCAAAACAAAGAAGGCCTTAATCATTTCCATAAAGCATGTCATCTCATAGTTTCAAATCAGTTCAATGCAAGTTCTATAGGTAATCTTCCTAAGGTAGCATCACACATAACAAAGAAACATAATGACTATGAAATGCAATAATGTAGGCTTCAAAACCTCGCATATGCTTATATGAAAATCCATCAAAATTTCATACATTACCTAATCCCTTAAGTATCAAATTATTGATTGAGTTTATGCAACTAACTACTTCAATCAATCTATATGATTCACCTTCCACTCAAGCTGCCTAATTGAAATTCAAGCACACAACTCAATTCTCGGTCCAACTACTATGATAGAATAGCATGGTTCAACATTCACCACAGTTTAAGTGTAAAAATGTATAAATTTTAAACTAGCCCTACCCCACACTTAAATAGGACATTGTCCCCAATTTCCTAAAATCAATAAAAACACAAGGGGATGAGAATAGAAGTACTGTGCTGGATTAAAGAGGGCTTAGTGACTTGAAAGTAGAATTCACAGCTCTGATCTTATATTCCTAAAAACAAACAATATGAAAATAAGGTACTCAGATGAAGACAAAGTGTAACAAAAAAGAACTAAAATGAAAGGATAAGGTTAGGGTGCCTCCCAACAAATGCTTGGTTAAGGTCACAAGCTTGACCCCTGTCAACCAATATTACCCAATGTATGTTTGGAGCTTTAAGCTCCATTACCTCTATGTTGTGAATCTAAAATCCCTCAAAGTAAGGCTTGAGATGATGTCCGTTAACTTTAAACTCTTTCCCCATCTTAGCACTTCTAATCTTCACTGCTCTATTGGGATATACCTGGGTAACCTTAAAAGGACCTATCCATGGAGTGGGTAACTTACCTAGAAAGAGTTTGAGGCGTGAATGATATAAAAGTACTTTCAGTCTCACCACAAATGTCTTCCTAGAGATGTTGCGATCATGGAATGCCTTAGTCTTCTCCTTATAAATCCAGGCATTTGTGAATGCTTAATGTCGTAACTCTATGAGCTCTTGCAATTGTAATCATCTATAGGCATGAACAGCTTCTGAAACCATGTTACACTTCTTGATTACCCAATAAGTCTTGTGCTATAGCTCCACTAGAAGGTGGAATAGCTTCCTAAAAATAATCCTGAATGGTGACATCCCTATTGGAATTTTGTATGCAGTCCTGTATGCCTATAAGGCATCGTTAAGGTGTAAACTCCAATCCTTCCTGTTGGGATTACCTGTCTTCTCTAAGGTGGACTTATCTCTCAGTTGGACACCTCTACCTGACCACTCGTCTGAGGGTGATAAACGATTGAAACTCGATGCATCACTTAATATTTCTTCAGGAGGGACTCGATCATTTGGTTGCAAAAGTAAGTGACCTTGTCACTGATGATGGCTCGCGGGACTCCAAACCTTGAGAAAATGTTGGATTTCAAGAAATCTGCAGCCACTCGAGAATCGTCAGTTCAGGTGGCTTTTGTTTCCACCTATTTTGACACGTAATCAACTGCAAGCAGAACATATTGATATCTAAATGAGGACGGAAAGGGACCTATGAAATCTATGCCCCAAACATAAAAAATCTCACAAATTAATATGGGGATTTGAGGCATTTCCCACAAGAACCTAATGTACCTGTGCGCTGATAGTGTCACAAGTCCTACAAAAATCATATGCATCCTGAAATAGAGATGGCCAGTAAAACCCACATTTTAGGACCTTACGAGATGTTCGTTTTAGGCCAAAATGATCTCCACATGTATAAGAGTGACAAAATGTCAAAATAGAAAGAAATTCACTGTCAGATACGCACCGCCTAATGACTTGATCTACATAAAATCGCTACAGGTGAGGGTCATCCCATACATAAAACTTTGTTTGGCTTTTGATCTTTTCCTTTTGTGCTTTGGTGAAGTCTATAGGAAATTTGTGAGAAACCAAAAATTCTCTATATCAGCGTACTAAGGAGTTGTCGACTACACTGCATGTAGCTTCTTATCTGATAAATCATCATTGATAGGGCCCGTGTGAACACCATACTCTATTAAGCAGCTCAAATGATCTCTTACTTCGTTCTCTGAGCCTTTCTTATCCTTTATCTCCACATCGAACTCCTAAAGTAGGAGTATCCAACAGATGAGCCTTGGCTTTGCCTCCTTCTTCACCACTAGGTACGTTAAAGCTGCATGATCAGAATAAACAGTAATCTTAGTATCCAATAAATAAGACCTAAACTTATCTAAAGCAAAAACTACTGTAAGAAGCTCTTTTTTCTGGTGGTGTAATTTGCTTGGGTTTCATCTAAGGTCTTCGAGGCATAATAAATAGCATGAGGGATCCGCCCCACTCTCTAACCCAAAACTACTCCAATGGCATGGTTGGATATGTCACACATGAGCTCAAATGGCGAACTACAGTCTGGAGGTTGTAAGATGGGTAGAGTAACCAACTTCTTCTTTAGAGCATCAAACGCCTTCTTGCACTGCTAATAAAAAACAAATTATTTGTACTTCTGAAGTAACCTATACAATAGCTGTGGAAAATTGGAAAAGTCCTGAATGAACCTACAGTAAAATCCTGCATGGCCAAGAAAAGATTGAACTTCCCGCACAAAAGCGGGGTAAGGCAAAAAAGAAACAAGGTCTATCTTGGCTCTATCAACCTTAATACCCTTAGTAAAAACCACATGTCCTAAAACTATCCCTTGTTGAACCATAAAATGACACTTTTCAGAACTAAGAACTAGGTTAGTTTCAAAACATCGTTTAAGTACCAAAATGAGGTGATCGAGGTAGTGTTCAAATGAATCCCCATGCACGATAAAGTCATCCATGAAAACTTCGATGATTTTCTCAAGATACTCAGAAAAGATATTTACTATGCACCTTTGAAAGGTAGCGGGGGCATTACACAATCCAAAAGGCATCCTTCTATAGGCAAAGCTATCATACAGGTATGTAAAAGTTGTCTTCTCCTGGTACTTCAAAGCAATAGTAACATGAAGATAACCTGAATAACCTTTAAGAAAGCAATAGTAAGAATGACCAGTAAGACGTTCTAACGTCTGATTAATAAAGGGTAAAGGAAAGTGATCTTTTCTACTCATAAATTTGAGCTTACAATAATCCTCACAAACTTGCCATCCATGCTGCACCTGAGTTCGAAACCATCTTTTCTTTGTCATTCTCCAAAATTGTAAAGCCCGACTTCTTAGGAACCATCTACAAAGGACTTACCCACTTACTGTCAGAGGTATATGACTCCCACATCCAACAACTTCATCACTTCTTTCTTCATCACCTCCATCATCGGTGGGTTGAGACGTCTTTGCACTTAATAGACTGTGGTAGCTCGTTCCTCAAGAAAAATCCTATGTATGCATAAGGAAGGACTAATACCTTTAATATCCATAACTATCCATCCCAATGCCATCTTATACTCTTGCAACACACTAACAAGCTTTTCTTCTTGCATCTTTATAAGCTCACTTGTGATGATAATTGGAAGTGTGATGTTAGTGACTAGATAAGCATACTTGATGTGAGTCAGTAAGGGCCTCAACTCCACTTCTAGTGCCGGCATAATAGAAGGTAGCGGTCGATTAATACTAACGAGTAATTTTAAAAAATCCAGGACATACCTGCTAAAAGGGCTTGTCTCAAGCTCCCAAATTGCTTCCTTTAGGTCCTCTCCCAACTCAAACTTACTTTGTCAATATCCAAACATATTTTGCTCCAGCGGGGTAGTTAAGGCTACCTCCAAAAGGTTACTTGGAAAAAGAAGAGACCACTGCTCTACTAAAGAGTTAAGAATATCTACCTTGGCAATCGACTCACAATCTAATGGATAACGTATGGCATCAAAGATATTGAAACGAATGACCTCACCATCGAACTCTATAGTGAACACCACATTGCGTAAATTGATTTTTTTTTTCCAAGATGTCTTCAAGAATGGTATTCCTAACAAATTGTTAAAGGGTTCAAAGAGCCATCATCCTGCATATCTAACATATAAAAATCTGTAGGGAAAATAAGCTTGTTAACCTACACCAAAACATCCTCGATAACCCCCTTAGGGTATATGTTAGATTTATCAGCTAATTAAATGATAATATGGGTATCCTTTAATAAACCAAGATTAAGAGATTTAAAAATACATAAAGGCATAACATTTATCAAAGCTCCTGCGTCTAACATACATCTCTCATACCTCATGTTACCGATCTTACAAGGAATGGTTAAAATACCTGGATTGTCAGACCTCGTTTCCGGAGTCTAACTCCTTACTTACTTGCTTGCTCTAATACCGTAATCTGTCAGACCCCATTTTCGGAGTCCAACTCCTTGCTCCGATGCATGCTCTGATACCATATCATGCATGCAGACTATCGTAATACGTAAGTCATCACCCAACGATAACACTTTGATCACTTTAGGATTATTTTCTCAAAACCCCCCTTTATTAGTCACAACACACCTCTTAGAGCAGTCAACTACTTCATTCCTACCTTTCAATTTGAATCCTTTAATCATCAGCGTGGTTGAGTCCTTACTTCACACTTATACTTGCTTCGAGTCCAATGATATAACTTC
>JAOQMS010000004.1:14556191-14572982 GCA_027563885.1 Erythroxylum longipes | reverse complement strand
CTATTTTGCAAAATTCCCATTTATTCACACTTATACCGGGAAAATGTCATGAATGCATGTACAGGTATTTTTCAAGTTCAAGATCACTTATTCACAAAAGCATGAGCATGAGAGGTGTTTTCCTAATCTCTCGATTGATCGCCAGTGTACCCGTTTCTATGGTTCAACCCGTTATATGGAAACGGGATGTTACACTAAATCATCAGAGGATACTTCAAGGCCCAAAAGGTAGCTCAGGGGACCTAAATCTTTCATTTCAAATTGTTAATGAAGAAAAGATTTGAGAGTAGCAATCCCTTGAGTGTCATCGTTGGTTATTATCATGCCATCAACATATAGAAGGAGAAGAGTGCACCCTTGGTCTGTTTTTTGGATAAACAAGGCATGATCATAAGAGATGGATGTAAAGCCAATACTATTGATGGTGGAATTGAATTTAACAAACCATGCTCGAGGAGCCTGCTTAAGGCCATACAAGGTTTTGTGAAGATGACAAACTTTACTAGGTGGATAAGCATACCCAGGTGGAGGTTGCATGTATACTTCTTCCTAAAGATCATCATTAAGAAAGGCATTCATGACATCCATCTGGAATAATTCCCAACACTTGCTTGCTACTACGATAATGAGACTCTCGACAGAAGTTAGGCGGGTGACTGGAGCAAAGGTCTCCTCATAGTCAACTCCATATTCTTGAGTAAACCCCTTTGCAACCAATCGTGCTTTGTATCTTTCAACTGATCCATCAACTCAAGTCTTAACGTGACTTAGATTACCACTAGAGATAAAGATGAGCTAAACGAGAGTACCAAATATGAGAGGTGACATCACCAACAATAAGCTTTGAAGGAAGATTTAGTGAAGTAAGCTCAAACAGTCGTCTAAAATTACACCATTTTCTAAGGATCGTGCCCGTCTGTGGATCCTGCATAATATAACCATGACTAAAAAATGATAAGTTAACACCAATTTCACATAATTTTCCAACAGAATAAGGTTTAATGGGAGTTTGGGAACAAGAAAGGTTTCAGGTAAATGTAATGTGGATGTGTGAACAGTACCTATATGTTGTATATGCATAGTAGAATTATTGACAGTATGAATAATGTGTGGAATTGATGGTATTGTTAAAGATTCAATAATATAGGAGTCAGAGTTCATATGATTGCAACAGGCATAATCAAGATACCAAAAGTTTGAGGTACCTGATGTGACAGATAGGGAAGAGGAGGATACTATACCAGAATCTAGTTGAAGTTGTTAGAGAAGGGCATGGAGGTCCTTTAAAGATAATTTGGGAGAGATGCTTTCTATTTGCTCCTAAGTGGCAGCAGCAGCAGTGGAAGTAGGCTAGATAGACTTGGAAGAATTACCATAGCCAGAGTTCTGTTTGAGATGTTTTCTACATTCAGACGTATGATATCTGGGCTTCTTACAGTAGCTGTAAGATCCTTTATAAAACTTCTTACCTGTATTGTAAGAAGTTTGAGACAAAGTATAAGTTGCAAGGACAACATCAATAGACAGGACATATTTTTCAATACGGAGTATATTAAGACAACTTTCCTCTGAGATGAGCTCCTTAATGACAATGTTAAGATTTGGTAAAGTTCCTCCATAAAGAAGAAAGTTGCGACTGGGTTCAAATTCATCCATGAGAGTCATAAGTAAATGCCATATAAGTTGACGATCTTGAAGATTTGCATAGAGCACAACATCATTAGGATTAGGCAAAATAGGATTGCCAAATGCTAGTGGATCCCAAAGTTTTTGCAATTTAGACACATAATTACGTATTGCTTGTCCAGGTTATTATTGCATGCGATAAAGCCTCCTATACAATTTTAATCGATGGACATCATCCGCTACAGAGTAATGATTTTTCAAGAAATTTCATACCTCCTGAGCTATGTCAAACCATCAAAAGTCAAGTTTGATAGCTTTGACATATGCATTTCGAAACCATGTTATGATTTGATGATTCATTCCATCATATGCCACTAATTAGTTAGTGAATATGTCAACATCTTCATCTTTCTTTTGAGTAGGTTTAGGTATTTCTCTAGTAACAACACGCTGAAGGAGTCTTCCCTGAAGAAAACTACCCATTTTCTCAGCCCAAATATCATAGTTGGAGCCATTAAAAATGATATTAATAGGGTTGGGAATCTATTAGGGAAGTTTAAAGACATCCATAGTGAAGAAAGACAATAAAATAGGAGAAAACCCACTTATAGAGATGGAATTTTGTTATTATGACATCAGAATTGGATTCAAAACGTCCAAAAACCTTAAGCATTAGTCTAGTTTGCAGAGAACCTAAATTAGAAAGTACTAAACTAGATGGCCAAAATATCGGTCAACTTCCTTTTGAACTGAACCAAACTAAACGAAAGAGGAGAAGACATGTGGACAACTATGAGACGGGCACGTGAAAAGATGACGTGGCAAAACTATGATGACATGTCAGTGACGTGGTGGACAATTGAGATTTTGACTGATGAGGTCGCAATGATGTGGTGATGATGTGCCTGCTGACGTGGCGGTTCCCTTTTCTGTGCCTAAACGATGTCGTTTTGCCTTGGAGTGAAACAACATCGTTTTGGATTATCTTCTTCTTCCAGCAACACTCACAATTAGGGTTTTGAAGGTAGTGGCTATCTTTAGCGCGTGAAACAACGTTTGGTAGTGAATTTTATATCGTTATGATCTGCTTAAGTAGATGAACAATTTGGTATATGGGAAATTGTTTTTGGAGCATATTTAAGAACCCAGAATATGAAAGCAAAAATGTTGGAGAGAAAGAATGGAGGCGGCTCCAAAATTTTGACTCATTTTTATTATAAAGGAGGATCTGATATAGTGTAGAAATAGAGAACGAATAAGAAATATAGAAATGCTCCTATATTTCTATATTTGTAAGGTGATGTACATCCTCCTATTTATACACTCTAGGTAGCATTAATGTGTATGATCTTGGGAGAAAACAAAGGCTTAATTAGAGGGGATAGTTGACTAAATGAACATATGATAAAAATCAACTACACTCCAACACCTTTACAATTAAGACATTATTAATCGATCTTACACTTAATTATTCTGAATAATAAATATCAAGTAAAAATTTATGTTTGAGTAGACAGTTAGTATCCATTTAACTTCAAATTGAAATGCAGCACGTATAAATAAATATGTAAATATACGCCAATGAGTTTTACCCAGTTGCATAATCCCATAGTGTTCAGATCTTTAGGAAAAGTCCAGAACACGATCGCCACTTGTTCCGTTATTTTCCAAAATTGGTAATAAGCATTGAAAAGAAAATGAAAATTGTGAGGCAACCACCGAGATCAGATCACTCTCTATTTCAGTACTAATTAATATTATTAACTACCATCCACCAATACATCCTATTGTGCTCTGCCCTAAAACGACAACGTCCACCAAACAAAACGAAAAAGCAAATATCTAAGCCCCATATTTCAAAATAACAAATCCTCCTCTCTCTCACTCACTTAACTCTATTATCTCTCTCAATTAGTTTGGATTCCAATTCTATCGTCTTAGTTGCTTGTTTACTCATCTGCAAATGTCGTCGGCGAGTTCACCACCCTACACCTCCTTCCCGCCCCCGAACACATTCCTTACACGCTCCACCTCCGCCGTCTTCTTGGGTACGCGCCGCCCATGGCGTCAACTCGCCGACCTCTCCTCCTTTACGCGCCCCTACACCTTGGGCGAAGCCACTCTCCGCATCAAACGTAACCTTTCCTATTTCCGCGTGAACTACGTTATGATTGTTCTCTTAATTCTCTTCCTCAGCCTCCTGTGGCATCCCTTGTCAATGATCGTGTTCTTGGTCATCTTCGTCGCGTGGTTCTTCCTCTACTATAACCGCGACGAGCCTCTGGTCGTTTTCAACCGTTCGATCGACGACCGAATCGTGCTGGGGGTGCTTTCGGTGGTCACCATCGTCGCATTGGTTTTGACCAGCGTGTGGTTGAATGTGATGGTTTCGGTTTTGATTGGCTTGGTGATTGTTTTGATTCACGCTGTGTTTAGGGGAATAGAGGATTTGTATTTGAACGAGCCAGAGGTGGGTGATAGTGGGTTGTTTTCTGTTGTGGGCAATTCCACGGGAGGTAGGTACACTCGCATCTGATTGAATTTGTAGAATTGAGAGGGGCGGTTTTCTGTATATGGACTCAATTTTGAGATGGGCGTAGAGGGGAATGTGAGAACTTTGCTGGATTTAATTGTTTCCTGTTTCAATATCATCCTTAAAGCTGATTAGCGTAATAGCAATTGTGTTTTGTAGGTGAAGTGAAGCTGGGTTAATTGTATATAAAACTGGGTAATGTGACACGTAGTGTTTTGTGATTGAAGTCAAGTTTAGTTGTTGACGGAATCGCCATTGAAGTTGCAAAGGATTGATTATATTCATTTTCAATTCGAAGCGCTCTTTCTACTTTTGAGTAGATGTCTTGTTGGTGATTACCGTGTGGGTGGCTTGAAAGCTTGTGGTCATTTAATTATGGGTTTAAGTTGTGGATGCTATTCTATGAAGTCCCAGTGGAGTCTATCGGAGTGGAATATCACGATCATAATCATCCATAGTTTAGGGATGAGCTAAAAGTTGCGACAGGTCTGTTTGAATGGGTATTTCCCTTTAACCCATCTTCCCATGTGACTATAACCGGGTTTGAGCGATGCATCATATTTAGTCAGGTAAATCTTTTCAATGCAGATGTTCACTCCAATGGAAGGCGTGAATCAAGCTAATATTTATACAGACACACACCGTTGAAGAAAAAACAAAAAAAGATCTCACAATTATGAAGGAGAAACTGATGGAAACGGAAAGTTGACAAGTATCATATCTCTGGTCTGGCGCAAGTTTGGCGTGAGATTTCAAAAACAGGACCGATTGTGTGGAAAAGGGAGGCCTAAACGCCTACACATTTGGTTTGGAATCTTAATTTATAGTTGGGTCATCAGTGTGGGCTGTTGACGCATTTTTTATTTTTCTTGAAACATTGTAGCACTTTGTACAGATTGCAAGTTACTGAGATGGCCTCATGGGCTACGTTCCCCGTGCCCAAGCAATTATGAATTGTTTCTTTAAGCCCAACTAATTGAGTGAAAACCAATGGTAACTAATTCATATGCGCCGCCATTACACAGTCTTTTGTACAAGAATACAAAAGTTAAATTTGGATCTTAATATTTACAGCAAAATATATATTAAATTTTAATATTTTAAAAATATATAAAAATCATAATATTTAAATAAAATTTCTAATCGATGAAAATCTTATTCTCGTCAACTCATTGTCCCGAGTGTACAGCCTATGTAGCAGTACTGAGTTCCACAAACATCTATAAAAAAATTTCATGAATCGTCATCCAGTTGAGGCATTAAAAATGCATCATAGATTTTTTCTCTATTTACGTTGTAGATTTAGAGGAGGATGAAGAGTATAAGCAAGGATGGTAGATGTTAAAGAGGCAAGGGATACCGGTAACGAAGATACAGATGGGGGAAGAGACTTAATTGAATTGTTGCAGCTCTTGCGGCTTTTGGCCTTCCAACAAGTATGTATATGGAAGAGACTTGATTGAATTGTTGAAGCTCTTTCGGCTTTTGGTGTTCCAATAGATATGTATATGTTCTCTCTCTTTTCTAACCATGAGATATTAGAAAAGAAACCCTAATTCGTTCTGATGGGGATCATAACTACTTATTTATTTGTATAGAGTATATTCCCAATTTGCCTATCATAACTTAGGAATATTGCACTAGGATTTCCACACATCTAATTTCCATACTCAATTAGATGAATTAGGCCCATTAACCCAAAACATTAATAGATCACTTTTAATTTTAGACTAAGCCTTATAATAGCTCATGAAATATAATTATTAATATATATATGTAAGTCCATTAAAAAATTTCAATAACCTCCCACTGTGACTATATATATATAATTATATGTCATAATAAACCTTACAAGCTCAAAATTGCTATTGTTATAAAATTATCTTTAAACAATTCGATCTATAAATTATATTGATATAAGATAAAAAGAAATCTTCGTCCAAACTATTGTGACTAGACTCAATAACAGTCATATATGTCAATATAATTAAAGACATGGATCAAGTATAGATGCATAGCATGGAAATTTCATGTCATATGATCTTAACTTGTCTATTTCCAACTAGTTCTACCTTGTTCCTTAGTGAAATCAAATCGGACGAATTAAAGTGTAAATGCACCAAGTCATTTATATTGCAATATTAAATCATAAAAATCTATAATACATGTCTATAAACATAAGTATCCAAACTCCCACCAAACTATCATATCATCAAATGACATGACATCCATATAAGTAGTATGATCAAGAAAGAAAGTGGGTGATAAACATTTAGTTAGCAGATCCACAATCATAAAGTTTGTCACAACATGTTTTATAGAAATCTGACCACTCTAAATTCTTTCTTTAACAACCAGGAACTTAATATCGATATGCTTTGACTTTGACGAGCCTATTATTATTAGAATAAAGCACTATTGACTTATTGTCGTAAAATAACTTCAATGGTTTTTCAATGCTATCTATAATTCACAACCTAGTGAAAAGTTTCATAGTCATATCCTATGATTGGATGTCTCATAATATGCTATAAACTCAGCTATTATGGTAGAAGAAGCTGTAAGTGTCTACTTAGCAATCTTCTAGGAAATAGCTCCTCTAACAAGCAAGTAGATATAACATGAAGAGTATCTATGATTTTCTTGGCATCCTGTGAAATCGAAGTCAGAGTACCTAATAATCTCTTATTGATCTGATCTCTTATATATGAGCATGTAGTCTTTTGTTCTCTTAAGATACCTTATAACCCTTTTGGATGCTTTCCAATGATCCAAATTACTCACATATCTGCCCAACATTCCAACAATATATGTAATATTTGGATATTTACATACCTGAGCATACATTGGACTTCTTATAGTCGAAGCATAAGGAATCATTTGAATTTCTTTAGTTTCTAGATCATTCTTAGGGCAGTGATTAAGACTAAAGGGTATCACTGGTTTACTATCTTGTATGCCAAATCTTTTAAGTACCTTTTCAATATAGCTCTTTTGTGATAACCCTAGAATACCTCGAGAATGATCTCGATATATCTGAATCCCTAATACAAAAAAGACTTAACCAAAATCTTTCATCTCAAATTTCTTTGATATAAATTTCTTAGTTTCATGCAATTGGTCTATATTGTTGCTGGCAAGTAGTATCTCATCAACATAAAAAACCAAAAAAAATACTTACTCCCATAGAACTTGTGATATATACAATTATCAACCAAATTCATCTCAAAATCAAAAGAGATGACAACTTAATGAAACTTGTAATACTATTAAAGATAAGTTTGCTTAAGTCCATAGATTGATTTCTTTAATTGGAAAACTATTTGCTTTGAATCTTTAAAAACAATATTGCCAAGATGCTTTATATAAATTGTTTAATCAATGTCACCATCGAGAAACACTGTCTTTACATCCATCTAATGTAATTCAATATCAAAGTGTATTATAAGTGCCATTATAATCCTAAAAGAATCTTTCAAAGAAATTGCTAAGAAAGTTTCTTTATAACTAATTCCTTCTTTTTAAGTAAATCCCTTCATAATAAGACGAGCCTTATATCTTTCTACATTGACTTTTAATTACCTTTTGGTCTTAAATATCCATTTGTATCTAATAGGTTTTACACCTTCAAGCAATGGGACAAGATCTCAAACGTCATTGTCTATCATAGACTTTATCTATTCATTTGTGACATCAATCCACTTTTGAGAATAGAACTCTCGATGGCTTTTGGGAATTTGATTGGATCATCTTCAACTATAACAATATCCATATCATTTTCTTAGAGAAAGAAAATATAATCATCCAAAATTACACTTCTCCTTTCTCTAGTAGATCTTCTTAATGGAATTTGTTATTGAAGTTGTTGAGTTTATCTTTCATGAATATTCAATTGATATTGATTAAGGATATTTTCAACATGGTCTTGTTGATCTGGAGTTGCTTCTTGAATAATATTGGGAATGATTACCTAATCATGGTTAATAACAATTGTAAGAAAAGAAATGAACTCCTTTTCAAAGACAATGTCTCTAACTTATCTCCCCCTTCAAACTCAACATCCTCAAATAATTTGTCATTTCCCATCTCAAAAATAGAATTACTTATGGGATTATAAAATTTGAATCCTTGTGATCGTTTAGAGCATCCAACGAAATAGCTACTGATAGTTCTAAAGTTCAGTTTCTTTTACTTGGCCAATAAGGCCTTGCCTTAATTGGATAACCCTAAATATGAAAATGATTTATACTAGGCTTGTTTCCTATCCATAATTCGTATGGGGTTTTAGTCATTGCCTTATTTGGAACTCTATTAAGAGTGTAAGTTATGGTCTTTAATGCCTCTCCCAGAGCGAATATGGTAAGATAGTATGAATAATCGTACTCCTTACCATGTCTTTTAATGTTCTATTTCATCTCTCAGTAGCATAGTTTATGCTATGGCTTCTTTGCACAATTTACTATGAGACAATACCACATTCTTTTAGGAATTTGGTAATTGTACCTGGACATTGTTCACCTGAACCATCATATCTACCATAATATTTACTATCATGGTTAGACCTTACACTTTTAATTATCTTTTCAATTTGATTCTCAATATCAACTTTGAAAATTTAAACATATGCAATTTGTGTGACTTCTCATGAATGAGATAAAGGTACCCATAATGTGCGTAATCATCTATGAACATAATAAAATATTTTTGACTATTTCAAAAAGGTGTAGGAAATGGCCCACATATATTTGTATGGATTAATTCTAAGATGTGATCATAACAATATATAAACACCAAAAGCAGAAGGCATTGAACTATATACCAATCTAACGAACACTGAAAGAAGAAGCATGTAATTCATCGGACAATTATGATGCTCAAAAAGGTAAAAGACAAGAATACAAGGACAATAATAGAGAACTGAATGTTAGTTTATGCCCTTGCTGTCAATCAATTGGATGCAATTTGATATATGGAATTATTATTTAATTAATAAAAAGGCTTTCTTTATCTTTGTGTATTAATTTAATTACATTTGATGCTTTAATATTAAAGGTAAAATCCAGGAATAATTACTATATAATTGAAATTATGATGAGATCATAATCGTGAGATTTAATTTACATTTATATATTGTTCCTAGTTGCAGTTTCATCAAGAAAGGATATTGCTAAAACGGTAAAAGTAGCACACATTATGTTTCTTTCTTATTAAGAAAGTAATTGATCTCATAAATTAAAGTATAGAGATACTTAAACTAATGTGTAGGTGATTATTAGAGAATAAGTTATTGAATTGACCCGACTATGAGAATCCCGAATAGAATATTACTTATGTGTTTGTAGATTTCCTTATAATGATGGTTGTATAATTGATCCTTAGACTTGAGATTCCCAACGTATCTCGTGTGGGAATTACTGTGTTTTGATGCTACTTATGAATTGTCCTAGGATAATTCACTAGGTAGTACTGGATGTAATATGAACCATATGGAGAAAGTGAGTAAGTCAATAAAGGATTCATCACTTTAAAGTAATTAGAGAGAATGTTATACTATTCTTAATTAGTAGTGATTTATGGAATTCTTTAACTAGAGTGAATTGACATTTGAAAAGACATTTTCAATTTTCAATTATAAATCAATTACTAATTAGCAGGAACGCACATGATTAGATGAAAAGAGTAGATACTGTATCCATACTCTATCCAATTGAAACATTAGATGATGAAAGGATTAAATTATACATGATAACCATGCATGAACAGGTTAAGTCAACTACTTTGAAAATTTTGATATTTGGGTGGTCATAACATATTGCTAGTGGTCAATCTTGATTGATGATTATAAATTGTTTAATTGAAAAATTAAATATAAATTAAATTGAGTTTTAATTGATTTGATTCTAATTGTGAATTAGAATTAGAATTTATAATCATTGTCAATAAATTAAGAACCTAATGGGTCACATCAAAAAGCAATTTGTAAAAAAAATATAATTTAATTAAGTTGGACTTAATAATAAAGTTTGAAAAACTTTAATGATCAAATATGAGATATTTGATTTTATTAAAATTAAATTAATTAGAATTAGAATTTGATTTTAATTATAATTAAAGAATTTAATTTTAATAAAAAATTAAAAATCCTAATGATTTTTCTATTAATAGGAAGAATGTTTAGAAGCTAGTACTTCTGTTCTTCCTCTCAAAAGAATCTTGAGAAATTACTCTGTAAATACTATCAGAGACTGGATGTTTGAATAACTTGTGGTTGACAGATCGAAAAAAAGATTCAAAGATTTCCAACAGGAACATGAACATGTTACAATTTCTTACAATTTGGGTCAAGTTTTATTCAATTATTCAATTATCAAGATTCATAAAAAAAATATTTTTTACTGTGCATATGATTCGATCACGGTTGAATTCTAATACTAGATGAGGCTTACCTTTGGAGGAATCTGAGGAGGGATAGAGCTAGCTTTGGATATTGCTACGGGAAAAAAGTTGATGCGCGGGTGTCCTATATACAGTGGCTAGTGTATGAAGGTCGGATGAATGATGGATTAAAGTTATCCAATTAGCATGTTGTTCTTTAGCGTATCCAAAACAATTTAGATGTGCTAAGTGAAGACTACTTGCTTTACCTTAGGACCCAAATCTGCTTGAACTTGACAAGTGCATTTTGCTAAAAGAAATAAATATAAGTAATTTTACCTCTAAAAGTCTCTCAAACCAATTATAGTTTGATATCTTATTTTACGTAACAAACATTAAGATAAAAATAATAGACTTTAATTTTGAACTGAAATTTTTGGGTACAGCTTCATATTTTATTATTAGAGAAATTTCATGTTTCCATAATATGAGAAGGTAAAAGCTCCTTCTCAGACAGCCCTTTGGTCTACAGTTCTTTACTATTCCAAGCTGTTCACGATTTCTTTGTTCACGTATATTTTATGTCCAAATGTGCTTTTCCCTTTTACTTCGATGCTTGTGTAATATATGAAAATTAAGGTTGGATGGATATGGGATTATGATGCAGGAAAATATTATGTTAGTTGGAGAAATATTGTCAAACGTCAAATTAATTTACTTTCGATCTCTACCAGATTAAGCTGTACTTGAGCAACGAGAAAAGCCTTTTGTCGTCTATGGTAATTAACTAATGACTTGTTTGGTTAGATGTTAATTAATGGAACGGAAAGGAACAAAAGGGAACGGTTTATAATAGAATAAAATTTAATATAGTGAAAAGTTGTTTGGGAGAGATAGTAAAACATTGTTTGAAAAATAGATGAAATGAAATATAATGTATAATAAATGACTATTATACCCTCGATATTAAAATGATTGTTGAAAGTGATTCATTGCTATAATTTTAAAATAAAAATTATTTCTAATTAAAAAGTCAGGTATAATAATTATTATTTTTCTACTTATTATTATTCTTATTATTATTTATTTTATTAATTATATTTATTATTTTATTATTAAATTACTTATTATTATTAATTTTCTTCTTCTTATTATTAATTTTCTACTCATTGTTAAAAATTATTATTATTATTATTATTATTATTATTATTATTATTATTATTATTATTAAATTCCTAATTGTTATCAATTGTTATCAATTATATTTATTATTATTAAATTCCTTATTATTATTATTAATTTTCTTCTGATTGTTATTATTATTATTATTATTAATTTTCTACTTACTATTATTCTTATTAAGTTAAATTTTATTAATTATTAAATTCTTCTTATTATTAATTTTCTTCTTCTTATTATTAATTTTATTATTTTAATTAATTATATTTTTGTATATTATTATTATTATTATTATTATTATTAATCGTGCACTCTTGGCTCTTTAACGATGGTGCTAATCGTGCACTCTTATGACTTAACATGTTTGCCACGATCGTGCACTCCTTATTTAGCATCCAAACTTGTAAAAATCATATATCTTAATTTTGATATTCAAAAATTACAAACTTTATAATATTGAAAAGTTAAGAGGATAAGCTACAACTTTTATTAGGACAACTTTGTCTGATTTAGCTTACATTAATATAGTTTAATCATTGAAATCAAGACACAATTTCTTTTATACGGTTGTGACTTATAAGTCACAACCGTGAACTATGAAGTTAAGAATACATTTGTTTACATAATTTTTTCTCATCATTAATTCTTTGTAACATAGTAATAATATGATCTTAACATTATAAATACATTAACATAGTGATAATATTGCTTTCAGTTTAATGACAGTTAGACGTCGTTTTTGAATTGTTATAAACTTTTGCTTTAAATGATGATGTTCATTTCTTTTGCTCTATTTGAATTGTGTTGTTAAACTTTATTTAGATTGTTATATTTTATGTTTGGATGTATCATTATCATTATCATTATTGTTGTTATTAGTAGGCTAAACATCATATGATGCACATGTAGAGCCATACGTTTACAATGAAAGGCAAGTTCATACACCTGCACAAGACAATAAATGTACCATACTTTTCAAGCATGACGTTACAAGCTCAAAAGAATATAGTACCTATAGGCAATATCCTATACATAATTTATATTGTTCATAAGAATACGTTTGAGAATGATAGCATCTAATTTTTGAAGATTATCGCAACTTTCCTATCCAAAATCTTACATAAATCTTAATAAGTTTTGCTCGTTGCAAAAAATAAGAATCATTTTAACTTTATTAAGGCAACGTTTGGATTTGCAGTGCGGTGGAGATAAGTAGTTATTCACTGTAGTTTTCAAACACAGTCACTTGTTTAGATTTGCGGCAAACAACCGAAGGTTGGAGAAAAGTACGGTGCTACCGCATAAATCAATAAATAGTAAGAAAGTTACGGTAGGAAATTGCTTCTACGGTAGAAATTTTACTTTCCATTAATAACCTTTAATACAAGTATTGTTTTCCATTATTCCATTAATTAATATGACTAATAATATATTTTTATGAAGTATTATATTTACTAAATTTTATTTATTTATTTATTTTAATTTAATATTTTATTATTTATAATTTTAAATTTATATGACTATTAATATTTTTAATTATTTATACAAAAATTAATAGTTTATTAAATCAATAGACTTTTTAGTCATTTTATCTCTTTTCAACAACTGCAACCGCACTTGCCAAACATCTATTTACATATTTCAGTAGTTACCAAAACAACAATCCCAAACACATAAGTAGTTATTAAGAATAAGTACTTATCATTTCAGTAAGTTGATTTCAGCAGGTTGTCAACTGCCACTGTTCTCCCAAATTAAGCCTAAATGATCATCTACATATGCTCACTTGCCAAAAAATGTTGACAGATATACTAAATGAAACAAATAGCAAGTATTTCTGCAAAAGGTAACAGTTACTACAATCAAACTTTAATTACAAACAAAATCAAATCACATTCAAAGGAACAAAACATTTCCATTGATTTGGTTCAAAGTGCTGTGCTCCAAGAATTATCTTTGTTTGAAAGCTAAACGAACATCTAAACTTGCTTGGAAGGAAATTTAACTGACACGGGATTGACCAATACAAACAAACGAACCTCTCTAAACATATATAAGAACATGACATCCCTATATCCTCATATAGCACCAAAGCACCATAAACAGCCAGTAGCTTAGTTCATGGATCCAGCAAAATTTTCTGATTTGAACTAAGATAATAAATCCACTCCACTTTTCCACTGTTGCTCCAAAAACTTTAAGATTTACCACTAGATATAGATTTGGCTAATGAATAAGCTTTCAATGCAGTCCAATATCCCTTCCTTTTCCAGATGTTTTTAAGAATACGCTTTATAGATTTAGAAGTGAGTTTTTTGGGAACTGCAGCAACTGTCATTAAAGCAATGAATATGTTATTAATAATGGACTCATAGAATTTACAACTATACACAACATTTTAAACTCCCACCGAACATGCATACACATTCACATGTAAGACATACATAAACATGGAGCTAGCAACAATTATCAGCATGCTCTGAATTACAGGATATGGATGAGAAACAATCAGATCAAGAATCCATCAAGCTATAGGGTAAAAAAGTCGGAGATGAGAGTAACTTGTTTAATTTCGATTTTATCACACATGACACATGCTAATTTTCCTCCTGCAATTCCCATGATCGAACTAAGATCATGTCCACCTTCAAATATGAAATCAAACAAGGGGTGTAAAATATAAACAATAAATGGCTATAACAGTGATTAGATTGCAATTACCGTACAAGACAAAACTCTAACAGGAATAAATCACAAGTTTGTACTTCTAGTCCAAAATGCATGTCTTTAGTTCATCAAACAACCTCGTAATGGCCTTGATTTCACTTAGTTATGGTATCAAATCTCTGTTGTACTCCAAAGAAAATCCTTCAACGTTCAACATTCTTCAGTGACAACAATTAATGAAGACCAATAAGCTGTACAATTAATATAAGCAACTTTCTAAATAATGCAATGGGAATTACAAGAAAACTTTTCTGCCGATATGAGCACTATTTCTTCACTTTGTAGAATCAACCTAGGACATCTCAGTGAAAGTGCTATTTTGCCAGGTAATTTTTTTATTATATTTTTTTCAAGAATAGCAAGCTCATTTTGAAACTATCCTGTCTTATATCCCTCCCTCCTACATGAAGACAAACCTATGCTTGGAGTGTAAGAAAAATAAAAGTTAAAAGACATAAAATCTTCCTCATGGTTTAAGAAACTTAAAAAAATTTAATCATTAAAATTTTCGACTATTTCTAATTTTCAGTTTTTTTTTTAAATCCTTCTTTTAGGCTTTGGTTTAAAAATAATGATAAAATACAATGTAATATGAATATTAAACAAGGACTAATTAAATATTACTAATAAGATAAGCCAACCAACTTTCATGGAATAACAAGAGAATTACCAAGTCCAAGGTCATCTGCAAACTCATGAACCATAAGTTCTCTTTCAATCACTGCATTAGGACCTGGTATCTGCACAGTTTTAGTAAAGATCAAGTACAGTTAATTTCATTACAAACAAGACCAATGTAAGATCAGGAACATGAAAATTGAGCCATGAAATTACATAAATCACCAACCAGAAAGAGTAGTTCATGTACAATCAAACCCGTATTTCAGACCCTAAGAAAGAAAAATGGAACAGAAAGAAGAAGGAAAGGAAAGAAAAGAAAAGAAAAGGATTTAGGTCAAGTGAGTTACCTGGTTATCTACAATTATTGCTTCAGCCGCCCCTGTTTTAAGATACATCACACAATAGCACATTAATTGGTTGAGAAAACACATAAGAAGTTCAAATATAATTAAGGAAACTACGTTTCCCAGGTCGCCCCCATTACCATAATTTTTAAGTCCTCAAATCAGCCAAAATTCGATGAAGCTCAAAAATTAAAAAACGATATCCATCTTCAGCAAAAAGCATTTGTAAATCATTTCCCAGTTACCCAGTTGAAAAATAGTTAACCGATGTACCAAAACCAAGAATTTACACATAAAAACTCAACAATACCCATAATCACCAAAAAAAGTAGAAAAAAGAGTTAAAATTAAGAGAAATTTTTAATCTTTTTCAGGAAAGGGGAACAGACCATCATCTGCTTGGGTCAAAGTGACAACTCCTTCAACACTGTGATTGTCCTCGAGGAAAGAGACGACATTCTTGGTAACAGCGAGACAGGGGGAGGCTTCTCGGGGGAAGTTCAAGGATTCAGATTCAAATAGGGCAAAACCTGCATCTGGTTTGCCTCTTCGTATGTACCTAACCATTTAAAAATAAGTTAAGCATTCATAACATGTAAGACGTGGAGAAAGCACATACAAGCAAGAGAAAATGTTAACGCACTCAATTCTAGTTTATCTACATTTCAAGGAGCTGAAGCTGAAACTGTCTGAAGCATTAACTGAAACCGTGATAAGTAAATCATTGTTCTTACTGTAGAACAGGCTTTGAATTACTTAATCAGGACTCACATTCAGAAAACAAATCCTCTGGTTTGTCTCTGCATTTGAAACAGTTAATGTGTAAAAGATATAAACCAGCTTCAACTCATTAGGAGAAGCACTTGAAGTAGAAAGCGAAGTTTGTGAATTGCAAGTCCGTATATCTGTCAAATAACTTTGGTTATTACCTCTGCTGAAAGCTGCGCAAACACCAGAATGTGCAGGAGCAAAGAGAATGTCACGTGCAGCCACAATCTTAATAACTTTTGTTCTCTTCACCAGAAAAGGTAATACTACTGAATAATGGCCCTTGGGATCATGGGTATCATTAAGTATATATACTAAGGACGAAGGGGATGGACGATCACGGAATTCATCTCCTTCGCCGTTTAATCTGACGGTCATTACTCCCCCCCCTCCCCCGTCTATATGTCATCGTATATATTTATCTTTTTCTTCTGTTTCTCTCTGTCTCGCTTCTCATTTCTCATTTCTCATTTCTCTTAGCATCCTGCATATCCGACGGGGAGTTTTTCTACAGGTGGGTAATGGCGGCTTTGTTTATAGTATGCCTCTGCCTACAGTTGGGTAACGGGGGCGGTTTTGTTTCAGTGGTAAGCTGCTATTTTTTTTATATGAAGGTTA
>JAOQMS010000004.1:14532250-14556091 GCA_027563885.1 Erythroxylum longipes | reverse complement strand
TTATTTTTATTTCCACAACTATTGTTTCCTTGCATTATAACTGACTAAATTAACTGGGCATTATTACTGCGCATCGCTTAGTAATACTCTGCTAGTATTCTTCCTAAAGGGAAAACAAGAAGACGACCAGTGTACTACATTATAAGAGACAAGAAGGAAATAGCATAGGAAAGAATGTCCTAGAAGACTATGTTCAGGTATTATGGTAATTAGAAGCATACCGCTGAACATTGACCGTAAGACTCCCTTGTTTGGGCCAAGGTCTTACGATGTCTGTCCATATCCCTATCTTTAGCAAAATTAAGGTCCTTTTTCAGTCTCTCAAATTCGTTCCTTCAAATATAAAGGAATTACAATAGGATCAAATGCTATAAAATCAAGTAATAACCAATTTGTATTTTGGTGGTACCTGTAGATCACAAGGATATTGTTCATTATTATCATCATCACCTAGTTTGAAATTCCGCAATAAATTAGAGTCGGAAAGGTATGATAGTACGCAGCCTTACTCCTGCATAGTAGAGAGGTTGTTTCCGATAGACCCACATGCAAATATAACAATAAAAGAATGATACAGGTTAAAGAATAAATAAGTAAAACTAGCATGCTAAAAGATTATGTAATTAAAATAAATACATAAATAAAAAACTAAAATATAATTAAAGAATATATCTGATATGTAAAAAAAATTAATAATTAAAATAGAATAATAACAACTTAAAAAATCTTTATTATGTGATGCGAGTTTAGAAGAAGAAAAAAAATATCTGATATGTTGCAAAATTCTGCATATACCTGATTTGTGGCAAAATTCTGATCACTATTTCTCAACTTGTACGTGTTACACAAGGATATTGTTCAAAGAGCAATAATCGTCATGAAATAAGGGGTAACATTAAAAAAGAACAATAGTAAAACATGCACAACATCATTTATCTGCATTGAAAATATTATAGAATATTATAAACAAAAATTTAGTTTCATTTAATTCCCTTAATTACATGACTTTGTGATACATTCATCCACAAAATATGCAAAAATATTTGATAAAATGTACATATTGAGCAGAGGGAAAAGGACATGATACCAAGTCATCAATACATACTACACTATCTTCTATTTCTAAGAAGACATCATAAACTCCAACATGTCCTTCGAATATTTACTGGTGCACCAAGTAATGCCCTGACTTTATTTGGCCTATGAACAAGGAAAAGATAACTTTTATACAATTTGGATTCTTCCAGTCCCAACTCTACCAAATGATTATATAGTTCTTCTTTTGAAATGGGAAGCGGTTTAACTAATAGTGCAGTAGATTTTATAATAGCTTCTACAACTGTCTGAAGGCCATCTTTGATTACATCTTCACCATCATCTGCCTTGTTTTTCCTTTTCCGTGATATTCCTAGGTTTGCATTTTGTAAATGAGTTGGCATTCCCTTTAGAGATTCAGTGTGATCACCTTCCATCGTTACATTGTCTTCCACACTGAAGTCATTGTAATGTAACATGTCATCATTTTCATCCATGGTATTGGAAAATCCACTATTAACAGAAATGGTGCGCCTTTTTATCTCCTGTGCTATTTCAGTATGATAGCCAGTTGCTCTATCACGTCTGTAAATCTCTACCATCTTCTCATAGTTATGAAAAGGCTTCTATCTCTACTCAGCAGCTTCTGGTTTAGCCTATTACAAAAATAAGTTAATAAATCAACCAAATCACAGCATATATCATATTTTCTTCCAACAAATTATTAAAAAAGTTCACCTGGATCAAGGTCTCCTACACTTCTAGCCTAGAAGTCCACATATTTGTTAACAAATTCCATGCAAATCCACTACCTCCATTTGAAAATAAATCAAAACACTTACTCCACTTGTTCTTAATAATCTTGTATTGATTTTTTATTTTTTCCTTATCGATTCCTTTATCTGGAAATTTTCCTTTAGTGTAGCTTCAATTTTATCAAGTGCATATGATGTGAAAGTCCCACCAACACGATTGCCTTGTCGATGCTGGTGCAAGTATGCGTCAACCAAAGCATCATCCATAGCTTGATTCCAAAAGCACGCCTCTCTTCGGGGTGGCATTTTGTATGTCACAAATTTAACTACAAAATCTAAAATTTATATCAAAAGCATACATAATATTGAAGCTTCAAATATTTCCAAATAATATAAAAGGCAAGAATAATGAATAAGCATTACAAAGACACAATTGCATGTGAAAACATTAACAACACTAATAAATAGCGCCATATTGAGATACAAGTAGCCAATACATATTTTTAAAGCAATACAAAATAATCAAAAACATAAATTTATTGTGATGCGGCAATATCTATCCTAAAGTATAATCAGCCCAGATATGAGTAGCTATGTTATCTCTGATAATTTCTCCATTGTGTGCATCATCTTCGTCGTCATTTTCATACCCATCTTGGTTATTATTTTCCCCTCCATCATACTCTTCATTAAGAATCTGGATCTGCACCAATTAAGAAATTGTGCAGAATGACATAAGCCATAATAATTTTTTTTGAGTCTGAATGCCACAGGATGGTTCTGTGGTGGATGCTATAATCGGGAACTATTTTTTCAACTCACCAAATGCCCTTTCGATAATGTTACACAATGATGAATGTCGATGGTTGAATAATTCACGAGCATTTCGTGGAGGATTCCTTGAATAATCTTTCAAGTGATATTGTTCCCCTCTATACGGTGTAATAAGTCCACTGCTCAACATGAATCCAACATCAACAAGATAGGATTTTCCTATCATGAATAAAGGTACGTCAAAATGTAATATATGACATTTATTAGTTAATAAGATTTGAGCCCTATTTTTACCTTGGGGAATTTTAAGTGAGAACTGCTTGGTTAGTGCATTTTTCATAATCCATGAATCAGATGTTGTTCCTTCCCACCCAGTCAATACATACGTGAACTTCATATCAAAAGAACAAGCACACAACACCATTTGTGTTGGATAGTCCTTTCTCCCACAAAATCTAGGAGCATCTCAAGTAGGTACTTTCACACAGATATGTGTACAATCAATTGCACCAACACAATCCTGACATTTAATTATATTATTCTCAAATATTATACGTGTTGTTTAATATAATTAAACTAAGTTAAGAAAAGAAAATCACCTTAAAAACTGGGTAGAATCTACTACTGTTTAATATTTCTGATGGGGTTTCTAATCCTTCAGGTTGTCTTAGAAACATATCTTCTAGCTGTATAATTCCTTTCAAAACACTATGAAAATGACGACTTACAGGTTCCCCAGATCGACTCTAAAAGAACGCAATCTCTTGATTGGTAACATTATATCCTAATATGTATAGAAACTTCGCTACTTGTTCTTCAACAATTGCGGTCGAAGCACACCTTTTTCAACTATTAAATCACATAATTCGACAAATGGTTTAGGCTGCATTCTAATTATATTTCTCCTATTAGAATGAAATAAAATTTTTTGCATGATACTCTCCCTTGATTTCGATCTCTCTGATGGTGTAAACATTTCAACTTTGTCTTTCGCATGTCTCTTACGTAACACCCACCAATAGATCACAAGACAAGCAACATGAGCAAGCGCTAATTGATATATACGAATCAATTTTCATTTTGATTATCCATTCGATTACCTTCACCGTTCATATCTAAAAAATAACATTAGGAGTAGTTTTTAGATTGTGAAAATCAAAATATAACAAATATGGCATAGGTATGTCCATTTATATATGGTGTTATAAAAGTAATAAGAAGCAAAGTAAGCGAAGCTTCATCTGAGTCATTCCCCCACAGAAATGTCAAGCAAAGTAATAGGAAAACAAAAACAAAGAAGACTACGACGATTGAAAAACACCCCAAATTCATACAAATTTTCTGAAATGTTTTTATTCCTACAAATCATATAAATAACCTAAATGAACATTAAAGTATCATATACAAAATCACAACTTTGAACCAACAATAGCATTCTCCCCATTGTTATTTCATAAAATCACACTTGTAAGTAATCACTCAACTATCCTCGATCTAGTGTGTTTGTGAAAAAAATGAAAAAAAGAACAGATAAAAGGATCAACTTGTTGAAAAATTCCATGTTAATGAACATTTACCAGTCATCCCCTTTTTAATATTATACAAACGTCAAATTGGTTATGAGTATCAATTGTAGCAAACATCCAAATCAGCTCAAGGAATGGTAATCCCATGGATTCTTTTCTATTAGCTTCATGAGGAACCAAACATGACCAATGCCAATTTGTACTTTTTATCATGTAAATTGCTTCAAAACTCGGTAGCAACTAGCCTCCCTCGTGTATTTACTGACATTTTCACATATATGAATTGATTTACATTGTTTGTTTTTATGTTGAGAATATCTGTTACAGATGCAGGAGTTTCTACTGAAAGTCCCAATTTCTCAGGAATTGTCGATAGATTGTATTATACTTAATGTTCCAACTTCACATTTCCTGATGAAGGATCCAACTGTCTACCTTTTGCCATATCCGACTGGGCTAGATGCTTTACTGCAAACATGTAATTTTGAGATCTCTCATCCATGCAATAACACTTTTAGGTCAAAGAAGATAGATATAAATGAAACTCACAAGTATCAAACTATCCTTGAGAAGAATAAAAATGAAAGCCGATATCATTCTTTGACTTGTGTGCATAGAATTTCATACGATGATAGTTGACATGGCGCACTTAATATGAATTTAGAGATGCAGCAAGGTAAACTAAGTTTTTATGTCTGTCCCCACTGGATTGTTAGTTTTTGTGCATTAGGAACAACGTAATTGAGCCATTGTCTTATTGAATACAAATAATTCCCAAGTTGTGCTCTGGGATGCTACTGCTTCTGTTTAGAATGCCAATAGCAACATCGATTACCTGATTTAGAACCTAATCATATTTTCTTATTTTTGTTGATAGGTTCATTTTGTACTTGGCTATTAAAACAAGTTAGTTTCTACTTCTGTCGATGGCTTGATGTGTATATTTAACACTAGTGGGGATATCAATGATGATGATCATCTGGAGTCAGTAAGTTCAAGCTTGTATTTCTCATTCAGTTCCATGTTTGCGTATGCCATAGATGTAAAAAAATCTTTTTGTTCTTAAGCAGATGATTGGTATGTTTTCAATGGCTGGAAAAAGTTATTTCTGTTTAATTTCTTTCTATACATGAAGTGATTTGTTGGTGAAGTATTTAACTTTATCCTTGTAATTTGAACAAGCAAGGTTTTCTATATTAGTTTCTGCACATGCATGGAACACATTTAATCAGGAACTCTTGTGATAACACTTCCAAATTGCTGTAGGTGATTAATGTGGGAACTTCAATTGGAAGAGTTGGATTTTTTGGAGAGAATTACCAAAAGCTCTGGTTTTTGACACACATTGAAAGTTTAAGGTAAAATTAATTTTTTCTAGCTATTCTCAACAGAAAAAGAATCTTATATTCTTTTATGTTCCTATATGAAATGCTAGCAAATCCGAGTCTGGTCTAGACTGAATATTTACAATATAGGAATTTTGCCTAGTTGCACTTCACACTAGCAGTTTTATGCACGCATGTTATATATATATATAGAACACATTAATAAAAACAGTGATCATTCAGAGAACAATCACCAAATGTATGATAACAAACCCCTCCAATAAAAAGCATATAGAATTCAAGCTGTGTAGAAATAATCAAGACATGAACTTGCAACGGTTTCAAAGAACTCCTAATGAACAAACTAAGGTACCTTCTCTTGGATGCCCTTTTAAGCATCTAAGCACTGGAGGAATGCCTCAAAGCAGGGTACAGAAATCCTGAACAAAAAATATAATTAGACTCCCCAGGACCCAAAGGATTCAAACAAATTTAAACAGAAGAGGAGATAGTTTGTAGAAAACTGGAAGAAGATTAAACAATTGAAAACACTAATATTCAGAACAAGATAAAATCTACAAATGAGAAGTGAGAATTTCCATCATTTCCTTCCTTATTAGAATCATAATAAGTCCAATTGCACCAATTATACAAAGATACAGAAACTACAATATATAAAATAAGAACCAGATCTGATCAATTTTTCCACGATGTTTATATAAACAATGGTTACAAGGTGTAAAAAAATGCCTTTGGCAAGTTGTTTTACGATAGAAACAGTACATTTGACTGAAAGAACCTCCAATAAAAGTCTCCAACCAAACCACCACTTCTGGCTTCGAAGAATTGTCTAATGCTTATGGCCCATCGAAGAGAAGATAAAAGACAGATAACTCTCAATGATAAAAGATAGATAACTAGCAATGCACAAAGCTTCTTGATTTTCAACCTCAACAATCGAAAGCATATAACACCTAAATCACATCTATGCGGCACAACAAACACAACCCAGAAAGAAGAATATGCACCTAAAGCTGAAGCAAAGATGCTCTTCCCCACACGCTCCTCCTTTGCCAACACTCTTCCCCATCTATAATAATGACGGCCAACGACCAACACAATGGTCTATCGATATTGTGTTCCTTGTTATTAGCAAGGATAAATAATGGTATTATGAAAATTTATTGAGGTTATATTAGGTAGTGTACGTTTATTAGTTTACGTTCTTTCCTAAACTCCCTGAATCAGAGGTTTCTTATTTTTACTGTTTAGAATGAAATGGAACGTAACATGAAACCCTCTGCTTCCATCATATTCCTTTCCATCCCATTATTAACCTCTGAACCAAATAGAGCCTAAGTGATCTCAAGTTGTTCAAGTCACTGTTTAGGACCTGGTTTCTTCAACAATTGTGACAATAGGTTCAGATCAAAATTTGCATCCTCTTCTTTCTCTTCTTCCTCATTTTGCTAACCCACCCTGATGCTTACAAATGAATGAGAACAAACATAGTTATGAATTTTGGTGTATTTTCGTTTAAGGGAGACCTTAGAAAAGAGACAAGTAAATAAACAGTTCCAACATTGGGCTATTCACCAATGCAGGAAATTGGCAAGTCTTATCTTATTTGATGTTTCGTTGGTTAATGTTTACATTATTTTTGAGTTTTCATCATCATCACTAACGGTTGGCATCTAACAATATTCACACTGATTGGTTAAGAAAATTTTATAGATAATATAGAGAGGATAAGCAAAGAGTTTAGAGCCTACGCTTATTTATAATATGATTTAAAATTTTTGGTAATTTAATTAAAATAGAGTTAATAGTAAAACATTTTTAAACTTTACTCAATTTTGTAATACATATTTGAATTTTAAAAAGTAATGCTAAAATACTTTAACTTTTTAATTTTTTAACAAAAATAGTTCGACATTAAGTTCTCTATTAATGTCAATGATTTGACATGCCACATTATTTTAATATTTTTACTATGTAATTGTCATGTAGGATAATGATGCCATATATGAAATTTGTTATTTAATAAAATAAAATTATGTTAAATTACTAAAAATAAGTTAGAGGGGGATTTTAAGAGTAATTAGGTTTTTAGTACTTTAACATATTTTTTATTGAATAATGAATTTCATACATGGCATTATTATCCTACATGACATCGAGGTGAAAAAATATTAATATGATGTGGCACATTACATAATCGATGTTAACGAAGAATTTAACATTGGGTATTTTTGTAAAAATTAAAAGTTGAAGCATTTTAGTGCCAGTTTTTAAAGTTCAAGCTAGTATTGCAAAATTAAATAAAGTTTGAGATTTTTTATAATTAACCTATTAAAATATAATTTTAATTTTAATTAAATTTTAATTAGAATTGTAATTCTAATTAGTATTTAACCATAATTGACCGAATAAGATTCATTATCTTATATTAGTCCTTATTTAATATATATCTCATTTTTGACCTTTAAATTTTCTAATTTTATAATCAAGTTGAACTTGAATAAATTACATCTTTCTCTCTTCAATTGTTATGTTCTTAAATAAGTTAACAATAGATATAAATTATAATCCTAAACCATATTTAAGATTAGATAAATTAAAGTCTTATGAATATAAATTATTAAAGAATTACAGATAAATTATAGACGTCAATCTTGATATAAGAATATAAATTATTAAATTAAAGAATTAGAGAAGTCAATCTTGATATATGAGTATAAATTATTAAATTAAAGAATTAAAGATAAATTCAGTCTATATCAAGATTGATGTCTAATAAGATATCAAGACCACTTAACTATTAGGAATATCAAAGTAATTACGACTCACCTTTTTATGCATAATTTTTTTCTTATAATCTAATTACTTTATCGTACAATATTCTGATTAGACGTAAAGTTTGAAATTAATACCTACTTTATTTTAGTCCAATTATATTAGCTCTCCACTATTAATAATTGATTTTACTAATAACATTTAAAATCTATTTTTCAAGTGTCATTTTACCTTGTCCAATAATTTCTCAAAACTATACTAATCGAAAATAGCAAAACGTTATCTATAATCACTTTAGGGTGACAAATCCAATATTGATCACTTAGTTATCTCCATAGAGTCCATGCTATATCTAATGGCTTCTAATTGAACTACCTTTGTCTAGGATATGTTATAAGTTGTATTAAAATATAACAATCCCTATATAAGTTACTTTAAAAATCTTAAATCAAAAAACCACTTATACATCATCACGATGAGAATTCCACAGGCATATAAAAAAATTATAAATAGGACATGTTTAGTGAACTTGTTCTTCAACAAGCACTCACATGTTTATTTAAGTATCTTCATACTTTAGTATATAAGATTGAGTACTTCCTTTATAAGTAAAAAAAACATCATGTGTGCTAGTCTTTATAGTTTATTAATGTCTAATTTTAATAGAACAATGAATAGGAAAATTTCGAGATAATATATAAGATATATGAATATGATCTCATCATAATTTTATTTACAATATGAATTTATCCCATAAACTTTATCTTATACATTAATTAATTAAAAAAATATGCATAAGATAAAGAATACCTTTAGATATGTCACAAAAAGTATAACCAACCAATTGGATATGAGAACGTAAACTAATAATCTCATACTTGTAATAAACCAATCACTTAAGTATCTTGTACCATATTTCTATATGATGATCATGCTACTATTTAGATAGTGATTTGCTGAGAGAATCCTATATGATTCTTTATATTGATTACTTGCTTAAATCTTAAAATTTTAATCTCGGTTATCATCATAATTAAGAGAAATAGGCAAAAAACATAGTTAGACCTTTGATGAGATCTTATTTCCTTCCATATATCTAATTGCTATAATGTTCTTTAGTATATTACTTTCTAAATAATGTAAGTAATGTAAGTAATTATACTAAGTTCATTAAAGAACTTCTTGATATAGATAATCATTTCCAGTAAATAAAAAATGTAATATGGCTTGATTAGTAACTAATGCTACATTAGAACCTTTCCAACTCAAAATAATATTGTTCTAATTGAACTGTAACTTAATCAAGACTTACTTCTATTAAAATAAAGTTAATATCTATATGAACTTCAACATAAATATCAACTTATACATAGAATAATTTATACAAAGAAAATATTTATCATTCTATGTATAAGTTGATATTTGTGTTGAAGTAAGTCCTGATTAAGTAGTATGAGCTCCATTTTCAGAGTACTCATACATTTCGTAATTTTCACCTTTTAAATGAATTTTACTCACATTAAAAAATAGATATTTTTAATACTTTATAAGTATAAGATATCTTATACGCTAAACACCTTTAGACCATAATCTATATACTTGGACTATAATAGGTAAATAACTTCTGTATCTATCTTTATGGAACTAATTCTCATAATTAAGTTGTTACTTTTTTATATACAATAAGATTTGCTTTTAGAATATCATATCTTTAACAATTGAAAATGTGAACTATTATTCTCTATAATTAGGATGTCATTACACACTCCCATTAAGAAGGAAAATTATACTCTTGCTATCCTTCTTGTAGATATAATAAATACATATTCTTCTCCAAGATAAACTTTTTATCATGAAAGCAAATCTTTCAATATCTTGTAGCCTTTCAACCATATAACAAATATATAAAATAAGGCACTAGTTCCAATTGGATGTTCTGTTATAAGATTTAAACCTTTGCAAATTTTACTCTCGCTACTTATCTAGAGAATCACTCCTATAAGTATTCATTAAAACAAACATTTTGTTTAATATTGTTTGTAATATTATATTCAATGTATTTAGATATATCTAATAGGTGTAAATTATAGTATGTTTGATAAGTTTTAGAGTATGTTTTTAGTGTTTGATTAAAGGATAATTATGTGTTTAGGACTTATAGTTATGTTCTTGTTAGGTTTTTATATGTTTTGTTTAATTGATTGTTGTTTAAGGTAAGAATTAAATCTTGATAGTATGTTTCAAGGGTTGTTTGATGTGTTTAGTGATGAATGGAAATAGGAAAAATTAAAGAAAAGATAAAGAAAAAGCTGGAGAAATATGTCTGACACAATTGTGCATAAGGAGGCAGTAGGATGGAAGTCTCTAGCACGATCGTACAAAAGAGTAATAGTAGTGTCATGCATGATCATTTAAGGTGTTTTCTAAGATGTGAGTTTTTTTTAATACTTTTCACATTTCTTACTATTTTTGGAAGATAAATATATGGGAAAACTGTAGACAAAACCTTTAAATACATAAGATAGTATATCACTTGACGACTAAAAAAACATAGTTTGAGGAGATAATGAGGCTGCAGATTTTTTAGTATAAGGCAAAGAAGAGAAGACCTCCAAATTCAATTCTCTACTCTTTTCTTACTTCCTTAGGTTGTTAAATATTAATGATGATTAAGTTTGGATATATAGTTACATCTTTAGGTTTCTAAATTCCATTTTAGGAATTGTTCTCGATTTATTTGTTGAACTTTACATTCTTAATGAGATATGCGTGTGATGTTTGTTACTTTATATTCAATTTGAATAGAGAGATTGGATGGGATCACTTATGTTGTGTTGCATAGTAAGAGTTAGCGCCTTAATAGACCTATAACATCAAACTAATAGGAAATTAAAGAGAGATCTTATTTTTTTTATTTATTTCATAGGATTGCTTCAAATCTAGTTACATAGTTAGAAAGAGTTTTGATAGATTGAGATATCACAATTCAATTTCTATCTATTTTAATTGTGATTATTTGATTAGATCTCAAGAGAGGGAAATCATAATTATTAGATCTCTAGGATCAAGTATGATTAAATCAAGAAGGCAAAGTAAAAAAATAAGGATAGAAGTAATTCCTAATTTTCATCATTAATCAATCAATCAAATTTACTGCTGCAATTTCCATTATTTAGTTATTAATTCTTTTTTAGTTTAATTCCTAGTTATTCATATTATTATTTTCCTTAAAAAAAGTTTATAAGAATTTTCAGGTAACTACTAATAAAACTCGTAGGATGACACTTTTTAGACTATAATTTATGATCTATATAGTTGCAGTAAAGAAAGTTTTTCAATTAAAACATCAACAAATTTTTGGCATTGTTATTGGAGATTTGTTTTTTAGCACCTATTACAGTTCAAGTTACCTTGCTTTAAGGAGTTTAACACTTTTCTTGTGTGATTGTAAGTGCACAAACATAAGATCTACAAGGAGTTCAAGCAAATTAAAAGATAAGCAAGTTTTTGACATCACGAAGCAAAAGAGGGAGGTTAAAAAAGCAAGATGCCAAAAAGCAATAGATATAGCAATGGCAGAGGAAAGGAAACAAAGAGAACATCAACAAACCCTTATGGACTTCATGAGGGCCATGGTTCAACATTAAACAATAAGCAATAACGAGATCACCAGTGTAGACTAATATGTTTGAAATCAAACTAGCACTGTTGTATATGTTCCAAACCAATGTCCAACTTTACAGATTGGCCAATAAGAATCTTAATTCTCATTTGGGTAACTTCTTAGAGATTTGTGACACGTTCCTATACAATGGGCTATCAAAAGATGTAGATAAGATGAGGCTCTTTCCTTTTAATCTAAAAGTTTGATCTTTGTCATGGTTAAACTCTCTCAACCTAGAAAACGTCACAATATAAAAGTAGCTGGTGCAAGCCTTTTTGGATAAATACTTCCCTTTAATAAAGCCACTAGGCTCATAAAGGAAATCACTAATTTTTAGCAAAATGAAAGGGAGTCATTATATGAAGCATGGGAGATATTCAAAGAGCTACAAAGAAGTTTCCTATATTATAACTTACTAAGATAGTTCCTTTTACAAATGCTCTACAATGGTGTGGATCGACCTACATAAGACACCATAGATACAATAGTTGGTGGCTCTTTAATGAGGAAAACAATTGAGGCAACATATGAATTATTAAAAGAGATGTCAAACAATAACTGTCTATAGACATTTGAAAGAAGTAAATAGGAGCTAACCTTTAGAGATTAGAAGGGAGTGCTTACTATGGATTCAACTAAAACATTACAGGCCGAAGTAGCAAACTTGGAAAAACAATTGAACAACCTAAAATTCACTTCTTCTAGCCCACTTAAGGCAATTCAATAAGGATGCGAATTATATGGGCAAGAAATTCTTGTCTCAACTGATTGCTTCTTAGTGAAAACAACAACATAGAGTAGCTCAACTTCACGAAAGCACAATATAGTCAAGTGGTGATTGACCTGAGATCAGTATGTCAATTATGAATTACCACAAGTGCATGACATAACTGTAGCTAGTACCGAAAATATGAGTTGATCCCACGAGGAGAGTGATTAATAGTAGTTGTCGTTATTCTATTATCTAGTCTATTAAATTTGTTGTGATTTTTAATTTAAAAGAAAACAAAACTAGAACAAGTAAAATAAATGGGCAACAGGTTTAAATCACATATGTAAGGAGGACTAAGAAAATTACTGATATCAAAAGATTAGTTTTTAGGTTTTGAATACCCCTAAATCCTTAATAGATTGATCTTGTATTATGCAAAGTTTTTTTTGATTTATTGGACCGTGGAGACTCCTATGGTATGCTAATAGCTGACCTGGAGTCTATTAACAACTAATCCTAAGGTTTTTAACCAAATTACTTAGGTTAAAGTTTATAGGATTGCTTTACCAATTTTTGAATCCCTCTATTAAGTTTGATCCTAATCTGGAAGATTTATGTCATATTATCTCTAGGGATGCAATCAACTCCTTCCAGTTATGGTAGATCTATTCATAAATAGGATTTCTCAATCTCTATGTATGAAATCAGGTTGCTATTTAATATTCGGATATATTAGAACATAAATAAAAGCACGTAATTGGATCATAATATACCAATCAAACCAATTGCCTTAACAAAAGAATGAAATCATATTAAAGTATCAACATAAGGTTCATCTAGCCTAAATACTAACAAAACATTTAGTTACACATGTTCAAACACAAAATCAAACATAAATAGAAAGAAAAAATGAATTGAAAACAATGGGTTTATAATTATAAATCTCCATAGTTGTCTTCTATTGAGTATTTTTAGATTGTAGAGGTTTGATCTTATATTATGATGGATCTTTCATTAAATTCCTCGTGTTTTCTAGATTTTGAGTTGCCCTTGAGATGTTTCAGAACACCTTTGTTCGTCTCCTCCCTAGTTTGCCTTTGAAAACATCTTTTATATTGAATTCTAGGGTTTTAGTCAATGCACGGTCTTATGCACAGCAGTGAATTAGACCGTGCATAACCAAAATCTAGGAAAATCGCAAATTTGCATAGTTTGAAAGAAGTGTACAGGTTGATGCCTGGTCGTGCATCCCTTTTGTGCTTCGAATCTTCATTTTATGCAGTGTTTTTCTCTGAATTCTTCTCCTTTAAGTCCATAAAGGCAATTGTACTCTATAAACACACTTGGAGAAAATTATGACCAAATATACAATAAAATATAAAATATCAAGCAAAAATACATTAAATATGAGGTATAAATATGATCAATTATGCATCTATCAAACCTCCTAACACTTAAGCTTTTACTTGTCCTCAAGCAAACCATAATCCAAATTATAAATCATACAACATCAATCCCTTATCAATCTCAACCTATCCATTTATACTATAAATTATCATATCCTATCAAATCAAATTATCATATAATTGGAATCAAATAATCCTAAAATTAACATTCTAAGTCAATATTAAAAATAATCATATCAATAATTGCATTGAAATCAAAAGCATTAATCATTACACCCTTACTAAGATTTCATTCAATGCATTCAAGTGTTTAGGTGGAAAGTATCAAAAACTCTCAATCAATACATAGTAGAGCTCTTACCATATGCTTGCAATAATATCGCATCTCCACCACTTATGTATAAACTAGAAACAAAAATTAAAAGGTATATATAAGGTTATAATGGGTCTTAGGTATGGTATGCTTCAGATAATAACAATGGTTGAATTGAAGGAAATTTACTAAAGAAGAAATTATGGGACTTGTTTACATATACAGTTCCTTTCATCACAGCTCCATTAGTACCATAAACATTCATTTTTTTAATCATATATTGATTTTTTAAATCAATCATTAAGTATTTAGTACCACAATCAAAACAATATTGGACCTTTCAATAATTCCAAGTCTTAGCAAGTAGATAATGTAAATAACCTTCAAGGTTCAAAACAATAAAAAGGTCTTCAAAGAAAAATAGGATAAAAGTTAATATGTGGATTTAATTAATAAAAAAGGCTAAGGCTCAACTTGGTTATTCCTAAGGGTAAATTTAAAGGTGTGGTAATTTTCAAAGAAATAAGCTTAAACAAGTTGTTGAATCTAAGTGCCTTTATCATGTCGGTGCTTCTAATTTTAACAAATATGGTCTCAATATGCATAAAAAAGCAAGTCTTAGAATCATTCTATTACACATTGATAACACACATGAAAGAATAACAAAGGCCTAAAAATTTTAAAAATTTTGCTCTCAGACTCAAAAGCTCACGAAAAAGATAGGTATTCTATGTGTAAATAAGTTATCATTCAACTTGAATATATCAATGATTATTAAAAATATGACTTATAAGAGCAATGTTATTTTAACTATCATCCTTTTGCATACTAATTCAATTTAGTATTCAACGATCAAATACAATACTTATGGATATATTTAAACTAATTTAGAAAATCAATCCAAAGAATTTATAATCAAGATTATAATAAGCTTAAAGAAATCATTAAACATTTATTAAACTCATCCCCTTACTTAAAGTTGTACATTGTCTTCAATATACACAATACAAGCATTTCTGAAAGTGAGAGGGTTTTGTGATACTTTCTTGATATGGCAATTTTTTGATTTCAGATCTATCCAATGTTAACTACATCCTTGCAAAATATGAAAAATGAAGGGATAAAAAGAACACAAGGAATAAAAGTAACACTATTGAAAATAAAAATAAAAGCATAATTAATTATAATGTTAGAGAAGACAAGATAGCTAATGAAAAAATAAAAAATATGCACAAAAGATAAAGAAAGAGGAAGAATATACAAATTAAGCATCTCTCGCATCTGGTGATCTTGGCTAATATAGAAAAGGATGGTTTTCTTGGTGATGATACTGGCTAGGTGGAGGAGCTGCAAATAAAGTTCCCTTGTCAGATGGTGGAGGCTAAACATTAACTCCCAGATGGCTAACTATTGATACTATCAGATCTCCCATCTATGCTATTGAAGTCTCGAGCCTTTTCATCCACTCCACAAGTTTGGCTTACTATCTTTCCGGCCGAGCTAATGCTCTCCCTCTCGTTTAGGATGGTGATGACTATGGTTGTGGTTGTTTCTCCTTAGGTCCTCTTGATGTTACTGGCTCATTGAGCTCCCCAATAGGCCTTTAAACTACTCCCGTGGGCCCTCGATGTCGACGAACCATATGTATATGATGCATGACTGTCAAGTTGAGTTTCACCATAGTCGTCATCTCTGGCATCGCTGGTAGCTAATAAAAAAATCCTATCCTTTGTGCTAGCCTGATCATGTAAGGTCCAATACATATCATGCCGACCTTCTTGTCTACACTCTGGCACCAGATACTATGGACAAGCGCATGTCCCAAATGGATAGGCACTTACTCACTTATACTTCAGAGGTAGAAGATATCCACATTGTCGACGACTCCCCAGTTGTCTCTTCGACCACTTAAAGTATGACTAAGAGTACCATGAATGTATCAAAGTGTTATGGTGACAGCTTGTATGGAAGATCAGTCTGTAAAGTTTGATAATCTGGTGTTCCCTGTACTTTTGGCCATACAAATCCCTAGCGATGGATAACTCAGTATAGTTCATTTCGTGCATCTCCCCTGTCATCCTGAACTTGACTGAGATAGGTTGATCCTCATTATAACATCCCTTCTCCACAAAGAATGTGGGGACGATCTCCAAAATTAGCTCTCTATACGATGCTTCCATGATTTCAAACAATTGAGAACATGCTTCTACATTTACCAACTCCCTTACCTATTGGGCTAACCCAACTTGCTCCAAAACCTCCCAATTGATGTACCGATTGGCTTCAAACTTCTTGTTTTTCAACCTTTAGTACTATTCTTCTTGAGCCTTGACATTAAATAAAAGCATCTATGTTGTCTCTTTGGGAGTTGGGTTGTCATAGATGACTTGCCTCGATGCCTCTTTCTTGGAGTCTCTTTCTTGAGTCGTAATTGTGTCATTTTGCCTGAAACTTTAACAAATGTGAGAGAATTGACATATAAATATCTAGGATATGCTTTTCAATGCACTTAGTTTCAATCATTCTCAATAATTATTAATTGCAAAAATAAACTAAACACGACAAATTAAACAATTATGAAAAATTAACAAAGTACTACACATAAATAACTAAACAATTAAACAAATTTAATTAGAAAATCAATTAACAAACTAATTTAATTTCAAATTTTAAATTTGGAATTGTGCGATTAACAAATTAAACTAATTAATTGTTAAATTACAATTTTAACCCTAAAATTGAAATTAAAACTCTAAAATAATAATTACACAAAATGGACGCAATTAAACACGAACCCATGCAATTAAACACAAGCCCAGTCTTGATTGACGTTATAATTGATTAAATTAATTAACCTAATCAAAGACTAAAATATTGCAATTAAAAAAGTAATGAGATAAAAGACAAGTTTACTCAAATAAAGTTGAATTGTCACCCAAATTTCATGCAAATTCGTCAAATGAACGCATTAACACAAATGGGTAATGCAATTTATCAACTTTAAAACTATAATCGGACTATCAATCACACAGAATTCATATGGATCCATAATTTGCAATTCAGGCAATTTCACACAGTATACACCAAAATAAAGCAAATTATTCAATTAAACAAGTACTAACAAGTGAAATTGAAGTAATTATTTATTTGGGTGTTGCTAGATTGGCCAAAAATTGCAAGATTTTGGAATGGGACAAAAGAGGGTAGCAGAAATTTGGGAGTGAATGAGAGGGAAAATGAGAAATTTGAAAGTTGGGCATTTTTAACGTGCATCACGAGAGTGTACAGTCTAATACATAGTCATGCATCAAACAGTGTAACTCACTAAATTGCAGCTTTTCACAAGTTTGTACGTTCTAATGAACAACTGTGCATGAGAATGTGCAAAACTACACCATTATGTCCAAAGAGCGTATAACTCTCGGTAAACGTGTGGAACTTTAAAATTTAATCCTCAACCTAAAAATTCTTACACGTTAGCATTATAACACATGACATATCACCTCTAAAGTCACTATTAACCCTAAAGCACTTCAAAAAAATTAAATTAATTAAAACCTATACTAACACGAAACCAAACAAATTAACATCGAAATTAAAATAAAACTACAAATAACTCATAGGTTGCCTCCCATACAACGCTTCTTTATAGTCGTTAGCTCGACGTACCTTATCTGCTTAAGGTGGTTTTTGTTGTAACCTTACCACAGGTTCCATAACTTATAGGTGGACTACCTTTCTACGCTTTTCGCCATGTTTTTCCTTAGGTTTATTCCTTAAACTTGTATCTTCTCTGGTGGATTCTTGCATGTGGAGTCCTGTAAAACTTTTTGACCAGACTCTTTGACTTCAATAGTATCCAAAAAATCAAAAGAATGTCTTCTAACATCAGATATTCTAACTGTAACCTTCTCATCCCCTACTCTTAAAGTTAACTCGCCTCTATCAACATCTAAAAGTGACTTAGCAGTTGCTAGGAATGGTCGCTCGAGGACTAATAGTACTTTTGAATCTTCCTCTATATCCAAAATGGTAAAATCATTTGGGAACATGAACTTATCGACCTTAACAAGTAAATTTTCTATGATTCCCCTAGGACATCTTAAAGATCTATCAGCCATTTGAATGCACATCCTAGCTAGTTCAAGTTCTCCTATTCCCATTTTTTAAAATAAGGTATGAGGCATCATATATATGTTATCCCCTAAGTCAGCCACAACTTTATCCACCTTTAAACTTCTGATACTACAAGGAATGTAAAAATTCTCTGAATCAACTTGTTTCTTTAGTAATATGATCTTCTTATCTGAGCTCTCCTTATTTAGCACTTCCATCTCCAGCTTCCTTGGTTCCTCCTTGTTTAATAATGTCTCATTCACTAGCTCTATGTTCTTTGGTCTTTCTGCAGGAGGTTTAACAAGGGAAAAATCCCTTATTCAATTTTTCTAAAAAATTAAGGATCTTATCTAACTTTGTCTCAAACGATTTCCTCTTTACTCTGATAAGATATTGAATCATAGGTTGATAATCCTTGACTCTTTTAGGTAGAAGCTACATCCAACCTCTAAGTTACTCTTAGTAGTCACTTCCTTTTTTTCCCCTTCATTTTAGAGCTTTTTCTTAGTGGCATGGGTGATTACCATTATCCTTTCCTTTGGATTTGTTTCAGTTGTGCTTGGCAAACTCCCCGTCGTTCTTTCTAGCACTAACTCGGCAAGTTAGACCATTTTAATTTCCAATTTTTGTATGGATGTGTCTGTTTGCTAATGTTTTGTCCTTGAATTTTGAATGAATTCCATAATCAACTCATCTATACCTGGTTCCCTCGGTTGTGATGCTTGTGATTGAAATCTAGGAGGAGGGTTGTTTCTTTGTTGTCCTTAGTTACCCCATGAGAAGTTGGGGTGATTCCTCCAACTAATATTGTACGTATTACTATAAGTATTATTTTTTGGTCTCAGAGCATTCCCCAAATAATCCACTTGTTTGGGTTGAGCTAATTGACATTCCTATCCCTGATGGTCTAACCTACACACTTCGCTCTGTTTTACCTTTCCTTGAGGAGCCATAGTCAATTTGTCTATCTTCTTACTCAGGGCCTTTACTTGACTTGTCAATTGCGCCACTGCATCCACCTTGTAAACTCTTGTTGGCCTAGTAGTTCGTGCTTTAGCTAAGCACCGCTGGTAGTTGTTCATGGTCATATCTTTGATCAACTCTTGGGCTACTTTACGTGTTCTATTATTTAGTGTCCCTCCAATTGCTGCATTTATCGATTGCCTTGTACCTTAACTTATCCTATTATAAAAAGTCTAGATTTGCATCTACAATGGTAGCATATGATGAGAGCATCATTGGAGTATCTCTTTGAATCTCTCCCAGGTGTCATATAATGATTTACCATTAATTTGGGAGTGTGATGAGATGTCATTTCTCAGCGTCAAATTCTTTTTAGGGGAAATTACTTTTTTTTTTAAATTTCCACCACTTTATCCCATGTCATAAATGACGAATATGGCATAGAATTCAACCACTATTTAGCCTTTCCTCTTAGGGAGAGTGGAAATATACACAATATAATTGCGTTGTCATTTGCTCCATTAATTTTAAAAGTATCACAGATCTCTAAAAAGTTAAAGATATGTATGTTGGGGTCTTCGTCTAAGAGTTTATCAAATTGGACTAACTGTAGCACCATGTAGATGATGCTTGACTTTATCTCAAAGTTGTTCACTTAAACAATCGGCCTTATTATATTGGATTTTGAACCAGTTAAGTCTAGTTTAGCGTAGTCGAACATTGTCCGTGGTCGGTCTGCTATGTTGTAAGATTCCTTAGTGTCCATGTGACCTTCCAATTTTTCGGTCTAACGATCTAGCTTAAACTCTCGCAGATTTGTCCTACGAACATTCCTTCGCACAGTTCTTTATATTTCAGGATTTGCATCTAGTAAGTTCTTAGATGTACTTCGAGTTAAACTGACATAGAGTTTAAGTCTAAAACTAAAGAAAATAAACTAAACAAATAATAAGTAAAACATCATAATAAAAAAACAAAAATAAAGTAGAATAAAAGAAAAAACATCGTAATAAAAAAACAAAAATAAAGCAGAATAAAAGAAACTACAGTAATGACTAGATTAACAAAACTAGGGTTTTCCCAATATCATTGTCCCCAAAAACAATGCTAAAAACTTGATTGACTTGAGATGAGTTTCTTAATTATGAATTACAGCAAGTACTGATAAATACGAGTCGATCCCATAAGGATAGTGGTTATCAATATTACCATTATACTAATATCTAGCCTACATAATTGTTTGTAATTTTTAATTTAAAAGAAAAAACTAGAGCAGGTAAAATAAATGGGCAGTAAGTTTGAATCATAGAATTAAGGAAGCGTTAAATTACCAATATCAAAAGATTAGTTTCTAGGTTTCGAATCTCCCTAAACCCTTAATAGATTGATCTTTTATTATGCAATTGTTTTGTTGATTTATTAGACCGTGGAGACTCTTATGGTATGCTAATAGCTAACCTTGAGTCTATAACAACTAATCTTAAGGTTTTCAATCTAATTGCTTAAGGTAAAGTTTGTAGGATTGCTTTACCAATTTTTTAATCCCTCTATTAGGTTTAACCCTAATCCGGAAGATTTAAGTAAAGTTATCTCTAGAGTTGCAATCAACTCTTTCCAATTATAGTATATCTATTTATAAATAGGATTTCTCAATCTCTATGTATGAAATCAGGTTATGATCTAACATTCCAGATTTATTAAAACATAAATAAAAACATGAAATTGAATTACAATATACCAATCAAACCAATTACATTAACAAAAGAATCAAATCATATTAAAGTATCAACATAGGGTTCATCTAACCTAACTACTAATAAGACGTTTAGTTACACATGTTCAAACCTGAAATCGAACATAAATAGAAAGAAAAATCAATTGAAAATAATAAGTTCATAATTCTAAATCTCCCTGGTTGTGTTTTATCAAGTATTCTTGTCAAGTAGAGGTTTGATCTTATATTTTGATAGATCTTTCATTGAATTCCTCGTGTTTTCCAGCTTCTTTATTTCAAAATCACCCATTGAGTTGCCTCTGAGATTTTCAAACTGCCTCTATCTGTCTCCTCCTTAGTTTGCCTTTGAAAACTTCTTTATATTGTAGGTTTTTGATCGATGCGCGATCTGATGCATAAAATACTTTGAAAATCGTAAATCTGTATGGCCTGGAAGAGTGTACAAGCTAATGCATGGCCGTGCATCCCTTTTATGCTTCGAATTTTCATTTTATGTTGTGTTTTCCTTCGAATTCTTCTCCTTTAAGTTTGTGAAGGCAATTGTACTCTGTAAGCATACTTGAAGCGAATTAAGTACCCAATATGCAATAAAAGTATAAAATATCAAGAAAAAATATATCAAATATAAGGTATAAATATGATCAATTATGCATCTATCAAGTGGTAATAACCCTTATTCCAGTACCTATAATCGTGGGTAGAAGAATAACATAATATTTTCTTAGTCTAACAATACTGCAAGGAATCTAATGAAAAACCAAGACTCACTAGGATTTCAGCAAGAAAGGCTTGATTCTTTGGAATCAAAGATGAATAAATTGATGGATGTTTTAAATTTCAAATTCACGAGCCAAGATGAGAATCAAAGGAGGACGAAAACCAAGTTCAATCAATTGAAAAGAACCATACATCTTCCATTCATAATCTGAAGGTTCAAGTTTTTTAGCCAATGCATTGTCTACACAAAATATGAGGCATCTTTGGAGCAACACAGAGTTTAATCTAACGGAGCAATTGAAAGTCATCACACTTAATGATAGGAAAGAGTTGGAAAAACCATCCAATAAGAAAGTTAAATATCACCAAGTAGAAGATCAAGAGAAAAAGGGGAAAGAAGAATAGAAGAAAGAGAAAACTCCATATGCTTCTTCCCTTCATATGCACTAAAGATTCCATTTCTATAGAAGCTACAGAAGAATCAATTAAATGTTCAATTTGCAAAGTTTGTATAAAAGTTAAAGAAATTACAAATCAATTTGTCTTTTGTGAAAGCTTTGAAAGATATACCGAAATATGCAAAGTTTCTTCAAGACATCTTATTAAACAAATGGACTTCAGAGGACAATCAAATGGTCTCCTTGACTAAAAGCTATAGCTCCATAATTAACAACCACATGTCCTCAAAATTGAAAGATCCAAGGATTTTTACTATACCCTACATTGTTGGTAATTTAAAATTCTTTAAGTGTTTATATGACTTAAGTGCAAGTATTAATCTTATGCCTTTGTCAATTTTTAGGAAATTGGGGATAAGAGATGGGAAGCCAACATCCTTGCTTATTCAATTGGCAGATCAATCTATAAAGAAACCACTTGGTGTGCTAGAAGATGAACTAGTAAAGAGGATTATTCCTTTGGATTTCATAGTGCTAGACAATAAAGAGGATTAGAACTGTCTATTAATTCTTGGTAGACCATTTATAAATACAGGAAGAGCGTTGATGAGGGTTTATAAAAGGAAATTTATTCTTTGGATTGGTGATGAGAAAGTTGAATTTAATATGAACAAAATAATAAAGAATCCGAAGAAAAAACAACTCTTGTATGAGGATTGATATAGTGGATAAGTGTATAAAAAATCAAGATGAGTGTAATAGAAAAGAAGTTAGTGTTGGGGACGAAGATGAACATGAACTAGTAAAGGAGGACTTGAGTGACAAATTAAAATAGGAATTATTAGTAAGGAAGGAAGCACCAATGATACCCTCAATTAAGAAACTACCCATTTTAAAGTTGGAAACTGATGGAGAACAAGGAAAGAGGGTGTTGGAGATAATTAGAAGGATAATGAGAGCCACAGGATCGAAAATTTTGGACATAAGAAGCATAATTCCTAATATGATGAAGCATAGGACTTTACTATTCAAAAGAAGAGTTGGTTAAAAAATTAAGCTAAAATGGTCAAGCTAGTGACCTTAAAAGTAGTATGTTATGTTATAAGTATTTTTATAAAATTTTATGTGCATTTATTATCTTATTTTTATGATTTTCTTGTGAATTGAAATGATGGATGTTCATGGCATAAAGTGTGTTTAAATTACTTCTCTAACCCCATCATTGCCATAATCACCATAATTATTCTTGCCCTTGCTTTTATTCCTTTTTATTTTTATATGTTTTTATGAAACTTGTTTGAATGCACTTATAATTAAATTCATTTAAATTGGTAGACATCATTAGTAACCTTTTCGAGGAGTGATTGACTGGAACGAAGTGATGTAGGTAAAATGATAAAAAAACCAAAAACACCAAAGTGTGTTGTATAAATATGTTAAATAAATTTCCAATTTTACTAGCTCGTCTAAAAAAAGGGGTTTAAAATAGAGCTAATAGGCAGTTGTGAGTTGTGATATAACTAAGTAAACTGTAACATCCCCTCACCTATGGGAAGGGTAAAATAGTAATTTGGAACGGGTTAGGAATGCTTAAAATTGTTTTGCT
>JAOQMS010000004.1:14495408-14521762 GCA_027563885.1 Erythroxylum longipes | reverse complement strand
ATCGAGGCAGCTCGTAATTCCATAAAATTACCCAAACTAGAAATAGTTAACCTTATCTAGATGTCCATATTCAGGCCGTCTTCAAATCTCCTGCAATTGTTTTCCTCAGTAGGAACCAAGACAGTGGCATAACACATCGGTTCATTAAATTTCACTTCATACTCTGCTACAATCATATTGCCCTATTTCATATCCATAAATTCTTTCTTCTTTCTATCCATGTAGATCTTGGGCATATTGTTTTCCTTGAAGACTCTTAGAAAGTCTTCCTATCTCAAACTACAGGGCCTGATGGTACTGCCTAGAATAGTTTTCCACCACTAGTAAGCTGGGCCTTGTATTAGGGATATAGCATAGTCGAACCTCTCGTCCGACTCATAGTCCATCTGATCAGGGACCCTCTCAGTTCTTTCTAACCATCCCTCAGCCTCTGCAGGGTCTATGCTTCCATAGAAGTCCACAGCCCCCTACTTTCTTAGTTTATCATACCTACTTTCCCTTCTCTCGGCAATCCTTGGAGGCATTCTCTTAGGTCGAGATACCGACGACTATCTACTGGCTCCTTTTGCCTAGGCTAGCTGAGTGCTCCATTCAATCACCTACGTCCGATAACCTATAACACATAATAACTTCAATTATCATCCGAAGTTTTCACAACATTTTATGCCTAACATTACTACATATCCCTATGGATGCCAACCATGCTCTGATACCACCAACTGTAACGCCCCACTCCTATCTGACACATGCACATGCACTCTTCAGCCACACGTGCACATGTTTGAAAAAATTATGTCTTAACTATCTCACTTTCACTTTATAACATGGCATCATAATTAAAATGACAAATCACACATTTGCTAACATCCAAAATTTCCTCTTTTTATATCATACCATCATATGCATTGTAGCTTTAAGTTCAACATCATCCATAATTATACAACATTGTCCTATGAGCATAAACAACTCAGTCTACACAGTATGCTACAAATATGAGGAATGCACAAAAGTTATTAACAAACTATGTCTTCAATGCCCAGTTGACCGACCTTTGAGCCATATCTGATTTTCAAAGTTGCACAAAATATGCTTCTATGGAGTCTTAGAAGCTAGATCATCTCACCCTCGATCCTGAAATTAACAACAGTGCAATTTTGATGAATTTTGCGAACTCAGTAGAGTAACCATCTTCGATGGATGGTTCACTCATGTTGTAAAACAAAATTAATTAGAAACATATTCTCACGCAGTTCATTTCAACTTGATTTGCACCAAGTTCTATCACAAACAAATTGCAATTTCAAACAAACAATTAAATCAAACTATCACTTCATTACACTTTAATAAAACACAATCATTGGTTTAATACCATGTATGCAAACTTATAACATTCTTACAGCTTTACAAATCATTCAATGAATCCAAATCATATGTGAATGCTATATGTATGAGACTCATATTCGTTTTTACATAGTTGTGACTATGTGCTTTTTAAGTTACCCGTATCACCAGGTTCATTAATCACAGTGAGCTTTAGGCTCTATATATTTGAGCTTTAAGCTCTTTTCAGTCGCAGTCTCAGTCAGTAGCATCACCAGTCACAACTGACTTTATATTACATGTATTGAAATGAAATGCATGCCACAAATCATTCATATACAATCAATCACTTTCATTCACATTATCTCAGTCAATACAATCAGTCATAACATTCAGTCACTTTTAGTTGAGAATCATTTAGGCAGTCTCATTCACATACAAGTAGCACTTCCAATAATATTCACATGCATCAAACGTCTCAGACAAATATTGTCCGGAATTCAGTACACAATCAGTACATATTCATCATATATCAAATTCAATTCAGTAATTATCAGATCAAATTAAAGTGAGACCATCTTAGGTTACTCACAATTGCTCCCTTAAGCCTATTGCCTTGATGTTCCAGCAATATCAGAATGTGGTCGCGCTACTTGCTCTCTTATATACATTAGCACAATTTCACATTACTGTACTACTTATGTAATTGAGTAAACACAGGTATAAATGTAGTAACAAGCATGTATAATGAAAAATTCTTGGGTATCTTTCTGTAACAAATTGATGTACTCCAATAACGCCAAAATTCACACACTTATTCATTATTCACACACTCATTCACTATTCCAGCTTTTGCTGAAAGTATCCCATTTGGGTCAACTTTGCATAAGAAATAAGATCAAAAAATGATGTATTTTTGTAATACTTTTTCCTAGAAAATTGTTTCTCTATGTCTTACGTTTCTAATAATACCAAGATCATATAAATTGGTTTATTATTATATGAGCAATGCTCAAAATACCACACATTATGTACATTTGGAATTTTGGCTAGAGCATGATCATACAGTCAAGTTTTACAACTCATATCTCTCAATTACAAGATCTAAAAATTACAAAAATTTATACCAATTTAAAGCTAAGAGAATAATATACAACTTTGATGAAGACACCTTAGTCTAATTCGGCCTAAATCAATACAATTTATTCAATAACTATAGGACATTATTTCTATCCCTGGTAGTGCTATAGCCTAAGCCAAGATTCAATTTCATGCCAATTTTGAAAGTATTAGAGACAGAATTAAAGTTCTGATTCTTCAAGAAAGTTGTAGAAATAAGTCTAAAGTTTAATATTAATAAGAATAAACTCATTTAAAAATATACAGATCAAGATATAATCAAAATACTGAAGCATGTTCAATGAAAATTCTCCAGTTCATAACATTCCACATATTCCCTCACTTTGATTCATTCAATCTTTTTCCAATAAATTAAGATGGCTCTAAATTTTTATAGAGAGAAAAAAAATGTCTTAGGAGTGTATTTGTTCAATTTTTAAGTCATTTGGAGGTTGAGAGACAAAGTTATAGCAAAAAGAGTCAGAACTGTTTAGTATCAGAAAGCTTGATTGTGCACTCCCACCTTCTACAGTAGAGTCACAGTTTTGCACTTTAATTCTCCATATTTTTGTAGAACGCTTCTCCTTCTCCTTCCTCTCTTCCACTTACTTTATCATTTCTAATGAATACTCTCTACATATCTACCCCCATTCCAATTCAACTTACTCTAGAACAACTCAAGATTCAAGATTAAATTCAAACATTAAAAACAAAACTCATATACGGACAACACCATTTTTCTGCTCTCTTTCTCTATTGCATTTTCTGTTCTATTTTCTCTCACTACTACATTTTCATGTCTTCTACACTATCTCAAGATTTAATCTCACTCAAACAGAAACACAGAACCTTATTCTAGTTTTTCGGTACTTGTCTAAATCTCATTAAACTTCAATTCTCACAATCTTAGAAACAATTTCCAAATAATGGACATTTCACATCATTTTCATGTAATTCATTTTTCTCATCACCGAAACTACCCTTCATGCATGTATTCACTTCCAACACTAAAACATCACCAAAATCATCCACATAATATCTAGAAAACTAAAACACAGCTTACTCTAAACCAGCTCATAACTCAAGATTATTCAAAGACCTAAAAACAACAACGATGCTAAACTTACTTGTTTTTTCAAAAAAATTTCCAAAAATGGGGAGAGAAATGAGGGATTTTGGTGTTTGGAGCAAAGACAAGATTAGAGAAACAGTCAAAGAACTCAAATAGCTTAAGATTTTACAGGGTGTTTTCGGTGATGGATGGACCATAACACAAACACATGCAGAAAGAAAGTGTCTAAGTGATGAAAAGCAAGAAGGAAGATGGTGGTTTGGTGAAGACAATGCAGAGACTTCTTTGACCAAAACATAGAATTAAGTGTATCCTTTGAGTTTTGCCACCGTCCTTTTTGTATGTGTTACACTTGTCATTTGTTGGTTAAGCCATGTGTCACTTCCTAATTGCTCCACTTGTCACATAGTCATTTGTCCAATTGTCACACATTTACTAGTCCATTTGTCACACTTCTATTTGTCACTTTTTTTTTGTCCAAACTACCCCAAAATTTCAGAAATTCTCTAAAATTTACCAAAAATTTTGAAATAATATTAATAATCTCCAAATCAATTTTCAACACAAATAATCCACAATTCAAATTTTTAATCACATTTATAAATCAATTATACCTAGAAAAAGTCAATGAACACTGTGTGAATATACAATGATGCATGAGCATGAAATGCACTTCTAATTTCTCATTGTACTTTCAATTCACTATTTTAGGTTCTTTCCCCAAACATGGGATGTCACAATGACCTTAGGTTTGCCTAAAAACTCACCTTAGTTTAATTGGTAGGTATCAATCATATTAATTGCGTTTCTAATGCAATTATCGAATCTGGTGTTGTCAACTGTTGATGTGTTCATACTCATTAGGCTATCAACTCTTGACACGTGTACATCTAATGTGCACTACCCAACTTCACCTTTGTCCACGTTGATCTTAGGTTTGCCCAAGAAACCAACGCTTCTAGCTAAAACCAACCGATTAATCTATAAAGGAAGGTGTTAGTTTTAATATTCTAAGTGAGGGGTTTGACTAAGGTCTCATCATAGATGGTCTTATACATATAACTCATATATATATAACTACTTGGCATGATATGGACTAACCAATCAAACTAGGCCTAAGCCCATAACCATCCATCATGCAAGCCCACACATTCTCCTTACCATGCATTCTCTAATGCATATATGTAAACACATCATTTTGATTATGACATCTTATGGATCCTAACATGGAAATTCAATTCGACACTTGGATCTTAGCCTAATCCAACACTTAGATTTAGTATCTTCTTTTTACTAACTTGGCTAAAATTACTAATGTATGTTATTTCGATTGGTATTAATATTAATGTAATTAACATGAATTCCTAATTCCAAAAATTAATTAATAATTAATTTACCTTAAAATAATTTTTTGGTGTCCAAAATTAAACAACTTCAATTTTATCATACATGCCAATTTTTTTAGTCTTACTAGAAAATCTTACTTGTCACGTATCCATTACCCTCTTCCCAAAATATGTACCTAGTAGGGTGTGCAACGCCCACGCTTATAAGCCAGGACCTTTCCCATTGCCTATCCGATGTGGGACGTGACACTCTCCCCTACCAAATTCTGTGACGCCCTCGTCACAGGTGGGGCCCCCTGCCTACCCCACCCCAAGGGCACTTGGCGGGACATCGGAGTCGGGAACAGGTTGGCTCTAATACCACTTGTCACGTGACCATTACACTCTCCCCAAAAGATGCACCTAGTAGGGTGTGCAGCGCCCACGCTTATAAGCCAGGACCTTTCCCATTGCCTATCCGATGTGGGACGTGACACTTACTAAATTTAATTCAAAATTAATTTCTATAATGTCCTAAAATTTTCAAAACATTAAATCATCATTCCAAGCATCTATAGGTCTTTTCATGATGATCAAAATAATTGAGGAATCACCCAAAAATTATCATGATCACAGAAACACCGATAAGACACCAAAAATGACAAATATGACTTTTAAAATTTTTTGTAAATCAAATTTCTAGTGAAATCATTTAGGAATACATCAAACATAAAATTGACACATTTGTATCAAATAAAAATATTTTTAAGGTTCTGGAACCGAAATATAAACACAAATACATCAAACAAAGTAGATCTTACAATTTTTGGAAAACTTTTCAGATCTAGAAAATTGTTTGATAAAATTATTTAAAAGTTTTTAATAATTATACAAAAATTAAAGAGGCATAAACACATCCTAAATATATTCACATAACTTTTCCAGACTCAAATTCCACAAAAATCATGTGTAACCTCATTAGTTTACCTAATAGACATCAGATGCCTAGCAGAAAGACAGATTTCATGCATGTTCTTGTAAAGTAGAAATTAAACATTTTAGTACATTAAAATTATTTTCAATCACACTGAATCATTCAAATACATCTTATGAACATATTGGTGAAACAAAATCATGAAAAACATTTTTATATAATCAATTTCGAACAAAACATTACAAGACCCTAAGTTGTCACAACTATGAAAACAGTTTTCACATGTCATGTATTCTACTTCTAACAAGGCACAAGATGGCTCTGATACCACTGTTAGGTTCTGATCATGCATCTCATATATAATATATATCAAATTTATGCAGTAGAAATAAAACAAAACCTTAAAAACTAGATCTACTTATGCATATAGATATAGAAAAACAAAAATATGAAATGTAAGATGTTTGCATACCTTTCTGATGATCTCCTTCATTCTTTAATCTTCTCCATGCTGGATTGTCGTAAACCACAACGATCAATACAGACCATCTCTAATGAAAGTCCACACAAAGATAGAAGGATGAAATTTCACTAGTAGATGGATAGAATTCTTTCTTTGTGCTAGCAAAGACAAGAACTTTTGAGAGTTAGAGAGAAAAAAGTGTGTAAGAAAAAGAAACTATCTTTTTCATTTTTGTGTCTTACACAAGATGCATAAAAATCAACTTAATTTTCTGCACCATTTGGCTTTCTGTAACCACCATCACTAATGGAAAGTTATGGGAAGTTAATGGTCATGAATAGCATGCATTAATGGAAGTTATAGGAAGTTAATGACCATGAATAACATGCATTAATGTAAGCCAACAACACTTGTTTCTAATCCTTTCCATACAACGTTTTCTACCACGATCACATCACAATGCAATCCTAAAACACTCTCTCATATCTTAAATCACCACTCAAGATCATTTTACTCATCCTTCAGATCTCCCATTTTTGACCCATTAGGTTTTCATTTATGTTGGCTACTTAAATTAACATTTAATTCAAGTAAATAAAGAGCAGTTTCTAGTAACACATCATGACCCCCAATTGAACAAAAAATCAGTGGCTTGACTGTGAACCCTTCCATATGCAATGTTGCCATGCAATTTGTGCTTTCACCATCTATATCCCACTTGGTTTAGAGTATGGCCAAAGTATCAACTCCCACTAGACTGACTACGTCACATCTAATCCAAGTGATATTAGATCTTGTCTTGAGGATCTCATTACTCTATGTATCATTGAAGACTCTCTTCATGACCTGACAAGAGGCTATAGGTATCATCTCCTATAACACCTGCATACCCCTTGGGAGGATATGCAGATGCTTCCCAAAACATAACCAAATAATCCAAAACATACTAAAGCATTTCTAGAAACTCAAAGAACATATATTTCATTCATCAATGGTTAGGTCATATTCAGAACAAAAAATAAACATGATACTTATTACATACCAACCTTAAATCCAAATCAAAACTGTATTAAGACTAATACAAACCATTAAACAAAGCACAACATACAACATGTCTCATTACATTGAAAAGCAATTAAAAAACAAATTGTACATTTCTAGAACAAAACACAATCTTTTTGGCCACTGCTGTTAGCATTGTCCCAATTTCAAGTCTTCTCATCAGAACCTAAACGGAGGCAAAACCACCATGCTAAGCATATAGCTTAGTGGGGAATAACTAAACAACATATAATTCAACGATTGTTTCTAATAATTGTCTAACATTCACATGCAATGAATCATATCAAATCTCAGACAAACCTTTAATTATTCAAATTACTGAATATTCAATATCATTTGCTTCAAATCAGAATATAGCATATAAGAATAGAATATACTTGCTTCAAATTTATAAGTATCTGAACAGAATATCAGAATCACAAAACAAAACTTTAAAGTGTCTTAATAAATCTTTTTTTATATCAGAACAACATTTAGCTGTATCAAAACTGAACTTAACTTATATCAAGTCAAAATTTATCTTAATTCAGAGTTGCACATATATCAGAATACAAAACAAGCTAACCTGCTAATCCTTTTTACAGAAGTGGGTAACAAGACCAGAACAGGAGATATCGTTGGTATCACAGAATAGGAGAGACTTATGTCTCAACACTGAAGAGTCCTTATCAGGAGACATTGAAGTGTCAACATTTGGAGGGACTTATGTCTCAGACACCAAAGTGTCTATATCAAGAGACAACAAAGTGTTGACACCTTAAATGTGTCTAGGAACAGCTGCAAACCCTTCTAGACATGCCTATTTACCCACGACTAGGATTTGAGAATTTAAAAAAAACAATTTCAAGTTTCAGAATCACATGGAAAAGATTACTTATTCCATTTTTCTCAAATTAAACATAAACATGTATAACCAATTAATCATACCTTGTGAGCATAAACATTTGCAATAATATACTATTAAAGGCATTATATATTTACACATTACATATACTTACACAAAATTCTAGTTCTCAAACAATCATATTCAATTCACATTATATAAACTTTTTAAAACACATTTGCATTCATAAGGATACATTCATCCTTGAACACGCCATACATGTTATTATTATATTCATTATTAACAATTGTAAAAAATCTAAATTTTTTATGTTAAAAACCTTACCCACGATCGTAGGGTACCCTCCCACGATTGTAACAGAAACTACTGCATAACCTACCCATTTTCCTGCACAATTCTAGATTTTATCAGGACAGGTTTCAAGTCAGTTTTGTATGGTCATTTTGACATAGAAACTGAGATTTTTGGGCAATATGTTCTTCTAAACAAATGTTCCTATATGTCTTAACTTTCTAATGAAATAAAGTTAATATAATTTGGTTCATTATTTCAAGATTTATGCTCAAACTACCATGGACTATTCTTATACAGTGATAGTAACCAAACCCAACATCGAGACAAATTTAAAAACCTTTAGAGACTGAACTAAAATTTGATTCCTTCATGAAAACTGTAGAAATATACATGTAATTCAATCTACAATTGAAATAACTCCATTTAGACTTTTTTAGGTCAATATATGGCTAAAATACTGAAGTCTATTTGGTGGAATCACTACAATAAACATGTTTGTCAAATTAGAATTATCATACAACCATCATTTTTCCAACATTCAATTCTCATAAACTTAACACATATTCATGCCAATTCAAATATTATAACACTTTTATTAATACATACCATCAAGTTCAGAATTCCCTTACCTCTTAAACTTCAAATTCTGACTTCACAGAACCAACTAAACTAGCCCTTCCAAGCAATCAACACAAATTTAAAATGAAGGTGAAAGTAGGATGCTCTTAGCACCAAAAAGACAACAACATAGAAGATAACTTAAGGTAGCTTTCTTGATGCAGTAACTTACAAAGGTTCTAAGTGAAGATGAGTGAAGATGACACAAATTCAAGCAAAATTTTAGAAGTTGAGAGAGAATGAGAGATTTCGGTGGAGAAGAGCAAGGATAGAGAGAAAAATCGAAAACATCAAATGGGCTAGAGTGATTCAGCTCTTGCTTTGCAAGGTGTCCTAACCTTGAAGGGACACATGTACTTGCATGGAGTGACCCACATGGCAAACATAGGAGTTAGCCATTTGTCTTTTTGTCATGTTGCCAAATGTTAATGCATTATCCATACCAAATATCACAATTTTATTAGGCCATTAATCATTCACCAATGCTGCCAAATGTCATTCAAAGTATAGGCTTAGCCATACTAATTTCCATGTACCAACTTACCTTGTCACTTGACAATTTTCCTAGTCCAAATTTCCATATTAATACCTCAATTCTCTTTCCAATTCACTAAGTATGACCCATTAAACCAAAATTCAAGTCATATACAATTATCAGTCATATCATAATTTTTTAACACGCAACATACATGTACTTTCATAAAAATGTAACATTCCAACTAGGGTGTAATTTGGGACCTTATAATTCTCTCCCCCTTAAAAAAATTGCTTCCTCGAAATTCATACTAGATCAAAATAGTTGAGGATACATCCTGTTATCCTATGTTAAGGGTTAGGACCCTAGAATACGGTACATGAGAGATTAATGAGAATTTAGGAAGTGCATTTCATGTTCATGCATAATATGACATACACACACATACGGCTATTAATGTTTGCACATTAAAATGATTGTGCATGCATTCATTAACATTTTCTATGTATAATTGATTTATAAATGTGAATTTTGATATAAATTGTGGTTCATATATATTGAAAATTGAATTGGTGTGCATAGGTATTGATTTAGAAATTTTGGTTAAATTTAGAAAATTCTTAAATTTTTGGGTAAATTTTGAACTAGGAAAGATGCCAAGCGGCAGGACAAATAATAAATGGAAGTAAAATTAAGAGTCAAATGGTAGTGGAAATTTTTATAAATGACATTTGGATTTAATGACATGTGTGATTGAAATTTGGGAGACAATTGGATTAGAAATTGGAGACAAAATGGACTAGTTATGAAAGTGGTCCAAATGGGACTATAGGAAGGTGACAAGTGATAGTGACAAGTGTCACTCCACTCACCACTCAACCTTCACTCACGTTATACACTCTTTAACCTTGAAAGACCATTTAATTGTTTGTATTTTGCTTTATTCTTCTTCTTGGCTTTTCTCATTTTGTTCACTTCCACGACGTTTACCACCTCCATCAAAGTAAGCTTTGCTTCACCCCTCCTTGCTATTATCATTTTTATTATGTCCTTCATTTCCACTAGAAAACCTAATCCTCCCAACCTCCATGATGATGTTATTGGGTTGTATGGATGCTAGGGTTAAGTGTCACTCGAAGATTTTGAAGTTTTTATCAAGTAAGTTATGCTTTAATCTTCAAGGGTATTGTTAAATGGAGCATGTATGATGAGAAATTTGATGATTGATCATGAGTTTTTATATGTATGTTTTAATGTGGGTGTAGTGTAATAATAAAGAGATCATGCTCTAATTTTTTTTAAGTTAATGTTATTCATGAATTGTTTGGTAAAGGAATCAATTATGATAATGAATTAAGAGATGAATGAGTATGAACAATCAAGTATGAAGTATGATGATGTGTGTGTGGATAAAGAGATAAATAGAGTTATGTCTTACTTTGTATTAAGATGAATGATAATTAATGAGTTTAAATCTGAAGGAAAGGCTAGTGTATTGTCTTGAAATGAGAAGAAGTAGGATGATAGTTTGGAGATAAAGTAAAGTTGAAAATGAAGTTAATTGTGTGCTGGAATATGTTAGATGGAGTCCTTTCTCTGAACATGCATCATTATTTTGGGCAATGTCTTGATCTTTGGGTATCAAAATGGGATGATTTTTAATTTAGATTAAACTAGAGACATATGGCCACAATTTTCATGAAGGAAGTGAATTTGAATTCTATCCTTAACGATTTCTAAGTTTGGCTTAAAGTTGAGTATTGCGTGCTGTTATGGTATAAGAACAGCCTGTAGTAATTTGGGTATAAATTTCAGAACACTGAACCAAACTGCATGAACTTGGTGTCATTAGAAACTTAATACATATAGGAACATTAAAAGAATTTATTACCTAAATATCTCATTTTTCTATGTCAAATTGGTCATACAAAACAGACCCGAAAATCTGTCTTAGAAAAATCTCGAAACTTAGAGCTGTATAATTTGACCTCTTTTACATATCTTTAGAGTATGAATTTGAAGAAACTAAAACAATGAAAGTGTTAGATATATGTGTTATCTTGACCTCTGTGTAAGTGGCGTGATTAAATAGTTATTAGAGCTTGAGTTATGCTTATTTTCCTAATACTGCCTATGACAGAACCCTGTGCAGGAACCTTATATTATTTCCTTTTTTTGGGGACTTTAGAGCTCAAATTAGTCAAAGTATAAAACAAGAAAAAATGGTTATTAATGTTTTACTGATGCTTCTATGAAACAGTTTGTCCAGAAGATATCTTGATAAGTTTATGTAGTTATTTGAAGTCAGAACTTAAGAAGGGACTGTTTTGATGTGTAGAGTTCAAATCTAGAAATTCTGGTTTGTTAAAGGAATAAATGAGTTTTATTAATGCAAATATGATCTTTAGGACATGAATAATTTGTAAAAGGTATGAATGAATGAGTATTGAAGAACATAGGGTATTTATGAATGAGTTTGGGTGAATTATGAGTTTATGTTGCTGGAAAATTTTTGGTGAATGTATAATACTAGGAAAAGATTGATGAACTTATGAATGATGAATGGAAAGTGATTGGGTTTTTGTAAGGCAAAACCTAATTACAAACTAAATGATGTACAAGTCATGATGTTTAATGATTAAGATTTGTGAATAAAGTTACATATACGAGAGCTTGTCATTGAACATCCATAGTACATGATACATTTATAAATGTGCTTATTCATTTGAATGTTCAATGTAGTAATGTGAAAATGTATGTGATAGCATATAGAAGAGCACGTTGAGTGACCGCTTCCAGACATTATCGGGACTTCAAGGCAATAAGATAAAGGAAGCAATTGTGAGTAACCTAAGATGGTATCACCTTGAATGTTTGTTTTTTTAAATTATGTGTTGAATTATTGTGATGTGTATGTACTGAATTTTGGACATCCAATGTCCTAGGCGTTCGATGCATGAATAAAACATTGGAAGTGCTACTTGATTGTGAGTGTGATTGACTAAATGATTCTCAACTAGTATGTTAAATGTCGGACCAAAGTCCGATGACAAATTTGAATGAAAAAGAATGTGAATGTGACAGAATGAGCATAATGATTGAAAAAGCCTGGTGCATTTCATTACATGAATGCATGAAACATAAGTGCAGTTATGATCAGAGTCACCAGTGAAAAAGAGCTTAAAGCTCAAACTGTGGTAAGATCCTCTGGCTAACTATATATAATGAGCCCTATATCCACAAAGAATAAAGGACAATATTAATGAGCCCGGTATCCACAACGGATGTGGGACAATGAAAAAGGCACTCGGTCACAACAATGTAATAAACGAATGTGAGTCTCATGAATATTTGCATATACATATGAATTATATGATTTGATTGATTGAAATTGAAATGTGGAATTGAATTAAATGAAAAATGTGAACATTTATGTACAAAGTGTTTTATGATGATACATGACAAATTAATTGTTATGAATTATATGATTGTATGTTTTGATGTGATATGTATGATATGAGTAAACCATCGAGGATGGTTACTCAACTGAGTTCACAAAACTCATCAAAATTACGACGTTGACTTTTTAGGTACGAAAGTGATGACTTAGCTTCTAAAACCGATTAGAACAGATCTAGTATAGCTTTTGGATAGAGATCATGGCTCAAAGGTCAGTTAGCTATGATTGAAGGATTTAGTTAATCTTTTTGTTAATTCCTCATATATGTAGCATACTTTGTAGACAGAGATGTGAACTCTGATAGGTTGTCATTGTATAAACATGAAAGTTGTATGTAATGCTACATTGTAAATCATGGTTTATGAAATGAAATGAGGAATTTTTGGGTTTTAGACATTGTGATATTTACGTTTTAATTTATGATGCCATGCGATATATGAAAGTGATAGTGTTAGCATGCCATTTCTATCGGGCATGTACACGGGCATCTAAAGGGCATACGTGTATGCGTCGGATAGGAGTGGGGTGCTAAAAACTAAGCTCTCATGTTATCTTCTAGTTCCTATGTTGCTTCCTCGAGTCCATGGTATTACCAGAGTACTTTTACCAAAGGTATTTGCTTATTCCCGAGTTGTCGGACTTCTCTGGTTAAAGTAGACATAGGTCCTTCTTTATAAGTTAAAGCCAATTGTACTTGAATTTTTTGCACATAAATTTTTTTAATGTCGAAACATGAAACACTTCATGTAACTTGGCCAACTCTCTAGGAAGAACTAATTGATAAGCTACTGGTCCGACTCTCTTAAGAATCTCATAAGGACCAATATAGCATGGGCTGCGCTTACCCTTCTTTCCAAACCTAAGTATGTGTTTCCATGGCGATACTTTTAAGAATACCTTATCACCTACTTGATACTCAATATCTTTTCTTTTTAAATCGGCATAAGACTTCTATCTATCAATGGCAGTTTCCAATCTTTGCTAAATAACTTGAATTTTCTCTTCAGTATCTTTCACAATATTAGGCCCTATCATTTTGTGTTCACACAATTCTGTCTAATAAACTGGAGTTCTACACTTCCTACCATATAGAGCTTCATAAGGCACTATGCACTGTTATTGTAAGCAAATTCCATCAAAGAAAGGTAGTTATCCTAACGTCCTAGAAGTTCTAACACACAACATCAAAGCATATCTTCCAATATCTGAATGACCCATTTAGATTGTCCATCTGTCTAGGGATGGAAAGCGGTACTGAACTTGACTTGAGTACTCAAAGCCTTTTGCAGACTTTTCTAGAATCTCGAAGTAAATTGAGGATCATGATCAGAAATAATAGATAGTGGCACCCCGTGCAACCTCCCTATCTCATTCATATATTGGTCTGCAAGCCTATCTAATAAATAATCAAGACGAATAGATAGAAAGTGAGCAAACTTGGTGAGCTTCTTAACAATCACCCATACAACATCATACTTCCTCTGAGTGAAAGGGAGTCCAGTGACAAAATCCATGGTAATGTTATCCCTTTTCCATTGAGGAATCGAAATAGGATGTAACAAACTAGATGAAACCTGATGCTCAGCTTTAACTTACTAACATGTCAAACATTTAGATACATAATCCACTACGTCAAGTTTCATACCTGACCACCAGTAATGTTACTTTAGATCCTGATACATCTTATTTCCACCAGGATGCATTGTAAAGACAGTATTATGGGCCTCAAACAATAAATTTATCTTCAACTTATCATTAGCTGGCATGTAAAGACAGTATTATGGGCCTCAAACAATAAATTTCTCTTCAACTTATCATTAGCTGGCATACACAATCACCATCTCCTTTCACAGAAAAGTTTGGTTGCTTGCCTTCCCGTGTCGCCAAAATAAGTTGTTGCAACTTATTATCAACTTTTTGAGCATCACAAATTTCTTGCCTTAAGGTAAGCCTACCTTTCAACTTAGCTATTAAAGCTCCATTAAATACAAGTCTTCTTTCACTCTGCTACACTGACAAAGCCGAAATGGTCTTCTGATTTAGGGCATCAACCATGACATTAGCTTTACTCGGATGGTAATCCACAATGAAGTCATAATCTTGAAACAGTTCCAACAAATGTCATTTTCTTATATTAAGTTCCTTCTGAGTAAGCAAATACTTCAAACTTTTATGATTAGTGAAGATCTTAGACTTTTCACCATAGAAGTAGTGCTGCCATATTTTCAAAGCAAACACTACCGCTGCGAGTTTAAGATCTTATGTAGGGTAGTTTTGTTCACGAGGCTTCAATTGCCGAGAGGCATATGCAACTACCATTCCATCTTGCATCAAAACACAACTCAAACCATTTCTAGATGCATCATTAAACATAACATATTTTTTACCAGAAGTGGGTTGAGCCAATACAGGAGCTTTAGTAAGCATTCTTTTCAGTTGATCAAAACTAGCTTGACATATATTGGACCATTCGTACTTCACTCCTATTCGTAGCAGTTTAGTCAAAGGGGATGCTATCACTGAGAATCCCTTCACAAACTAGAGATAATAACCTGCCAAACCCAAAAAACTTCTCACTTCCATCACATTCTGTGGCAGCTTCTAGTTAACAATTGCTTCAATTTTACTAGGATCAACTCTATTCCTTTGAGAAGAAACAGCATGTCCTATAAAAGATACATCCTAAAGCCTGAAATCACACTTACTCAGCTTGGCATACAACTGCTTTTCTTGCAGGGTTTGTAACACAATCTACAGATGCTCAACATGATTATACTTATTCTTGAAATAAACTAGGATATCATCTATAAACACCACTATAAAGTGGTCTAAATAGGGACTAAACACTCTATTCATTAGATCTATAAATGCAGTTGGAGCATTAGTTACCCCAAATGGCATCACCAAGAATTCATAATGTCCATAATGGGTTTTGAATGCAATTTTTGGAACATCCACATCCTTTACCTAAAGTTGATAGTATCCTAATCATAGATCTGTCTTGGAAAATACTCCTGTACCTTTTAATTGATCAAATAGATCTTCTATTCTTGGTAACGAATATTTATTCTTCACTATAACTCTATTTAGTTACCTGTAATCAATGCAGATCCGGAGGCTACCATCTTTCTTCTTAACAAATAGAATCGATGCTCCCAGAGGTGAGACACTGGGTCGAATGAACCTCTTATCTAGTAGTTCTTGCAAGTACACTTTCAACTCCTTCAATTCAGTGGGAGCCATCCTGTACGGTGCTCTGGATATAGGAGCAGTGCCAGGAATAACTTCAATTGATAACTCTACTTCCATTTCGGGAGGGAGTCTAAGTAACTCTTCAGGAAACACATTCAGAAATTCACTCACCACTGGAATATCTTGCAATTGACCACCCTCCTTCATAGAATCAAATGCAAAAGCTAGATAAGATTCACATCCCTTCCTAAGGAACTTTTGAGCTTACATAGCAAATACCACATTAGCTAGAGAACCAGTGCAGATGCCATGTAATATTATTTCAGGCTGATCAGGCTTCCTAAGCATAATTTTCTTAACACTACAGTCAATCACTGCCTGATGCTTGGATAACCAATCCATACCAAAAATCAAATCAAATTCATGAAAAGGCAATCTAATCAAATTTTCTACATAAGAACTCCTTCGACCATAACAGGGCAATCTTTATAAACCTGATTAACCAACACACTACTACCCAGAGGACAGGTTAAAAGAATATCATACTCTAACTGATCTACAGGCATCACTTTATTAGAAATATCTCCAACATAGATATAATAATAAGTGGATCTAAGATCAATCAAATCATGTATTTTAGAGTCAAAGAGAGAAATAGTACCCACAACGACTTCAGGTGCATCCTGATCCTCACAAGCTTTCAAAGCATAAGCTCGAGCTATAGTAGAAGGCACAATAAGTCAATCAATAGTTTTTAATATAGTAATCAGGTTAGGTCTAATATGACCAAATCCTGTGCGACCTCTACCCTATCCTATATTTCCAGCTGATGCATAAGAAACCTCTCTACTAGCTTGTGATGTCTGAGGATGTCTCATAGACAATTGGCTATCAAATGTTCAGTGCTACCACATCGATAACATGTACTCATGCCTCTCTAACAAGTACCCCAACAATGCCTAGAGCAATAAGGGCAATCTAGAGCACTAAAACCTTGGCCTACATAAGAACCCCTACCAGAAGCGGTCGATGAGGGAAAGTTTTGTCGTCTTCCTTGAGCTACAAATATCTGAGTAAATTCCAGTGCAGAGGAAACACCTTCGCGACTCCGCTTTCCCGAGGATTGGCCTCTTATAGCAAAGCCCCTTCGCTAAGCCCTTTCTCTCTTCACCATCTCTTGCTTCTCTATGTTAATAGCAGATTGCTTTAGCTGATCGTAACTCACTTGCTATAGGAGAGTAATTTCCACTAGATGCCCTTTAATCGAATCATTTAAACCATCCTCAAACTGATGACACCGAAACTCCTCAATAAGTACGAGTTTAGGTGCATACTTGCTGAATCAATTAAACTCTCTGTCGTACTTAGCAATAGATAGGTGTCCCTGCTTCAGGTTTAAAAAGTGCTTCCATTTCTCCTTTCTATAGGCTTCTGTCACATATTTGGATTTAAATTCTTGGGAAAAGAAATCCCAAGTCAAAAGCTTCGGTAATTGAAGATTTCTCATAACAAACTTTCTCCATTCGTAGGTTGTTCCCTAAAGAAGAGAGACAACACACTGCACCATCTGATCTGGGGGGAAACTAATTTCATCCAACACCCTCTTCACCTTCTCTAACCAAAATTCAGCTCTTTCAAACTCCTCCAGTGATGTTCCAGTAAATTCCTCAGCTCCATACTTCCACAACTGATCAATCGAAGCCTTGGGTGCTATCATACAGTGTAGCAAAGTCATCATGTCTTGCGACAACTTAACTAAAGCCTCCCTCTGAGCTAGAGGTGGAGTGGTGGTATTTTATCTCAATTTAACCAAGAGGGTGGATATAGATGAAGGAGATCACTCAAGATTATTATTCTCTGCAACCTCGTCAATGGCTTTGTGAGATCATTCCATATTTAATTATATAATCAAAACATGGGATAAAAGACATTAGACCAAACACAACTCTTATATCCACATATAAACAATAGTTAAGTGTTGGTGAAACCAGAGTCACCTAAATGATGCTCTGATACCAAATGATGTGACAACCACAAATCCCCTAGGATGATATGCAGATGCTACCTAAAATATAACAAAATAATCCAAAACATACTAAAGCATTTCTAGAAACTCAAAGAACATACATTTCATTCATCAATGGTTAGGTCATATTCAGAACATAACATACACACGATACTTATTACATACCAGCTTTAAATCCAAATCCAAACTGTATTAAGGTTAATACAAAGCATTAATCAAAACACAAAATACAACATGTCTCACTACATTGAAAAACAATTCAAAAACAAATTGTACATTTCAAGAACAAAACACAATCTTTTTAGCCACTTCGGTTAACTTTTTCCCAGTCTCATGTCTTTTTTCCAGAACCTACATGGAGGCAAAACCAACATGCTAAGCATATAGCTTAGTGGGGAATAACTAAACAACATATAATTCGATGATTGTTTATAACAATTGTCTAACATTCACATGTAATGAATCATATCAAATCCTAGACAAAATTTAATTATTCAAATTACTTAACATTCAATATCATTTGCTTTAGATCAGAATATAACATATCATAACAGAATATACTTGCTTCAAATTTATAAGTATCTGAACATAATATCAGAATCACGGAATAGAATTTTAAAGTATCCAAATAAATCTTGTTTATATCAGAACAACATTTAGTTGTATCGTAACTGAACTTGGCATATATCAAATAAGAATTTATCTTAATACAGAATTGAAAATATCTTAAAATACAAAAGAAGTTATCCTGCTAATCCTTTTTACATAAATGGATAACGGGACTAGAACGGGAGATACTGTTGGTATCACAGAAGGGGAGAGACTTATGTATCGACACCAAAGTGTCAACATCAAGAGAGATTATGTCTCAGACACCAAAGTTTCTACATTAAGTGACATAAAAATATCAACACCTTAAATGTGTCCAGGAAATACTTACACAAAATTCCGATTCTTAAACAATCATATTCAATTCACATCACATAAAATTTTTAAAACACATTTGCATTCATAAGGATACATACATCCTTGAACACACCATACATTTTATCATTAGACTCATTATTCATTAACCACACATTTTTTAAGTAATTACCTCAATTAACAATCCATAATTAAATTACCTTTCACTAAATTAATCTCACATAATCTAGGTTGAATTTCAATATCAATTAAGATCAGTTAACCCATTATTAAGTATATAATCCAAAAATTGTCAAAAATCAACCTTTTCTATGTTATCCATGATCATGACAGAAGTTGCTACATAACCTACCCATTTTCCTACACAATTCCAGACTTTCTCAGGATAGGTTTCAGTTCAGTTTTGTATGGTTATTTTGACATAGAAATTGAGGTTTATGGGCAATATGTTCTTCTAAAGAAATGTTCATCTATGTCTTAAGTTTCTAATGAAATAAAGTTAATGTAGTTTGGTTCATTATTACAAGAGTTATTCCCAAAATGCCACAAACTATTCTCATACAGTGACAGTAACCAAACCCCAATCTCAAGCTAACTTTCAAAACCTTTAAAGACTGAACTAAAATTCGATTCCTTCGTAAAAATTGTAGAAATATGTATAAAGGTTAATCTACAGTTAAAATCACTCCATTTAGACATCTACAGCTTAAGATATGGCTAAAATATCGAAGTATGTTCAATAGAATCACTACAATAAACTCATTAATCAAACTATAATTATCATATAACCATCATTTTTCCAGCATTTAATTCTCATCATCTTAACACATATTCATGCCAATTAAAATCTTATAACACTTTTATTAATACATACTGTCAAGTTCAGAATTTCCTTACCTCTTAAACTTCAAATTTCTACTTCAAAGAACCAACTAGCCCTTCCAAGCAATCAGCATAAATCTAAGGTGAAGGTGCAAGTAGGATGCTCTTAGCAGCAAAAAGATAGCAATATAGAAGATAACTTAAGGTAGCTTTCTTGATGCAGTAACTTACAAAGATTCCAAGTGAAGATGATCCAAATTCAAGAAAAATTCTAGAAGTTGAGAGAGAATGAGAGATTTTGGTAGAGAAGAGCAAGAATAGAGAGCAAATCGAAAACATCAAATGGGCTAGATTGATTCTATTCTTGCTTTACAAGGTGTCCTAACCTTGAAGGGACACATGTCCTTGCATGGAGTGACCTATATGGAAAACATATAAGTGAGCCACTTGTCTTTTTATCATGCTGCCAAATGCCAAGACATTATCCATGCCAAATGTTATAATTTTATTAGGCCATTTGTCACTCATTAATGTTGCCAAATGTCATTCAAAGTATAGGCTTAATCATACTAATTTCCATGTACCAACATATCTTACTACTTGAAAATTTTATTAGTCCAAATGTCCATATAAATACCTCAATTTTTTAATGGTATTAATTAATTCGAATTCACTAAGTATAACCCATTAAACCAAAATTTAGGTCATATGCAATTCTCAATCATATCATAATTTTTTAACATCTATCATACATGTACTTTCATGAACATGTAACATTCCAACTAGGATATAATTTGGGGCCTTACATCTCCTTCTATCAGAAGCGGTGAATCCTTTATTAACTATTCAATTACCTCCGAATACCTTAAGCTATACCCAATCACCACCTTATGAGTAACCCCTAAAAGGCACTGATGAATGGAGTTAAAACACAGGATCATTATCAGAGATATCCTTGAGCACCTTAAGTCAAAGGATACTTGCACCATTGTTATGATGAGACTACGATTAACACTAGAATAGAATATCCATATGATTATCTCACAATAGGTTAATCCAATGTATTTATTAACTTTAGTAAGCATCCACATGTTAACTCTAAATAACTCATGTCTCCAACTTATGAGATCTACTGCTTGATCTAATCAAGCAGTATAACATTCGCTAGTTTATCCAGATTAATGATATCCCATCTCATTAATCCTATGACTAGGAAAAGTTTAGATCCTAACATAATTACACATTATAGGAATCTTATTATCATGATCTCATAATGATTTCCTCCATGTTATGTTTTGTGTCAAGGACTTCATTAAATCAATTTAAGATCAACATCAAATCCATAAATGTATAAACATCGAAATAATGAAGAATGCCTTTATTAACCATAAAATGATTTGTACAATAAGTGCTAAAGGCGATTTCCTTTAGAGCACTTCTCTAACAAGAAAATGCTCTTGTATCATTAGATCCTTTCTATATATGGTGAATTACCTTCCAAAGGTCAACGCAAAAGAATAAGAACTAGATGCTGAGCTTGATAGTCACTAAGGCTTGGAAGGTACTTTATAATTGATGATTTGGGGTCAATAGTAAAGATCATCACTGATATTAGGGGGTCAGGTGAAGAAATATATCTTTAAATACATTTTCTTATTGAGAAGGCCAATCTTCTTTCTAGGTGATTCAATTTAATTGGTTTGGTTAAAGATTCGATAGAAATTGACCAAGGAATGAATAAAACTACTAGATTAACACGTTGGTTAAAGGTTATCAACTCAATTTAGTTTAAATCCTGGTCTTTCAAACTACGATTATACTATCATCAAAATGGATGATTCTCCATCTTTATCCTTTCATCTATCATAATACCAAGTGGTTGAAGCCATATCTGTAAATCATTCTTATTTTAGCTTAGATCTACACTTTCAAAAAATGGAACTAAGGGAGCTATGCGCTCATTTTGTTAAAATTTCAATTGAGCAATTAGTAATCCCTCCCCTTCTTCTAAGCGATGGTTGACTGATAACTTGTATTTCATGCATGTTATTTTTGTGTGCTTTATGTTCTTTTGATATGTTTGTGTGTTGTTTTGCTCATGTTTCTATGGTAATTCATGTCTTTGTATGTTCTAGGTGAGAAAATACCAAAGTGATGCGATTTGGAGTGAACTTGGATAATTAGGAACTAGACATAATTTCAACATGACTATGTTGAAGGCGCTACAACGCTGGCAGATTGCTACATGCGAATTTTGGATTAATTGCCTTGGGATTTAGGCTCAAATGACACAACACCCTATGCTGGACGAAGTCAAGTTATTTTGTAGTCCATTGGAGCTTTATTTTCATATTTTATTGGGTCCCATTTTGGTTATTGTAAAGAGTAAACCTAAACTATAAATAGCCTCATTTTATGATGTTAGGGGGATTAGAATGAGAATTTAGACAACAACAGCAGCTCTTGTGAATGAAAAATAGAAAACCCTTCTCTAAGAACAATGTCTTTAGCCATTGCTATGCGTGGCTAACTCTTCATCTAGACAAGGTAGCTAAAGTTTGATTAACGTAATTTGTGAGACTCCTTTAGTTTGATTGCTTTTGTTTATCTCTTATGTTTGTTTGATCTCTGCGCTTTAATCAATTTATTGTTACCGTGTTTGTTAATTAATGAGGCCTATTAATTAATTTACTCGGTGATAAATTGCTGAATAGATTAGTGAATACGTGATTCCTGTCTATTGAAGTGGCGAATTAATTTCAATTAAGAAATTAGTGGGATTCAATAATTTAGTCTAAATAGATTGCAGCTTCTCTGATTCTGTTGGCTAAGACAAAGGTCCATTAGAGTCTACTACTACCATAGATTATATTCTGCCGAGCTTTACTCAGGAATAGTCTAATTGGTTAGGGTAATAATCTACGGAGCTTTACTAGGTTATCAAATAATTAAGAATGGATTAGTTGATTTGTGTTGTTCACTTTCTGCTATAACTTTGTCCATAAAAATGAACTGAATTTATGTTTTTGAGTCTATGATCGGATTATAGTATCGAACGAAGGAGTACCTTGGCTAGGCCTTTCTTTATATTATTTTCAATCTTTATTTTTGATTACTTTCTGCCTGATTTCGTGTTTTAAAATTAATCATTACTAAATCAATTATTTTTATTTTTATTGTTTTTGCACAAATAAATAATTATTACACTGGTCTCTGTGGTTCAACCCTATTCACCACTTTGCTCATTTAACTGTTCTAGAGTAGGAATTTATTTTTGCTGGTTTGACAAGCCACCAAATTTTGGCGTCGTTGCTGGGGACTAGTGTTTAAGTTTTTGTTTGTTTGTGTTGTTAATCATTTTTCTAGTTGTTTATATACAGCATTGTGTTTCTTCAGGTGATTTATTGTTTGATCCGGAGATAGAGAAGAGCACAAAATAACTCAGGAAAGTTACTAAACTGCATAGGAGACAAGCTTCTACTTCTGTGCAAGTCTTGCCTGACCAAACTGAGAACTTGCCTGCCTTTAAGACTGAGTTATTGGAAGATTTTGAAGAAGTTGAGATGGCAAATCAAAAAACTATTCCACCGGTGTAACTAGCCATAAATTAAGCTCCTGTAACTTTAAGGGTTATGCTTGCACCACTAGTTCCTGTAACTTTAAGGGTTATGCTTGCACCACTAGTAGAGGATTAACCTCTATGTATTCAGTATCAGGTTACAGATGATGGGTTTGAGTTGAAGGCTGGGTTAATTCAGGCTTTGTCAAAATTTTATGGGTTAACTTCTGATGACCCTAACAGACATCTCAAGGATTTTCATGTGGTCTATTCTAGATTCAAACCGAGAGGCATAACAAAGGATCAGTTGAAACTGCGTGCCTTCCCTTTTTCTATGGAGGGCGCAGCTAGAGATTGGTTGTATTATCTTTTGCTTGGGAAAGTGGATACATGGCCTGATATGGCACGATTATTTTTAGAAAAATACTTCCTAGCTTTCAGGGCTGCTATTTTGCGCAGAGAGATTTATGACATCAGACAAAAAGATATAGAAAATATGTATGAATATTATGAGAGATTCAAGAGGCTTTGCGTAAGTTATCCTCAGCATGGAATTATAGAGTAGCTCCTTATTCAGTACTTCTATGATAGGATGTTACCGAATGATAGGAAAATTCTTGATGCTGTTAATGGGGGAGCCATAGTGAACAAGATGCCTCAGGGGGCTAGAAACTTAATTGCAGCAATGGCTGCAAATCTTCAACAGTTCGGGTATCGTTCAGAGACACACACTCGCGGTTTCTATAAGGTAAGTAGTTCTAAACTCGAAAGTAGACTTGAAAAGATTGTTGAATTGATAGAAAGACAAGTTATTAATTCTTCCAATGTTAATAGTGTCAATGCAAATGCTATAACTAAGGGACCACAAGTCCCTATTTGCCATGTTTGTGGATTTAAGGGTCATTTTATTGTTGCTTGCCCAACTTTGCAAGATGATACTGTGGAAGCTGACGTCATTGCAATCAATGATAATTATCAGACTTAGAGAAAATATGATCCCTATTCAAATACTTACAACCCAGGATGGAGGGATCATCCCAATCTGAGATATGGGAATGGGCAGCAAGGTTAGAGTAGTCAACAGCGTTAGCCTCAGCAGCAGCAGCATCCGAGGCCTAACTATGTTGATCAAATTTCTACCTTGGAGGATCTTATGTCACAGTTGACTACGACTCAATTGACGACCAATACACAGCTGCAAAGTTAGGTTTAGTTTCAGACTGATTCAGCACAATTTTAGGCTCAAACTAGTAAAAATTTTCAAGAGCTGAGAGAGCAAATTAGTCAACTAGCCACTGCACAGAATCAAGGGAAATTGCTCTCCCAACCTACTGTCAATGTAACATCCAATGATTAGGGTTAAAACTCTAGGATGCTTTATAAATAAAAATTTGTTGAGAAATTAGAAATGCATTGCATGCATTATATGACATACACATATATGTGAATAATTTTGTCATTCATGAAATAATTGTACATGGATTCATTGACATTTTTTCAGGTATAAGTGATATTTTTTAATGTGATTAAAGTGTGAATTTTGGATAAATTGTGTTAAATTTTTTTTTTGGTGAATTATGGATTAATTGTCTTGGAAAATTTAATTAGTGTGTAATAGAATTATTTTCATATTTTTGGAGACATTTCATATATTTTAGAGATTTATCGAAAATTTGAGGTATTTTAGATTAAGAAAAATAAAGAATTAAGATACAAATAGAAGTGTGACAATTAGAGTAGTAATTAATTGATATAATTGAAAATTTGAGGGAATGTAATGTATAGTTGATCTAGGAAAAATGCTAAGTAATAGGATTAATTAATATATGAAAATTTGGATGATTTAGCCTATGATTGAGTGACATTTGGCATTGATCATTGTGGGACAAATGGACTAGTAAATTGATGACAAATGGCATTGTTTAGTGGACAAATGGCTGTTGTACTTAAATGACATGTAACCTAGCTTTAATGGTAATATATGGAAGCACCTATGCTTGATAAGTGTTGAACATGCTATAAGACACATGGCTATTCAATTACATGACACCTAACATCTTAGTTAGTGAGTTTCTATAGGAGTAAGTTTAGTTCAGCTCACTTTCTCTTCTTCTTTCTTCACACACACCACCGAAACCCTCACTTCTTTCATCTCCCTATGTATGTTTATGCTTATGTCCTATTGCTATACAAAAATCCACGTTTTAACCACACAAAGTTAAGTAAAAGATCAGCTTGAAAGCGCCCACATGTTCTAGCCAAAATCCAACCAAGTTCTACCTTGAAATTTTAATGCTTCTACTTGCTTAGAGTACTTTTGATCTTTTAAGCTAGAATTGGAGTTAAACATGTAAGTAAATGATTAGTGTTTATAGCATGATATATGCAGTATTTTACTGAACATACACATCTATATTTAGGGCATAACTTGATATGTGAACATGCTTTGGTATTTTGATTATATATTGATCTGTAGATTTATAAATGAGTTGATTCTTAATTCAAATTAAAGTAAAGTCATACGGCTACAACTTTATTGAATAAGTATAAGTTTAATTCTGTCTCTAGGCATTTCAAAATCTAGATGAAAATTGAGTCTTGACTGAGGCTGTAGTGCTACCAGAGACAGAAATCATGTCCTGTTGATATTGAATAAAATGTATTGATAGAAGCCGAATTAGACAAAAGTATCTTCAGAAAAGATGTAGTTAATTCTCTTATCTTTCAATTGGTATTAATATTGTAATTTTTGGATATCTTAGTTGAAAGATATGAGTTGTATAATTTGAGGGTATGATCATGAACTAGCCAAAAGTTTAATTATACATAGTCTGTGATATTGTGA
>JAOQMS010000004.1:14472645-14495308 GCA_027563885.1 Erythroxylum longipes | reverse complement strand
TTTAAGCCTCATAAAAATCGTGACCTAGTTAAAGGCTCTATTCTTTTCACTCTTCTTCAAAACCTCTCTTCTTCCTTCCTTTCGCTTCTTTTCTCTCCCATTCACGTTTGTCACTCTTCTTAAGATAACAAGACCACAATTTCTTTTTCCCAATGTACCCTTAATGAGTCCCAAAAGTCCACTTTACCCTTAGAAGCTTAGGCTCTTTTGGTACTTAAGTTACATGCCAAAAATGCCCTCAATTCATTCTTATGCATTTATTGCATAAACTATTATGTTTAATTTAACGAAAAAAATTTTCGGGGGCCAACAGTGTTGTTTTACCGACGGAATGTTTATTCTATTGGAAAATTAAAGACAGACTATATACCGTCGGTAAACAACTGATGACGACTATTAAACAAAGCATATTTCACCAACGGAACTATTTCCGTCGGTAAAGGTCCAATGCTATTTAATCGCAGGAAGCTTTCCTGCAATCTTTATTGACAATAATTGTTTGGTCTTCGCTATATTTCATCGAAAAATTTGCCTGAATATTTTCCCTCCACCTTTATCGACGAAAATTGTGTCCGTCGCAAAATAAAAATTTTAGTGACATTTTTACTAATGGACTTGCTGTTCCGTCAATAAATAGCTTCGATTTTAGTTCCATCGGTAAAGTTCCATCCCTAATCTATGATTTTCTTGTAGTGAATAAGAATTATTTCAACAAAAAAGTTCCAAACATTTGATATAAACCATTAAAACTTTCATTCCTATCAATCCATTAAACCAAAATTGTCAAGCATTTTTGAACTAATATTTGCCATGACATAAATAAAGATAATTTTAGTTGGTAGTTTGAATAGAAAATGATTCCTCATTATAAGATAGTTCTCATAATACATCTTCCTTGTATATCCATCTTTAAGAGATAAGACATTACTAATGGCTAATAGTAATAAGAGAAATGATCCTTCTACCGAACATAGTAAAATTTTCAATGCTTTAAATACATAAAATTTACTTTATGAATAGCTTATTAATTCGACAATGGAAATGAAGGGCAACATTACGTATTGTATATCTAAAACAAATAAATCCTAATTTAGTTGACTTCTATATTCACATAGAACACAAAAAACATGATCTATCATAACAGATCATTGATGGTCCTCTATTATTTTTAAGCTATACTCAAAGATTTATTAGACATCTCATAAAACCATGAAGTAAATTTTGCAAAATCTAATACTCAAAAGTAGTAATTAATACACTTAAACATTTGTTTTACTTCGTTAATATTTTAAAAATTACTAGGTTATATTAAGAAATTCATAAATGTACTAACTAAGAGAGGAAAACTGTAGCACCCCACTCCCATCAAACATTTGTGCCCGTACGTCCTTCTAACATTTGAGCACATGCCTGATGGAAGCAGTGCGCTAGAGCAGTCATATCACTCTCATGGCATCATAAATTAAAACACGAATATCACTATATCTAAAAACCCAATTTCCTCATTTTAATTTCATAAAACAGAATATACATTGTGGTATTACATACATCATCCATGTATATGCAATAGCAAAGACCTATCAGAGTCTATAGCTCTGTTTACAAAACATGCTACATATATAAGGAAATATACAAAAATCTATCTATATTCTTCAGTCTCAGTTGACTGACCTTTGAGCCATATCTTCTATCCAAAAGCAGTACTAGATCCCTTCCAAATTATCTTAGAAGCTAATTCCACTTTCTCGTACATGGAAAGTCAATATTGCAATTTTGATGAGTTTTGTGAATTCAGTGAGCTACCCATCATCGATGGTTCACTCGTAACACATAACACATACAATTCATATTTCAAGTTCAAATACAATTCATGTAATCATATAATGTACATCTTTTCATTAATTATAATATAGTATCATATATCATCTCATTCACTTATTTCACTTCTATCAATCTAACAATTCAAACAAAACATTTTAATCATTTAAACATACATATCAATTGTTCTCATGAGGCTCACTTTCAATTATTATGTTGTTGTGACTGAGTGCCCTTTTCGTTGTCCCGTGTCCATTGTGGATACCAAAATAATTAATAATTGTCCCTTATCCGATGGCGATACATGGCTCATTATACATAGTGAGCTAGAGGCTCTTACGACATTCTGAGCTTTAATCTCTTTTTTACTGGCGACTTCGGTCACAACTACCTTTATCTTATCATTCTTTCATGTAATGAAATGCATCACATGTATTTAGTCAATCATTTGTGCTCAATTTATCGTATTCACATTCACATTCACATTTATCATCGGACCTTGGTCCGACATTTAATAATTAAGTTGGATATCACTTATTTTGTCAAATTCACATACCATGAGCACTTCCAATATGATATTCATGTATCAAACACCTCGGACATTTAATGTCCGGAATCAATACATTCACATCACATAATAATTCAATACAAAATTTAAACAAAGAAATAAATCAATGTGAGACCATCTAGGTTACTCACGGTTTGCTCCAGATAGCTATTGCCTCGATGTCCCAGCAATGTCTGGATGTTGTCGCTCTAATTGCTCTTCTATATCTTGCAACACATATTTACACACATTATAACTTTGCATAATCACATAAGTAATTATTTGTGCACATATGTATATATATATATTAAGTACAATGCATGCATATATATGTACAATTCATGCTCAATGACAATCCCATATATATTTCCTTAATACACGTCTCATAATCATTTAACATCATCTTTCAATCATTCTTTGGTACTTAATACACTTCGCTCACCTTAATCACGTAATTCATCATCAATTAAGGTTATTCAAGATCTTATTCAAGCCTAAATATATCATAAGGAAGTACCTTAACATTAGTTGGTTCAAACATCACTCAAAAGACAATCTTTTTACTCCATATGTCTACCCACGATCGTGGTGTCCCTCCTACGATCGTGACAGAAACTCTTAGGACTGGCCACAATCGTGGTGGTACTGCTATGATCGTGTCAGAACCATATTTCTGTCAGGCCATGATCATGGGGTGAGGACCACCATCGTGCCCTGCATTATCTTTCTCCATTCTCACGAATTCAACAGATATACTAACAACAATTTCACTCCAAATTTTCCAGTATTAACATCCATTTATGCAACTTCATTATGTGCTAATTCAACCACCAAATTAGTTGCATTAAAATCCACAAGACTCAACTCATTTGATTCATCATCTTTTACTTAATCTCATTCATTAATGAAATCCTATCTTGCATGCATTTCTAACTTTCTCCTTGTTATATTCAAGACACCTCATGCCAAAATAATCATTTCTACTTTATTTTCCTTTTCATTCTTAGCTCCATTTCATCTCAATATCAATTACAAACAAATTCATAATCTATGTTTGATCATAAGCACCAAAAATAGAACATTCATACATATACATAATCATCATAAATTTCTGCACATGTTCAACTTCATTAACACCTTCATTTCATCTCTAACTTATGATTTTAATTCATCTCATTTCAAGACACTACTTTAGCCTTTTATTTAACCTCAAAATCAATCCAACTCATCTCTATAATACCCAAGGTCTACCTTACTATCCTTCAACAACTACTCAATACAGATTGAGGCAGTTCATAGTTCCGTAAAACTACCTAGGTTAGAAATAGCTAACCTTGTCCTAATTTCCATATTCAGTCCATTTTCAAATCTCCTGCACTTGTCTTCCTCAGTAGGAATCAAGGCAGTAGCATATCCCATCAGCTCATTGAACTTAACCTCATACTCTATTACAGAGAAACTGCCTTGCTTCAAATCCAGAAATTCCTTCATCTTTCTGTCCATGTAGATCTTGGGCATGTAATTTTCCTTGATGACACTCAGGAAGTCCTCCTATCTTAAACTACAAGGCCTGATGGTACTGTCTGGAACAGTTTTCCACCATTGGTAAGCTGGGCATTGCTGTAAAGACACAGCATAGTCAAACCTCTCGTCCAACTGACAGTCCATCTGATCAAAGACTCTCTCTGTTCTTTCTAGCCATCCCTCAGCCTCTACAGGGTCTGTACTTCTGTAGAAGTCCATAGCCCCCTGCTTTCGCAGTTTATCGTACCTCCTTTCCTTTCTCTTGGGAATTTTTGGAGGCATTGCCTCAGGTCGAGACACAAACGACTCTCTACTGGCTCTTTCTGATCTTAGGTCAGCTGATTGTTCCACTTGATCTCCTAAGGAGGATGACATATAATAAATAATAACTTCAATTACCATCCAAAATTCTCACAGTATTTCATGCCTAACATTCCTAAATATCCATATGGATGCCAACCATGCTCTGATACCACCAACTGTAGCACCACACCCCTATCTGACACATGTCCGCACACCCTTCGAACACACGTGCACATACCCGACAGAAATGGTGTGCTAACTATTACACTTTCACTATATAGCATGGCATCATAATAACTTCATAATTAACACAATGTTTAAAACCCAAAAACAATGTTTAAAACCCAAAAATTTCCTCATATCATTTCATAAATCATATTTATGATGTAGCATTACAACCATCATCCACGCTTGTACAATATCAGCCTATCAGAGTCATAGTTCTGTCTACAAACTATGCTACATGCACTAGGAATTAAACAAAAGTTAAACTAATCCTTCAGTCTCAGCTGACCGACCTTTGAGCCATGTCCTCTATCCAATGGCTGTACAAAATCTCTTCTAAGCAGTCTTTGAAGCTAGGTCGTCACTCTTTTGAACCTAAAAATATCAACACTGCAATTTGGTTGAGTTTTGCGAACTCAATTGAGTAACCATCCTTGATGGTTCACTCTTGTCATGCAACACACAATTGATGTCATCACATAATTCACATCATCTCAATTTTCATCATATAATATCAAGAAACTCATTGCTCATATAGAACACATTTTAAAATCCATACAATTCATCATTCCATTACAATTAAGTAGATTATAATAATCGATAATCAATCACACATATCATATAATACAAGTCCTCAGAACATTGCAATCATTCAATTTATTCATATCATATGCATATACAATGCTTATGAGACTCAACTTTATTTAATTACGTTGTTGTGACCGAGTGCCTTGTTCACTGTCCCGTATCCGTTGTGCATACTGGGCTCTATCATACTGTCCTATATCCATTATGGATATCAGTCTCTATTATACAAATTGAGCCATAGGCTCTTACCACAGATGTTTGAGCTTTAAGCTCTTTTTCACTTGCGACTCTGGTCACAACTACCTTTATATTTCATGCATTCATATAATGAAATGCACCATGCATGTTCATTTTGTCACATTCGCATTCTTTCTCATTCACATTTGTCATGGACTTTTAGTCCAGCATTCAACATAATAGTTGAGAATCATTTAGTCAATCACATTCACATTCAAGTAGCACTTTCAATGTTTTATTCATGCATCAAAACACCTCAAACATTGAATGTCCGAAATTCAGTACATACACATCATAATAATTCAGTACACAATTTAACAAATAATCAAGGTGAGACCATCTTAGGTTACTCACAATTGCTCCTTTCAGCTTATTGCCTTGAAGTCCCGGCAATGTCTGGAAGTGGTTGCTCAATGTGTTCTTCTATGAAATGCAATCATATATAAAATTGACACATTCAGATAACTAGTCAATCATAAGCACATTCATGAATGTATCATGTATTATGCATGTTCAATGACAACTTTTCAGGTATGTTTCCTTAATACACTTTATAAGAAACTACAACACTTTACAAACATTCTTTAATTTCTAATACTCTTTACTCACTTTAATCCCCTCATTTAATATCAACTACATTCATTTAAGTTCTCATTTATACCTACATACCTCATATGGTAACATCCTTACTTGAATTAAGTTGAAAAACATCCAAACAAACACCCTTTGCTATATCCTTACAGGTCACGATCCTGTAAGTGCATAATCGTGACTTTCTTCTATTTCAGAAAGGGTCGCGATCGTGCAAATGCACGATCATGCCCTGTTGCATTTTGTTCCTCCAATGCAGTATTTTCTTCCTTATTTCTTGCCATTTTTGATCTAGAAAAAGAAGTTTTTAGGCAACACTTTCTTCTAATCAAATGTTCCTCTATGACTTAAGTTTCTAATGACATAAAATTCATACATTTTGGTTTAGTTTGGTGCAAGTTATAATCAAAATACCATATGTTGTTCTCATACCTTGACAAAACATAATTCTCAACTTAAAGTTGAATTTCAAGACTCTTAAAGACAAAATTAAAATTTGATTCCTTCATGAAAAATGTATCTATATGTCTCTAGTTTACCCTAGATCAAAATTCATCCAATTTAGATATTCATAGATCAAGTTATGGCCAAAATATAGATATATGTTCAGTAAAACACTACATATAACATACTCCAGCACAATTCATTGCCAAAGTTCTATTACTTCTCTATCATTTCTCTATCCTTTCACATTGATGATTCAGTTATACCTCAATTTTTAGTTCAGTAATCTCTATACACAATTTACAAATTCATGAATAATCACAACATAAAAACAAAACCTAATTCATACTTTTAAATATCACATTTTCTGTACTTCACTAATCTTCATTTAACTTCAATTATCACAATCCTTTATACACTTTCTGCACATTTTCTACTGATTTAACTCATTCATCACTTTGCTTATCTCTCAGAAATTGCTTCATCCTACACCACTTATGTATGCATCCATTCATCTTGCTACACCATTCACACATGCATCCATTTTCAAACATGAAAACGTCATCAAAAGTCATTTACACTACTATAAAATTCAGAGCATAAATTACTTGTCTTAAGCTTCACTCTCTTCAGTAAAATTCCAGAAATTGGGAGAGCAAATAAGAGATTTCAGTGGATGAAAAACATAAGGATTCAGCAATAATCAAAAATCTCAAATGGCTAAAGACTTTGCAAGATGTAACGTGGATAAGCCAATAACACAAAATACCCAGCTAGATGTTTCAGTGATGGAGAGTAAGGAGAAAGTTTTGGTGTTTCGATGATGAATAAGCCAAAAGAATTGAAGAAATCTCCTTACCAAAAGTGTGACTTAGGTGTACCTTTTAGGTCTTAACACATGTCTCCAATGCATGTGTTACAATTGTCCACTAGTTATGCTACCATTTGTTCCTTAGCTATTGGTCCTCATGTCACATAGTCATGGGTCCATTTGTCACTCCATAATTAATCAATTTATTAATGACATACTAATCCAATTGTCACATTTCCATTTGTCTCTTATTTTTATATTTTTCTTAGTCTAAAATACTCCAAATATTCAGAAATTTCGAAATGTCCAAAATGTCTCCAAAAATACTAACTCAATTTTAATACACACAAATTCAATTTTCAAGACAATTAATCCATAATTCATACTTTAATCACATTAAAATCACTTATACTCAGAAAATGTCAATAAATGCTTGTACAATTATTTTAATGAGCATCAACATTATTCACATATATGAGTATGCCATATAATGCATGAAATGCACTTCTAAATTCTCAATAAACTCTCATATATAGTATCCTAGGGTTCTAGCCCTAATCATGGGATAATGGGATGTTAAACAAGGAAATCCATATTGATATACATTGAAAACATAACATGAAACATCCATTTATCTATCAAAATTTTTTGCACACTTTCTAGACCATTATGATGATATTTCTATCTCTAAATCATCACTACATCAACTTATGTACCATTACTCATCATATATATGAAAACAAGCCATCAATATTCTCATTCTTTATCCATGATGCACATTTATATTGATCACTATTCTCATAATCATTCAATATCAAAATGATCACCATATTTGTGTCATTTGCAATTACCCATAAAGATCAAAGTATAACTTGATAAAACTCTAAGTTCTTTACAATTACAAGAACCCTAGCTTTCCATGTATCTTACAATCATCAATATGAAGGTTGGGTACTTTAGGTTTTTAGTGGCAAATGAAGAAGATAGCAAAATGGGAGTAATAATCAAAGATGAGAGCAAGGTTTAACATTGATGGAGGTTGGTGAGAAAAATCGTGAAGAAGAAGAAGAAAAGAAGAAAGCAACAAAGACATGATATAAATTAAGAAGTGAAAGACAATGACATGTTTGTCTTTCACTAAAAAGAATCGTGTGGGATGAGTGGTGAGTGGTAGTGACACTTGTAACCGTCACTTGTCACTTTCCCATGGTCCCATTTAGACCCCTTTTTTAATAACTAGTCTATTTGTCTCCAATTTCTAATCCAATTGTCTTCCAATTTTCTATAACCCTTGTCATTAAATCTTAGTATCACATATCAGTTATTTCTATTATCATTCATCACTTATTTCTACTACCATAAATCAATTATCATGCCACTTGACATTTTTCCTAGTCCAAAATTACTAAAAATTTTAGAAATTTCCTAAATTTTCACTATAATTTCTAAATCAATACTTATACTCACTAATTCAAATTTCAAGACATATAATTCACAATTCACATCATAATCACATTTATAAATCAATTATACCTAGAAATGTCAAATGAGTGCATGAACAATCTTAGTAATATGTGCAATAATCAAATTCACGTGTATATGTGATATATTATGCATGAGCATGGAATGCAATTTCCTAATTTCTCATTAATGTCTCTCATGTGCAATATTCTAGGGTTCTAACCCTTAGCATGGGAAAACGAGATGTTACAAAAACTTTCATGCTGCATAGATTAACTCAATTTTTAGCCTAGATATTTATAAGAACCACAAAGAGATAAGTAAAAGTTATATAGATCTTGGTTGACCTTGTTAATATGTATCATAATTCAGTAGTTATCTCAACATTTGACAAATATTACTAGTATTCAAACCACTTTCTATATATTCTATAAGATTAATTAATTTGATATTAACTATTTTTATCAATCTATTTTTTAATCATATTCTAATTAATTAATAGTTTTTAAGAAATTATAAGAATTTTATTTTTAAGGAAGTTTAGATAAAAATACCTACAAAATTTTTTAATACAATGATAGAATTCATACCAAAAAGGGGTACATTAATAAATCTTTTGAGACTACATATTTGACTATTCCTTCTAAGAGGACAAATTTCCTTTTAACCAGTCATAACTATTATGGTTTCCTAGCCTAGTGGAGTAGATGTGCCTTTCTTTACTATTGTAATTCCTTTTTTGTTGATCACTAAACTAGTGAGGATGAAATTTGTATCCAAGTAACTTGATTCAACTCTTTATTTATTATTGACTTATATAATATTCAGTAGTGCATCCTTTTTATAAAGTCTTCAATTCATGTTGTACCTAGATGAACTTCGAAGGAACACTGGACCAGGCAAGTATTTCAAGATTCAATTAATTTACCTTTACATGGCTTATATTCATATAGTCCATACATTATTAAAGATTAAAGACTTATCTGGGTAAGAATTTAGATTGTGATTCTTTAATCCTCTCCCTGTACATTCTCTTGATTGGTATTGTTGACTTCATATGTGACTTTTCTATTATTAGCTGAGATTCCAAATTTCTTGCTTGCTAAATGTAATCAATGTGAAGATTTTTAACCACCATTAGTTCCTTTAGCTTGTGGTATATATATCCAATAAATGTTTGAGGTACCTACTTAGTTTTAAGAAATCTTCTACAATTCCTTTCCCTTCATATCACATATATGCCACAGCTTAAAATAATTTCAAATATCATACAATCGTTGACATTAGAGAATTTATGTTTTAAACCCTAATATATAGTGTCATCCAGAGATGGAGGCAGGTATTACAAGTTACATCTTTACATTATACATCCTTCATAGATTATAAAAGTATGCATATAAGAATAACATATAATCTCAAACTGATATTGGCATAAGATGTAGAGAGATGGACTAGAGTAAGGACTCTATTCTTTATTGCCATCCATATAATGAAGGAGAACTGAGGAACATGTTTTTAAAACTAAACCAGTTTTTGTCATTTAATTTATTGAGAATTGGGGTTGAATAAAGAGGCATAAGAGGTGATTATGAATTTATTGGTAGACCCATTGGCCAAATGATTTTATAATGTTTGGATTGGTTAGGGGAATAACTTGGAATGTTAGGTATAAGGTTGACTAAACCTGTAGAAGGGCAGATCCATTGATTATTTATTATCACTAATTTAACTCTAGCATTAGCAAAGTGAGCATGTTATAAAGTATGAAATCAGGGAAGGAGATATAGAGGTCCAATATCTGTCCAATTATCAAAATAGAAACTTGTTTTCTCACTATTGCTAATCACATGATTCATCTCCTTATCTACTATTTCTTTAACACTCAGAAAAATTTTAATGGCTGTGGAAGTGCTACAATTGGGTTTTAAGGGTGAGAAGCTAGATCCTCTAATATACTCCTCATGCATCCATTTCACCTAAAGTGTTTCTTTATCATTGAATAGATTCTATATTATCTTTTCCATTAAGGATTTCTTTGTAGCTCGAATTGATTTAATCCCAGTCCCCCCTCGAGATTTAGGGAGGCAATCCTTTTCCATTTAACTTTTAAGGTCCCCTTATTGATTCCTAATCCTGTCCACAAAAAGTTTCAATATCTTTGATGTTTTTTTATTAGTAATACGACATGAGAACTCTAGTAAATGTTCATTCTACTAAGAACAAAAATGATTAGCTAAACTCTCCTTACATATAACGAATTCTTACACATCTAATTGGAAGTCCTTTCTAAAACAGCATCAATAATGGTTTATGTTCATTACATGTTAATCTAGTAGATGAGATAGGTAAACTAAGATTTTGAAAGGGGCTTTATATAATTGGAGTCTAAAAATCTACACCAAGGATTGCTCAAAGGGTTTGGAAACTAGTGAAATAAAGATACAAATTTTGCTTCTACTGTTTAAGAGACCATAGATATTTGAGAATTAATGAAAGCAATTTAATAATAATTCTGAAACACCTAGTTGATGAAGACTAGGGTAAACTCGAAAATTTGCATGGTGTGAAGAATGAAACTCTAATTGAGGTATCAAAAGCTTTAGAAAATTATATATTTATGGAAATGTATTTGATAGATTTCTTAGAGTGATATTCCTTAAAAATATCCTAGGCTATCAAAAGATTATCTCCAATTTTGAATGGAAATGAAAGAAGACTTAGAAATATTTAATTAGCTCATTCATAAAAGGTTAGGTCTTAAGGCTAAGATCTTAGAGACAATTTTATAAAGGATATTACAATAAGATATGGGTCTGAAATCCTAAAAAGTTATAGGATTAGTAATTTTACGGATTAGGCTCATAAATGTTTTGTTTAATTCTTTAGGCAAGATGTATAATCTAAAAAAATTCTTTCATAGCATTGTAAATACGATGTTCCCTAAGTTCTAGGACCTTTGCAAAAGATGTTCATTAAATCCATTTGTCTTGGAGCTTTTTCTGGGTTAAAACTAAAGGACATTCTTAATCTTTATATTGGATACTAGTTCAATGAGTTGATTAATTTGATCGATTGAGGGAGGGAGATATGAATCTAGAGAGGGGAGTAGGGGAACTAGTAAAAGGCTAGAGACTTTAATGGGTCCCATTAGGGTCTTGGATATTAGAAATTTCATTACAATTTCTTCTATTTTGGACAAAACAATAAATGAACTTCGAATTGGAATCCCCATCCTTTAGTCGAGAAATTCTAGCTTTCAACTCAATAAAGAGTTAAACAGAGATAGGAATTAAGCTTAGCATTTTTTCTATATTTTAAGCCACCATTTAGAGGATCAGTATATAGAGCAGTCTAAGCAAATGTGAGTTCATCCATGGTTCTTTCAATTTCCTTAAGTAGTTCATTCTTGAAATGGGCCATATATTACTTCTTTTTAAGTCCTTGTTTATCTCTTCAATCTATTAAGAAGTTTGTAGCCTTCAAATCCTTCAACTGGATTATCCATTCCTTTAGCTACTAAGTTCTAATATCCTTCCATTTTAGAGAGAAAATCAAAGAATATAAAGTGTGTTATTAGCTTCCTTATATCAGAGCCCAATATGATCTCAAGAGGAGAGTGATAAGATATTCCATGAGAATTGAATAACCTTAAACTATTAACGAATTTTTCAATCCATTTAGAGTTTACTAGCCTTATATCAAAATTTTTTCCCTGATGTGATAATATCTATGTTACTTGTTAGAGCATGTAAAAAGATTTCATCTGAAGGTTAGATCAACTAAGCCATAATTATTTAAAAAATGTATGAGATCGTTATTCATTTTCCCTGATTTTGTTCCTTGACTGTTAGCTTCATGATAGTACAAAATGCAATTGAAGTTACCCATTACAATCCAAGGAATATTAATGTTTTTTGCTAAATCTTTAATGTCCTTCAATAAACATCTTCTTTAAAATGAAAAACTGAAAGCATAAAAAAAGATATTTTTTATTGGAGTAAGAGAAAATGGGCCTCAATATGAAAAAATTGATCTAACTGTTTATTGGTGAGAACTTCAAGGACTTTTGGGCTATAAGCTATGATGATTCTCCCCAGGTGATGGAATGCATGGTTGGATAAGGTCTTCCATTTGCTTCCTATAATCCATAAACCTAGGGTCAAAATAGTTTCCTTGATCTTTGTTTCCGGTAAGATAATAAAATAGGTTTTTATTTCCTCTGAGAAATCATTAATGGTTGTTTATTTCTTAGTGAATTTTAAGCCTCATGTATTCCATACTATAATCATGGTTTAGAAAGGTTTAATAAGCCATTTCCTTTTTGTTTTATGCTCTATTTCCTTGTAACTATTTTCAAAGATGCGAAGCTTTTCATTTCATTCTATGAATCGTTAGCATCATAAGGTTCTAATAGATTATGCTCAACAAAAATTTTATTATCTAACATAAGATTCTCTCTAAGTTGTTCTTTAGTTGAAATTTAAGAGTCTTTAGAGTTATGAGGATGAGAATAAATATTAAGGGGATTAGAAGAATGAAGAGGAGTTGAGGGGGAAGAAATTCTATGAGGGGGATCATAGAAGGTTGAATTAGGGAGAAGATGAGTAAACTCTTGAGTCACTAGACTGAACAATTAGGGTCTCAAGGCAGAAAGAATTGGCAATAACAGAATTTAAAGGAGGTTAAGGTTGGAAGGGAACCTAGGAGAGTAGAGGAATTAAGGAATTAGTAATTGGACATCAATTGGGATTGTTACTAGGTTGAAGAATCTCCAAAGTGGGGAGATGATCAAAGAAGGGGATTCCTTAACTAAAGGGATAATTATGAGCTTAATAGTAAGTTCTCCATCATAAACCACATGGTTCTATGCTTTAGGAGGGACATTACTAACAAAAGGGATAGATGGAGTAGAAGGGAAGGAAGAGGGTTATAAAGATTTTGAAGAGATGAAATGGGTTGGTATGTTTCATCAAAGGGTTAAAAAGGGAGGAGCAGGAGGAGGTCTAATATATTTGGAAAGGAGAGGAGGGAATAAAGTAGGTGAGGAAAGTAAGGGAGGGGTAGTCAAAGAAGTAGATATAGCTGCGGTATCAGGGATATTTATGGCATTTAGAAGGGTAGGAATTGAGGATGGTAGTTGAAGTAAACATAAAGTTTAAGGTGGAATAGTGGAGATATGAGTTGAGGAAGATGGGTTAGAGACCTAATAATTGCTAAATAGACTATATTTTTAATCTCATATTTTATGCATTTTTCTTGTTTATTTGAGATTTTCTTTTTTTTAGTAGTTATTTTATTTCTATTGTTTTTTTTAGTTCTTATTTGCCTTCATGGATAAAAAAGAGAATAATTAAGGTAAAATTGGGACATAAAATGAAAGAATTGAAGCTATTATGGCGATTGCCCATGTAAGTCTAAATGAACGTATGGGTGTCCGTGTAACTATACACAATCATATGGGTGTCTATACAGCTCTTTAGGATTGTGTTTCTTTGTAATTTTCAAGGATTGGAGTAAGGTTAAGGAATATGGTCATACACATAGTTGTATGACTGACCATGTCCACCCAAAACCATCAATTTGAGATATAAATGGATAAAACAAGAGAAAACAAGGGGAAGTAAAAAGGGGTTTGTAGAGGATCAAGGAAGCCCAAGAAAACACATATTGGTGACTTATAATGATAAAGAGAATGAAGAAAAAGCAAGGAAACATATTTAGGAGGGATTTTCATTAATCTAAAGTAGATTTCATGAAGATTAAAAGGGATCTCATCATTGTTCTTTTATTTTTTTTTCATTATTCCTTTAGTCTTGACGTTATAATTATGAGCTAAACAATTGCTGGTACTTAGATTATATAAACCTTAGGATAGACCTTGTATTGATTTTATTTTATCTCAATTCATTCTTTAGTTCCACTTAAATTCAATTATATGTTCTTAATTCTTAAATTAATATTTCTAGCATATTATTTAATGTATGATTTCTTATAATTGAGATTGAGAAATCCCTTTGTATGAATATATCTACCATTGAAAGAAGTTCCATATAAACCTAGAGATAGTTTAATACAAATGCCCTGGAATAGGGTCAAACCTAATAGTGAAATTCAGAAATCGATTAATTAAATCTTAGGGGTTTTAACTAGAAATAGATTTTAGTTAATCAACTGAGGGCCAGATGTTAATAGTTGAGAAAGATATTAATATAGAATGGGGATTTCTATGGTACAATAAACTATAGATTAAATTAAGTAGTCAAATTATGATTGCGTGAGAAATCTTATAAGGGTTGAATTCCAGGTACCACTATTTTCCTTGGTTGTTTCTTAGTTTAGTCTTCGTTTAAGTTAGTTAATTATGTTGATTTATTTTAGTTTATTGTTTTAATTTTTCATTTGATTTATCTTAAACACAATAATTTGTTATGATATATAATAGAAAGATGATAAATACTAATAATTCTAATTCTCATGGGATCGAACCGTAATTGTAGTGATAGCTATAGCTACACCATGCATTTGCAGTTTAAAACATAAAATTATACATCAATTTTTTGGCGCTATTTTCAAGGACTAAAATATTAAGAAAACCTTATTTTTATTAATCTATTCAATTTTTTATTTTTAGTTAGTTCTCCAAAGTGTTATGGCATGCCATCACTTACTGTAGCTTTAGAGGCTTGGAACAAGATGCATGGTGACATGTATTCACTAGCATAATCAATATTTATGACATTTTGTGACATTTATGGGGATGATCACCCTAACCATGAATGTGAGACATTGAACTATATGTGGGAGCATCCAATTTGTATGAAATGACATCAGGATACCTATTCGAGAATACTTATAATAAATAATGGAGAAATTATTATGACTTTATATGGAATAATCATGCTATATTTGGATTTTTAAAACAACTGCAATAAGAGGAAGAGGAATTTATTAGAGATATCTTAATGAAAGGTGTTGCTTTACAAGAGGTTTCCCTCTATAGGCTCTAAGATCTATAGGCTTTAAGATCTAGTTGCTTTTCTAGAGTGGACAGGATATAATGGTTGAATGTATAAAGGAAGCTATAGCTCAAGAAGAGAAGGAAGAAGATTTAGTAGAGAAGGTAGAGGTTGAAGGAAAGGAAGAAGTTGTTGTTCAAGAAGTGAAGGAAGAAGAGAAAAAAGACGAGAAAGATGAAATGAAGAGGAGGAGCTAAATAAGGAGGCTATCGAGGAACTATAGACTATCATCTTAAGTATAGAGGGCTCCTATTTTCCTTAAAACAAATTGTTAGAGTCAATCAATGATCTAAGGAATTTTTTTATTCCTAGTTATATTAACAATTTGTTGCCAAAAAGGACATTAATAAAGTTAATTGGTTTTATTAATTTGATACCTTATGTCTCTATTATCTTGCAACATGTGGTCCATTTACAGACTACTAAACCTTATTGTAGGAAAACAAGTGGAAGCAAGTTGTTAACAATAGAGCTAGGTTAAAAAAGGGCTTATTAAGAAGTCCAACTATAAGACTCACAAAGAAGTGTTGGTTGGAAGGCAACCTAATAATTAAGTTTTTGTTTTAATTGATTAGTTTGTGAGATTCTCATTAGTAGTTTTGTTATTTTTCATAGTTTAATTTAATGGTACTAATTTTGTTGCTTAAGATTTAATGGAGTTCCATAGGTTATGAAGGCAACATCGACCCTTACTTTAGAGTATAAAAGATTTCATAAATAGTGAATGGAAGTTGATGACACTAGATAATACTAGAAACATTTTCCTATTAGGGGAGTACTAGTTATCCTCATGACATATGCTTATTTAACTATAATTATACACCCATATTTAACATATTTTTCTTGTTATTTTATATTTTGGTACTTAATTAGCATTTATCGGTGATAATTACCTTCATGAACCTAAAAGAGAAGAATTTGGATGAAATTGTGGCATAAAAAAAGATTTAAATCAAATTGGAGATACATAAATTTGTAAGTTCCCATGTAAGTCTCTGTGAAAGTGTAAAGTCACAATTCTAGGTATTTTTGGAGTTATATAGTCACCTACACGACTGTTTAAGTGACCTTTAATGTCCCAAAAATCCTAGTTTTTATTATAAAAGGACATGAATGGAGGCAAACCAAAGAGAGTCAAATTATTAAGCAAGTATGAGACATAGTAGCGATAGTTCTGATCAAGGGACAAGGAATACATCAAGATAACTTCAAGAGATCTAATAGAGACCAAAATCCAATTCAATTTTGCAAGAAGAATCAATTGAAGAAAAAAGGAGATTTAGAATTATGATTTCTTTCTTTTCTATTAGTTTTTTAAATATTTATCTTTGATTTTGTTTTATGTGAGCAGTAAATAAGTTGTTTAGTGCCTAAGTATGATGAACCCTAAGTTGTGATAACAATATGTTTTGAATCTGTTATTCAATGCAATCATGTTGATTGATTTATTGTGATTCAATTATGTGTTTTATTCTTGTTCTAATATATCCAAAATATTAGTGCATGATTTGATTTCATATGATTGTGATTAAGAAATCCTCTTGTAAGAATAAATCTACCATAACTGAAAGGAGTTACATATGAAACCTAAAGATGGGTTGATATAAATCCTCAGGTTAGGGTGAAACTTAATAGTGGAATTCACAAATCGATAATTACTTAGACATTATTATTTGATATTGACTGTTCTTAGTATTTTGCTTATCCTGCGTCCACTATTGTTTAATCTTCTTTTATTTTATTTAGTTTGATTTTTAATTAAAATCAGCAATCTAATTCTTAGTATAGATAATAGGAAAAGGGTAATTACTAGTACTTATAGTCTTTGTGAGATCGACCTATACTTGCTTGTGCTAGCTATAGCTACGTCATGCACTTGCATTATTTTTAATGTTGATAGAAACATCATCAATCAAGTTTTTGGCTCTATTTTTGGAGGCTGTAATATTAGGAAAGCCTAGTAGTTCATCATACAATAAAACAAGGTTATTCAAAAATGTAGTTTAAAAAAATAAAACATTATCCTTTGCACTTCAATTGTAGGTTTGTTGAAAACAATATCATTCCTCAAAATACGAAATAAAAACATTAGTTTCACTCCAAGTGCAAAGTTATTTAAAACAATATCGTTTATTAAAAATATAAGTATACTAGAATCTATTTGAGATTAAATTATACTATGCATTACATAGGTTCAAAATTCACATACAAGTCATCATGCATGCCTTGAGATGTCCTAATCCTGTTTTAGAGATATGTTTTCCCCAACTCACCTCAAAAGAAGGTTTACATTTCTTTGACTTCAACAATCCTCGGTACGAGCTCCTTGATTCACAACTCCCGAGCCTTTATACATACAAATACAATGTATTTACTACTCAAATATATATCTCATATTTATACACAATCACATAAGTATATAAAACACAATATCACAATTTTTAAGCTATAGGATCCGGCCATGAAGTTTCTCATACAGTTACTTCTCTTACTATTCACATAAGTTTTCTTTTGCATTTTTCAAGGCATTTAATGCCTTTGATCTAATACTTAAACCTTTCAAATCATAATTAAGCACATTTTTATCCAAGCACTTAGGTCACTACTCATCAATCTAAGCAAAAATTCAAGTTTACTCTAAGTATACATGAAAGTCTCTTTCCAATGCACACCATTACAATCTTTAAATCCTAAGCCAAATTCACTTAGGCATTTTATCAAACACCTAAAGGCATAAACTTGAAAGCCTCCTTATAATGTACTTCTTCCTCATTTTTCATCATAAATTCACATTATACATACACAATTAACATCATAGAATTCATTTAAACCATCAATTTCAAAAGATATTCAAAAATTCACCAACTTTCACCAAAGAGAGGGCATTTCGATTTTGGCTTAAAGAAGCTTCTCCATGACTCAATTCATTCACCTAAACCATGTCTCATGCATAGTTAAGCATGGAGAACAACATATCTTAACACCAAACTCAAAATCATAATGTAGAGAGAGATGAGACAAAGTTTACCTAAACTTTTCTTTGGTGATATCTTAAAATCCTTTGAGAATTTCTTAAATATAAAGATATATTTAAGTTCCTTGACCTCAAATTAACTTAGAACACCTTGGTTTGGGTTGGAGAATCAAAAGAATGGTGGAAATTTGATGATGACCGAAAATTCTTCTTCTTGTCCTCTATTCTCCTTTCTCCTTTCTTTTAATTAAAAACAAAGTGTTTTTAATGTTTTATAGTGGGGTGCATGGCCACACAAGGAGAAGGGTCTAGAATTTTGACTCTTCTTTGACCAAACAAGGTGAATTTAGCTTTTTGCCTTTAATTTATGTGAAATTACCAATATACCCTTCAAACTTTTCCTAAATTTACAATTAAGCTCTTATATACATTAACCTTTCCAATTATGCTTTCTAAGTGTCTAATAAGTCTATAACTCATGTCTAATCACCTATAAGGCATTAGAACACACACCATAGTCATATTCATCCAATAGACTTGGCTTTACACACTTAGAAACTTATATGTCAAAAATCTCTAAGATTTCGTATACCGATGAACTCTAAGTTCATGTAAAGGCATATAACGTTATATATCAGTGACTTATATATCGAAAGGGTTCAATTACATTTTTGAACTCATATACAACCATGATTATATATCAATATACAATAGTATCTCCAAGTACAGACAAATACAAGAGGGCTTAGAAAATCCGGTGCTACATAAAGCATTGGTAATCACCTTGAGCCTATAAGGCAAAATGCTTGTGTTAACCAAAGATTCAGGCAGTTTTATTATTCCCTATTTTATCACTTGATAGGATTTATTAATTTGATAAATTATGCTCTTATTATTATCTTGTTATGAAACTCTTAAATAAAGAAACGGGTGGAAGTAAGCCACCAATTATAGACCCAAGATGATGGTAACGTGCAGGTACATTGAGCTAATGAAGTTAAACAAAGCAACCTAGGAATCAGGATAGGTTTTATTTTAAATTCCATGTTATTTTGTTTTTATTTTGATGTTAGCATAGTACTTTAATGTTATTTTTATTTCCATGTTTCTTAGTTATTTTTGTTTTTTTTTTAATCTTTTATCCCTTTTATTTATATTTTTCAAGGACATTAGTATCTAGTATCAGATGGACACCTCATCAAAATCAAAATTTGAAATTCTTATTACTTAGGGAAGTACCAATTTCCTCCACTTTCGCACTTTTTATTCATATATGAATATATTATGTACACTGAAGACAATGTATATTTTTAAGTGTGGGGAAGGGGATAATAATTTTCTTAAGCTTATTATAATCTTTGTTATTAAATTGTATTAACTGATATCCTGAATTAGTTGAAATTTGTCCATAAATACTTGAAATCATTATTATTTGATTGAATTGGTATGCAAAAGGATGATAGTTAGAATAAACCTACTTTTATAATTCATATTTTTATTAATCATTGAGACAGTCAATTTGAATGAAAATTGCATATTATTTACACACATAAGAAAAAAAATTGGTGAGCTTTTGAACCTAAGAGCAAATTTCAAACAGATTTAAGCTCTTTTTATCATGCATAGTTGAATAATTCTAGAACTTACTTTTATTATGCATATTAAGATCACATTTGTTGAATTCGAAGCTTTGAGGTGATAAAGGCATTTAGATTTAATAATTATTTAAGCCTATTTCTTTGATAATTACCCTACTAGGCCCCATTAACCCTTATAAAGACCTTCTGATGTTTGTTTCTAGTTTATATACAAATGGTTGAGGTATGATAATATTGCAAGCTTATGGTTAAGATTTCTACTGTGCATTGATTTAAGAGATCTTATACTTTTCACCCTAAACACTTGAGTGTATTGAGTGAATCCTTGGTAAGGCTGTAAAGATTTATGCTTTTGATTTCAAGAAGATTATTGACTTGATTATTATTGATATTAATTTATGAAGGTTAGTTTTAGGATAAATTGATTCTAATTATTTGTTAATCTAATTAATATGATATGATGATACAGAGTATGGAGGTTGAGATTAACAAAGAATGGATGTCGTAAGGTTGATAACTTAAATTATGATTTGCTTGAGGACAAGCAAAAGCTTAAGTGTGGACATGTTTAATAGACACTTGTTTGACTATTTATCATGTTTCACGTGTTATTTTATAGTTTTGTTATATTTTTGGTACTTAATTTGCTTCAAGTGAATTTAAAGGTGATAATTACCTTTATAAACTAAAAATAAAAGAATTATGATGAAGTCGTGGCATAAAACAAAGATTTGAAGAAACTTAGATATAAACAGTCGGGTATGTAGATGTGTAAGTCTCTGTGAATGTGTGAGGTAACAATTTTAGGTATTTTTGGAGCTTACACAGTCATCTACATAACCATGTAAGTGACCTCATATGTCCTAAAAATCCTAGTTTTAACTATAAAAGGACGTAAATTGAGGTAAATCAAAGAGAGTCGATTTATTAAGCAATTTTGAGAAGTAAGTCACCTAGAGAGGTGATAGTTCTGATTAAGGGATGGGAAAAACAAGAAGATAATGTGAAGAGATTTGATAGAGACCAAGATCCAATTCAATTTCGTAAGAAGGAAAGGAGATTTAGAATTATGATTTCTTTGTTTTCTATTAGTTTTTCTACACATATCTTTGGTTTTGTTTTCTATAAGTAGTAATTAAGTTGTTTAGTGTCTAGGTGTGATGGACCTTAAATCGTGTTAACAATATGTTTTGAATCTTTTATTCAATGCAATTATATTGATTGATTTATTATGATTCAATTATTTTTTATTCTTATTCTAATATATGCAGAATATTAGAGCTTAATTTGATTTGATGTGATTGGGATTGATAAATCCTCTTATATGAAAATCTATCGTAATTGAAAGAAGTTGCATGCAAACCTAGATATAGGTTGATAGAAATCCTCTAGATCAAGGTCAAACCTAATAGCAGAATTCATAAATTGATAATGCAATCTTAGGGGTTTTAATGAGAAAAGGTTACGTTAATCAACTAATGGATTAGTTGTTAATAGTCTTGAGAAAAATATTAGCATAAGATAGGGATTTCCAAAACCCAATAATCATTGATATAATTTCATGATAAAGGATTAATAATTAATGATTCTAGAATTTGTTACCTAGACGCTATTCTTTGATATTGACTCTTCTTCGTATTTTACTTATTCTGCATCTAGTATTGTTCAATCTTAATTTAGTTTATTCAGTTTAATTTTTAAAATTAGCAATTTGATTCTTAGGTTAGATAATAGGAAAAGGGTAATTACTAGTACTTATAGTCTTTATGGGATCGACTTGTATTTGCATGTGTTAGCTATAGCTATGTCGTGCACTTGCAGTAATTTTAAATATTGACCAAATTGGGTCAATCATCTCACCCCTCCATTGTTTATATTTTTCGTTGTTCTTGTATGTTTTGTTCATTAAGGATAATATACAACTTAAGTGCAGAGCACAAACTTAGCAGTCAAGCATGTCAATTTTGTTGTAATTAGCTTAATAATGAATAATTTGAGAATTTTTTAAAAGAGGATGTTGAGAATGATGATTCATTATAAGTTTGATTTGATTTGTTTATGTAAATAGTAAGAGTTTTGATGATTAAGTTAATTTCAATTTGGTTCATTAATTTGTAAATGGATACTTGATTTGCATTATGATAACTTATGTATAATTTGTAAATGTACTAAGTTTGTGAACTCTTTTTGAGCATTTTTATTACCCAAATAAAAAAGGAAAGAAAAAGTAGTAGCTTATTGTCAGACCCCGTTTCCGGAGTCTGACTCTTACTTGCTTGCTTGCTCTGATACCATAACTGTTGGAGCCCGTTATCGGAGTCTGACTCTTGCTCTTCATGCATGCTCTGATACCACAAATTGTCAGACCCCGTTTCCGGAGTCTAACTCCTTGCTCTGATGCATGCTTTGATACCATATCATGCATACAGACTATCGTAATACGTAAGTCATCACCCAACGATAACACCTTGATCACTTTCGGATTATCTTCTCAAAACTCCCCTTTATTAGTCTCAGCTCAGCTCT
>JAOQMS010000004.1:14461296-14472545 GCA_027563885.1 Erythroxylum longipes | reverse complement strand
GGTAAAATAATATAACAAGACCCCAAAATAAAATAATCATGCTTATTTATCAAAAATAAGTAAATAAAATTCGAGGGCCAACATATGAAGCCTTAAATTATGTTCATTCCACATTTTATAAACCACTCTTCCAAAAGGAAGGTTGAATTTTAGAGATAACTACCTACTACTCCACTGTTTGTTTATTGAAAATCTCTCCGTATTATAGGTGATAGGTGTGAATTATAATGTGTGTTATAGGTGTTAGAGTGTGTTTTTAACGTTTTCTTAAAGGAAAAGCATGTGTTTAGGACTTTAATTTATGTTTTTATTAGCGTTTTAATGAGTTTTGCTTAATTAATTGTTATTTAAGGCAGCATTTATATATTAATATATATTTTAAGGATTGTTTGATGTGTTTGGTGATGAGTAAAGACATAAAAAGTGAAGAAAAGATGAAGAAAAAGTTGGAGTTATAAGTCTGGCATGATTATGCACAAGGAAACAATAGATTATGAATGATCATGCCAGACGGTTGGAGCAGTGTCGTGCACAATTGTGCGAGGTATTTTCCACTTTTCAAGGCTATTTTTTGAAGATATACATGTGGAAAAACCTAGTAAAAACCCCAGAAGACTCAAGAGTATATAAAGAAGAGAAAAACATCACTTAACAGTTATATAAACATAATTAAAGGGGACCACAAGCGAAAAATTCTCAAGAATAAGGCCGCATATTTTCCATCTCGAGAAGACATCCATATTTAGTTCTCTAATCTTTTCTTATTTCGTTGGTGTTGTTGGATATTAGTGATGATTCAATTGTTATATAGAGTTACATCTATGGATTGCTAAATTCCTTTTTAAGAATTGCTCTTGATTTATTTATTGAACTTTATATTATTGATTTAATGAAATATGATTGTGATGTTTATTGTTTTATTTTGAATTTGAATCGAATTGTTTTATATTCAATTTGAATCGAGAGATTAGATTGGATTATTTTTGTTGTGATGCACAGTGAGATTTGGTACCTCAACAGACTTATAAGCATTAAACTAATAGGAAATTGAAGAGAGATCTTAATTGTTTATTAGTTATCCCTAGGATTGCTTCAACTTTAGTTACATAGTTAGAAAGAGTTTTGATATATTGAAAGATCACAATTCAATTTTATTTATTTTAATTAGGATTACTTGATTGGATTTAGAGAGAGGGGTAATCATAATCATTGGATATCTGGGATCAAGCATGATTAAATCAAGAAGGTAAAGTGAAAAAAATAAGGATAGAATTAATTCTTAGTTTTCATTATTGATAAATCAATCAATTTTACTACTACTTAGTTTGTTGTTTATTTTTTAGTTTTTAGTTATTAGTTTAATTCTTGGTTAATTATCTTATTGTTTACCTTTAAAAAAGTTTAGAAGAATTTTCAAGTTACTATTAAAATCCTAGTGGGATGGTATCTTTTATACTATAAAATACAATATGTATACTTGTTGTAAAGAAAGTTTTCAATTAAAATTGCAACAAGTTTTTGGCTCTATTGGTGGGGATTTGTTTTGTAACACCTACTACAGTTCAAGTAACCTTGATTTAAGGGTTTTAACGATTTTCTTGTGTGATTGTAGGTGTATAAACACAATATCTATAAGGAGCTTGAGTAAAGTAAAGGATACGTAAGTTTTTGACATCAAAAAGTAAGAGAGGGGATTCGAAAAGCGAGACGACAAGTAGCAATAGAAAAAACAATGGTGGGGGAATGTAATTAAGGAGAATAACAAAAAACCCTTATGGACTTCATAAGGTTAGGGTTCATTTTTAAGTAATAAGGAATAACGAGATTACCAGTACAGGGTAACACATTCTAAATAAAACCAACGCTACTGAATATGCTGCAAACTAACATCCAATTTTATGATCCGACCAATGAGGATCCTAAAACTCATTTAGATAACTTCCTGGAGATTTGTGACATGTTTTAATAATGTAGGCTATCATAATATGCAGCCAAGATGAGGCTCTTTCTTTTTACACTTAAAGATAGAGCCAAGACGTGGTTGAACTCTTGTAACCAAGAGAACGTCATAACATAGAAGCAGTTGGTGCAAATTTTGGTTAAATATTTTCCTCTAACAAAGACCACTAAGCTCATAAAGGAGATCACCAATTTCTAATAAAATGAAGGGGAGTCATTCTATGAAGCATGAGAGAGATTTTAAGAGTTAGAAACGAGCTACTTACATCACAACTTGCTAAAAGATTTCCTTCTACAAAAGTTATATAATGGTGTGAATCCACCTACTTAAGGCATTATAGATGCAGCAACTGGTGGTTTGTTAATGAGGACAATAGTTGAAGTCACGTATGATTTGTTAAAAAATATGGCAAGAAATAACTATCTATAAATATTAGAGAGGAGTAAACAGCAACAAACCTTTCGAGGTCAAACGGGAGTGGATTCAGTAACAACATTACAGGTTGAAGTAGCAAACTTGGCCATACAATTGAACAACCTAAAAGCCACTTCTTCCAGCCTACTCAAGGAAATTTACCATGGATGTGAATTATCTGGATGAGAAAGTCATGTCTCAATAGATTTCTTCCTAGTGGAAACAACAACATGAGGTAGCTCAAGTTCATGGGAGTATAATATGGTTGGGGAGGTAATAATCCATATTCCAATACTTATAATCATGGGTGGAAAAACCACTCAAAAATTTCTTGTTCTAACAATGCAAGGAATCTAATTAGATCTCAAGGCTCACTAGGATTTCAACAAGATAAGCTTAGTTCTTTGTAATTGAAAATGGAAAATTTGATGGATGTTTTGAATTCCAAGTTTATAAGCCAAGATGAGAATCAAAAGAGGTGGAAGCTAAATTTGAACAAATTTTAAAGAATCATGCTTCTTCCATCTATAATTTGGAGTTTTAAGTGGACTAATTAGCTAATGCATTGTCTACACGATGTGTAGGGAATCTTATGAGAAACACAAAGTCTAAGCTAAAGTAGTAATTGAAGGCCATCACACTTATAAGTGAAAGCAACTTAAAAAGAACCAACCAAGATGAAGTTTGAACCCAAAACAATGTATGCTAAAAGAAGGAGGACAAGAAAGAAGATAAGAAATAGGAAACTCCTTATCTCCCTCCCCTCCATATGCACTAAAGATTCTATTTCCATAAAGGATGCAAAAGAATTAAATAAATCTGTAAATTGCAAAGGTTGTGAAGAAGTTAAAGAAAGTACAACTTAATTTGTCTTTATAGAAGATTTAGAGAGCATACCCAAGTACGTGAAGTTCCTTAAAGACATCTTATTGAACAAATGTACTTGGGAGGACAACCAAACGGTCTCCTTTATTGAAAGTTTCTGCTTCATAATTACTAGCCACATGCCTTCAAAATTGAAGGACCTAGGGAGTTTCACTATACTTTGTTTTATTGATAATTTAGAATTTGCTAAATGTTTATGTTACTTAGGTGCAAATATTAACCTTATGCCTTTGTCAATTTTTAGGAAATTGGGGCTAGGAGATGTGAAGCTAACTTCTATGCTTATCTAGTTAGAGGATCAACCCATAATGAAATAGTTTTCTTTATTACAGAGGAAAAAGTTTTACTAGTACACTATCGCAGTATTCTGTGATATAAAACACCTTGCAGATCCTTTTGGACCAGCTCCCTAGTTATAGTCGAAGGTTCCTGAAGAACATGTAGTCCTGGTCTTGATAGTAAGGCTAAATTAGCTAGCTGTCAGCACTCTGATTCCCTTCCCTATAAATGTGTTGAAGTTGAACATCCCAAGCGCGACACATTAAAGCCTAAATACCTTGCACCAAAAAAGACCCTCAATTAACATTAATGTGGATGAAGAAAGAATGTTGATTACCTCTAAAAAATCCACTTCTATGATGACATGTCGAAAGCCGAGGTCCCAAGCCAAGCTGAGTCTTGAATGCATCCCCCATAGTTCAACAGTAATTGGCGAGCACCCTCCAATATTCTGCATGAAACCACCACACCAAATTCCTTTGCAGTCCCTAAGTAATCCTCCAGCAGTAACAATGTTTGACCTAAGCTTAACTGCTCTATCGATGTTTAATTTAACCCATCCCTCCGTTAGGGGGGTCCAGCCAACTAGCTTATCCAATGGCAAGCCCTGTGTCTTAATAACCCTACCCGTGACATCATGTGCTATATCTATCCAAGCACCATAGTCCAAAATTACTTTGGATCCCACTTCCGGCCAAACAAACCCATCCTCAAGTCTATAATCTAAGAAATAGTTTGGCGTGGTGAAGGATGTGCTAGTAAAAGTGGGTAAGTTTATTATTTATGTAGATTTTATAGTGTTGGACTTTGAGAGGATCAAACTTGTCCATTAATTCTTAGAAGACCGTTTATGAATATAGGAAGAGGCTTGGTGCATGTTTATGAAGGGAACCTCATTTTTCATATTAATGATGAGTAAGTTGAATTTACCATGAATAACTTATTGAAGAATTTGTAAGGATAACAACTTTTTCATGAAGATTGATATAGTTGATGAGTGGATAAAAGAGCAAGAGGAGTGCAATACAAAGGAAGTGTGTATTAGGGAAATATAAGATAAAGGAGAACTAGGAACGGAGTAGTTAGGTGATCAACTGAAGGTATAACTCTTGGTGATAATAAAAGCACCTATGATACCTACCATTGAGAAACCATGCTTTTTAGAGTTGAAAACTAATAGAGAATAAGAAAACAGAGTGGTAGAGACAATTAGAAAGCGAGTGAGAGCCATGGGACATAAAATTTTGGACATAAGAAGCATAAGTCCTCATGTGAAGATGCATAAGACCTACACATTCAAAAGAGAAGTTGGTTAAAATAATTGAACTGAAATGGTCAAGCTAAGGGCCTTAAAATTAACATGTTATGTGTTAGTTAGTTTTTCATGATTTTGTTCTTCATAGTGCATTATTATTTTTATAATTTTATGTTTATTTTTGAGTGAGTTTGATTGATGAATGTTCATAATTTGAAATGTGTAAAATTGTTAAGAAAAATATCCAAGAGGTTGTATGATAGCATGATTGCATGGTCACACCATTTTAGAGGAGCAACTTATTGACATGATCATGCATCCCACTAGCACGATTGCATGATCGTAATTTTAGAGGAGCAACCCATTAGCACAATCATGCATCCCATTTTGCAGAAACTTTTTTCTGTTTCTCTCCTACATTTTTGGTATTTTTGTACTTCTTTTGCATTTTTGAACAAAATGGCATTATGAGTTAAGCAATTTGCCTGTAAGTCCATACTCAAAGGAAAAAAAAGAAGGTATCCAAAAGTGGTGCACAAGATTTGGCAGTTGATTTTGGCTTTTTTTAAATCGTCTCAAAAGAAGAAGGTGAGAGGTTTCACAAACTTCAATCTAAATATATTGCAACACCTAGATATTTTGATTTTAAAATTATGGAAGATTTGAGTTTGAAAGTAAATTTTGAGTTTTTAAGTGCTAGATTTCATTTGGATAAGTACATTCATTGTGATTATATTGTTTATAAAGAATTAACTTTTGAATTTTACTATACATTAAGCTTTGAATTGAACAAGTTAGATAATTTTTTGTTTGATTAAAAGGACAACCATTTAATATGGATTATTTTATTATGGAATAAATATTTAGCTTTTCTAAATAAAAATTATTGAAATGCACAATGATTTTCATTACACTTCTTATTGGACTAAATTGACTAGGTTGAATGTGTTTAAACCACATAATGCACTAAACAATGTTATACGGAGTCTGGAACACTAGTTACTCCATAAATTTATGTGCCACATAGTGTTTACAAAAATTCAAAGTAACAAATGTTCCAAAAATGATTTATTTTTACTCTAGTGTATGAATAATAAATTTAATATTTTTCATATCAACCATAATTTTCAAATTATAGTTACTTCATTTACAAAGAAAAATAGGTTAGGCATAGAATATTTAGTTACTACTTTGACTCATTTCTATGGTGTTGATTTAGATAGACTACACCATGTTTTTCCTAGGAAATTAAATAATACTCACTTGTGGAGGTTTAAGATCATGGAGTCCCATGGTATGGAACTCTGGGATCCTAAATCTAAATCAAAAGTTAAGAACAAGGCATGACAGGTGAGCTCTAGTTCGGCACTACCACAACATCACTAACTGGTATCATCCAGTGAAGAGTTAAAAGAAGAAGAAATCTAGGATATGAGCTTAACAAACTTGAAGAGAACAACAAGTGCTTAGAAGGGATGCATAGATGCCATGGAGAAAAAATTAAAGGAGGTAATGCAACATCAGCATGACCAAACTAAGAAATTAAAGAAGTTCTTTTTAGTGCAAGGCATCCACGTTCTGACTCCTACTCCATTACCACCACAATGTCCATGAGTATTCTTACCTTTGTTTTCTATTTTTTTAACTTAATTGCTTTACTAGCTTGTGTTTGCTTACGTTTTGGCCCATTTTTTACATTAAGGATAATGTATTGTTCAAGAGAGGGGGATATATATGAAATTGCATATCATTTGTGTGAGATTTGCATTATGTTACTTTTTGATTAGGTTAGCATTGTTTAATCATTTTCTGCATGATGTGTACATTTTATGAATGTGTCAATGACATAAATTGAAAGGAATTAGCTTATGTATGGATATGATCAATTCAATTTGTGAAGAAGCATTAGCCTGTTAATTTTTTAAAAGTGTTTTTAAGTTAAATATGTGTGTTGTTTAAAATATTGTACTTATTCTTTCATTGTATGAAACATGTTTAGATATAATTACAATCAAATTCATTCAAATTGATAGACATCATCATTATTATTATTATCCTTTCATAGGAGTGATTGGCTTGGAAGAATTGATGTAGGTAAAATGTGAAAATAAAACTTAAAAAAAAACAAAGTGTGTTGTATAAATGTGCTAAATACATTTCCTATTATATTAACCTATTGGAAAAATGAGTTAAAAATAAAGTTAGTAGGTAGTTGTGATTTGTGATATAGCTGAGTAACTAGGGGCATTCATGATAAAATGTTTATCTTCGCATCAAAAGGCTAGAGTGACTAATAGATGCACAATTGATCATAATTATACCTCATATTTGATGTATTATTTTTTGATATTTTGTACTTTTATTGTATCTTTGATAATTGGCTCCAAGTGTGTTTACATGGTATAATTGCCTTTACAGACTTAAAGGAAAGAATTCAGAGGAAACACTACATAAAATGAAGATTTTAAGCTTAAAAAGGATACACGATCGTGCATCAGGCCGTGTACATCTCTCAGGCTGTGCATAATCGCAACGTTTGGTATTCTGGGTTATACACGGTTTGATACATGACTGTGTATCAAATGATGTAAGTCCTAGAAACCCTAAATTTTGCTATAAAAGGACGTGAGTGGAGGCTAATTAGGGGAGCAGACATTAGAAGGCAATTCTAGATGTGGAGATCGTTCAAAAGGCAAGATTTTGATCCTGAGAAGTGGAAAACATAAAGAAATCATCTTAAGAGATAATATAATACAACATCATCCCTCTACCTTGCAAAAACATTCTATCTAAGATAAAAATGAAGATTTAAAATTATAAACCCTTTGTTTTCAATTCGCTTTTCTTTCAGTTTATGTTTGATTTCATGTTCTATCATCTGTAACTAAATTCCTTTAATATCTAGGTTAGATGAACCCTATGTCTATGCTTTAACTTGTTTGGATTCTTTTATTAATTCAATTAGTTTGATTGATATATTATGATTCAATTACGTATTTAATATATATTCTAATAGATCCATAATATTATATCATAATTTGATTTCATATATAGAGATTCAGAAATTCGATTTATGAATAGGTCTATTGTAATTAAAAAGAGTTTATTTTAATTGTAAAGATAGGATGACTTAAATCTTCTGGATTATAGTCAAACCTAATAGAATAATTTATAAATCGGTAAAGCAATCTTATTACCTTTGACATGAATAATATTGGTTGATAATTCTAAAATTAGCTGTTAGTAGTCTCAAGCGAGTTACTAACATTCCATAGGAATTTCCACAGTTCAATACTTATTAAAACAATTGCATAATAAAAGTGTAATTATTTAAGGATTTTTAGGGGGATTCATAACCTAAACACTAATTTATGATATCGATCGTTTTCTAAGTGATTTCCTGTTTCTTTGTCAATTATCGTTGCCTATTTTATTTTATTTACTTATGTTTTATCTTCTTTAATTAAAAATCAAAATCAAAATTGCAAACTAGATAATAGGATAATGGTAATTACTATTAATTATCGTCCTCATAGAATCAGCTAGTACTTGTCAGTACTAGCTACAGTTATACCATGCACTTGTGGTTATTTCATAATTGACTAACTAAAAAAAATCAATCAAGTTTTTGGTATCGTTGTTGGGGACATTGATATTAGGAAAACTTGAATGTTATTATTCTAGTCATTATTCTTGTATTTATTTTATTTTGTTTTATTTGTATCTTATTCTTTTAATTATCTTTTGAACTTCTTTACTTAATCTTGAGTTTGTGGTTTATTGAAGGATTTAAGATTCATTGTCATAGCCAAAACACACAATGGACAGATGGAGCAGACAATATTCTTATGGGAGCTACAATTTGTCTTCACAATTTGTAACATCACCATATAAGAGAGAGATGTGTTCTCTCAACTGATAGCCAGGTCGTGTCATGATATTGATGGGAGTAATTACTACAATCATGAATGTTGAGCACCAACTAATATATGGGAGCAACTGAGCATATATTACCAACCTCAATGTGCACCATACTAGAATAGTTACAATTCAGAGTAGAGCAACTCTTACGCCTATGGATGGAACAATTACACTCCAATTGAATATTTACAGCACCAAGCACCTCCAATTAACAAGCCAATTCTGGAAGATTTGATAGTTGATTTCATTCAAAAATCAATCATGAGGCATCAGGAAACAGAGACTCGTATACAAAATTTGGTGAATCAGATCAATCAGCTAGTGGAGATAATATTTAATAAGATACAACAGATTTTTCCCAGTACTGGTGAAGCAGACTTTAGCAAATGCGGAATGGCAATCACGCTTAGTAGCAAAAACGATCTCCCAGTAGAAGAGGAAGAGGAAGAGGAAGAGGAAGAGAGTATTACAAACAAAATAATAGAACTCCTGGATGAAATGAAAGCTAACCAACACAAATTCGAGAGTGAAGACAAGATAAGGGTTGGCTTCATAAATGAAGTGACGATCCAAGGAGAGCTTCCTGAAGAAGCCTTTATCTAAGAAGAGGAAGTAGAGAAATGGTAGCAGATAATAGAAAAAGATAAGCTAGAAACCTCGCCTGGGTTTGCTTCCGACTGCTTCCCATCCTATCTATGCTCCTTTTATATTGGTGCTTTTTGTTCTACAATCGAGCAATTTTTGCTTTCTGAAGGGCGAATCTTACCCTTGCTAGTGGCAATAATCACCACTGAAAACAAAGGGTGATTCACTAATAGCAATGCAAGATGCTAATGATACTCCATTACACATTTAAAAACATAAACACCTAGAAGTACATTTGCACATACCAAACACAATCATAATTCGAATCTACAAAACATGCATCTTTGTTTTCCAAAAATACTTTATCAGTTTTGAGAATGTAATAAACCAGAAGAAGAAAAACAAAAGAAGCATTAATGGGGCATGCATTAGATTCATTTTCCAGATTTGATTCATATCTAAAGGACATGCCTTTGTGTTTTTTTTAGATATTTCAATTAACTAGAAGCAAAAAGAAAATAATAGGCATACTTAATTGATGTTTTTAGAAAGTAGAAACACAAAATAAAAGGCTATGAGATCAATAAATTTTTTATAAAACATAAAACAAAGGTGGTTTTAACTTTCAAAAAGTTAAAACAAGCCCTAATTCATTAAAACCATGTTTTAAGCCTTAATTTTATCAAATCAATAACATCAATCAATTGATTTAAGTTAAACAATTAAAGGTGGCTCTAATACCACTCTTGGAAAACCAATTGCGATCAAATCATGGGCGCGACAAAAAATAAAATTTTTTACAATTTCTTGATTGGATTTCAGTAATTGAATAACTTGAAAAATTAGAATTATAAAATAAAGGAATCATACATGATTCAGAATTCCTATTAAAACTTTTTTTCTAAACCTTTTCAATAAGTCAACCATAAGTTATCCAAGTATACAGCCTCTAATGGTATTCATAAAGCAGAGAAAAAGAAACTTAACTTTTGAGAAGAATAAGCAGGAGTAAGTCCTTTACGTTTATTTTCTATAAATAGAAAAAAGCGTTACATTTTATTTTTATTTAAAATAAAGATTCTAATTATAATTAAAGTCAAACTCTAATTATAATTTAATTTAATCAAAATTTTCATATTTGATCAATGAAGTTTCTCAATTATGTCCAACTTAATTGAAATTAATCTTTCTTTATATGTGACTCGTTAGGTTTCTAATATATTAACTATGTATAAATTCTAATTCTATTCATAAGTAAAATTATATAAATTAAGGCTCATTTTAATTTATCTTTAATTTTCTAATTAAACAATTTATAATTATAGAAAAAGATTAACTTCTAGCAATATGCCATGAGCACCAAAATATTAAAAATGTCAAAGTGATTTGACTTAACGTGTCTATACATAGTTATGATGTATAATTTAATCATTTTGTCATTTAGGGTCTGTTTGGTTGGATATTAATTAATGTAATGGAATGGAACGGAAAGAAATGGTTTATAATGGAATGGAATGTAATATAGTGAAAAGTTGTTCGGGAGAGATGAAATGGTTCATAATGTAATGTAGTGAAATATTGTTTCGAAGATGGATGGAATGAAATGTAATGTATAATAAATGACTATTAATATTAAAATGATTTTTGCAAGAGGTTTAATGCTATGATTTTAAAACAGAAATTATGTCCAATTAAAAAGTCACGTTGACTGTGAAAAATAATTTTTAAATATAATTTCTATTTTAAAATAATAAAAATTTTAATAAAAGTTTATTATTTTATTATTAATTATATAAATTATTATTATTAATTTAATTTAATTTAATTTATTCTATTATATGTGATTTATATTTTAAAATAATTTATTTATATAGAAATATATATACAAAAATTAAAGAATAATTTTTTATATATATTTTCTATTTTAAAATAATAAAAATTTTAATATTT
>JAOQMS010000004.1:14437626-14455152 GCA_027563885.1 Erythroxylum longipes | reverse complement strand
AGATTATCTTGTTTATCTAACTTCGTATTCTTGCAATTTATGTTACACACAAGTCTTCTTTGATTTAATACATAATAACAATTTATGTAAACTTAGTTCAACTAATTTTACTCAACAATATACTTCTTATCATGCCTTGAACATTATCGTAATATTGAATTCAAATTTAGTATCAAATACTCAAAAGCGTGAATTAAAATAATATATATATCTTATATTAGTAAGAAAATCTTGTAAGTGTCTTCTTGTAATGACAACCATCATCATAATATATAAAATGAATTCAATTATAGTCTTTATTTATGCTTTTAGTAAATTAAATTGAGTAGAAAAATTTCATTAACGTACTATACCTTTAAACTCTACTGTATGCAACTTTTTGCATTGTGCTATTCCGGTGCTAGCATCCATCTTACATGTTTTCGTTTAAGTTAGTGAGATAATAGTTAATTCTAAAATGTCACTTTCCATTTATATGATATTGACATATCTATTAAACTGTCACCCAAATCCTTAAATATGGACTAATAGCAATATTGTATAATAGGCATATAACTTCTATTTTAAGAACTCTTCTTAGGTCTAACCTATGTCCAAGAAATTTGGTTCACTTAACTTAATGTCAGCTATACCAAATAAATGTAATTTCTAATTAGAGCAAAATAAATGCAAACAAGCAAGTAATATGTTATATGCTATGACCATCAATAGATTAGGACTTTGTATTTAGTTACTCTCATTATTTTATTTAAAATAATAACCCCACTATTATTCTGAAAATATCACTTTAATCTCTTTAATGAACTAAAATCCCATTCAAATTGTGTTAATCTTGAGTTACTCAACAAATTAACTAAAGTTAAATTAGGTAGATAAAATTCTTATTAATCACATTCTTATATAATTCTTAGATCTGTTACGTAACAACTTTTGTCAAAACATATTTTATATTTATTTCTGGCCTGTCTTTTAATTCATATGATCATGAGCTATTTATCTAAATTTGTAAGTACGACCTTTTAATTTAAGATAAAACATATTTAGGTTAAAAGAATCTTGAGTTTCTCTCGTCTTCATGCAAAGACAAATTCTGGGCTTGCATGTGGGGAGAAGATTCACCAGAAACCGTGTAGATTTGTGCCTTAGACCACACTGATGCTTGCCTCCTGGGATGTTATTTTGTTCTATAGATTGTGTGGTCCTTCATCACATAGGGATTTGCGGTTGCTGTCAAAGCCTAGCTTGGCGATTCTGATACTAAAAAGGGCCTCACTGCTGAGGAGCTTGTCAAAATGAGGACTCCTCTCGGAATATTTGCCCAGGCCCCCTATCTGAAGTTTCACAAAACTGGCTTGGTTAAAACAATGTCATAAGCTGTGTTTCCGTACCACAAACGACACTGTTAACATCTTTGATACTATTCCACGGAACCACAGATCAGCAGGTTAAATCTACAGTAGGATCTCGTGTTGGTGTAAGGTGTATCATAGTAGATGGAATAATGTTCTCAATTCTTCTGCATTGTGCGCCATGGTTGTTGAACGACCGTAAACGTACACAACATATTATATCAAAATAGGGTCTATAAACCATTTTACCAACCGACCTAAGGGACAAAATTTCCGATTTCTTCCTTCACTTCAAGCTTTTCCTTAACCAATCAAACTTGTCCATCTAAGTCAATTAGATTTCCAATCTAGTAAATTTTAGCACGCCTCGTATTTCAGGTTACCAAGCTTAAAGCAATAACCAATAGCTAATCTAGAATAAACAAAGTAACACGGAAAGCAAATAACGGATGATTCATTCAAGCTGTCAGAAGGAAACCATGAAATTTTAGTTATTCCAATGGATGAACACTAATGACATCAATCGTTGAATCAAAGATATCCTCCAAAATGTTGTACACAAAGCTCTCGCAACAATAACTGGCATTATAAAATGATACTGATACTCAAAATTTTGTTGGTAACATCTAAACCCAAGTTGATAGGCGATTGTCTTCTAAATCAAAAGGCTAATCTCCATGAAAGGCCAATCAAATAAAGGCATCGCCCAAGGAAGAAATAGTACAGTTGAATCGCCTTTGAGTTGCACATCAATAGACCAACATAAAAGGCACAACGAGCATCACATGAAATTGATCGAGATCTTTATTGCTCTATGCATGATGGTAATGGTGCAATTTGTATAGCAATACTTTACCAGAAGCATTTCCAACAGCCATAAAACCCCCACCAGGACTAAAATCCAAACAGCGAGGATAATTTAAGGCCTTGTTTGTTGGAGGCCAGTTCGAGAACACAGTATATGATGGCACGTGTATCAACTTTAAACTGTTCTTCTTCATGTGTGAACAAATGGCTAATATTTGAGCATCATTGTTAAACTTCAAAAGGTCTACTTTGGTGGTCAAATTCTCAATAGCCTTGATTGGTTTTCTCTTCCCACCTAAAAAGCTTTCGCTGTTGTAAACATTTACAACCCCACTATCAGAACCAGCAGCAAACAGATTTCCATCTGGGGATGTGCAAAGTGCTGTACCATTTATACAACCTTCATCAACAGCCTTATGTACGCATGCCCTTGTTCGTAAATCCCAATGGTAAATCTGCCCATCGCCTCCATGGCTTAATAATTGCCGCCCATCATCAGCAAAAGCTAACGAGCGGGCAGTTCCATTCATCTTCAAGGTTGCAATTAGTTCTTTCGTTTTGGAAGATACCAACAAGATATAACCTTCATTACCAACAAACGCAATTGTACTGGAGTCGGGGGAGACCTCAAAAACTTCCAAACTCTTCTCTTCCCTGCCAACAAGGGGGCCTATTTTATCAACTTTAGCTTTCACTAAATCAAAGCTGTAGAAGAACTTCCTTCTTCCTGCTATAATAACCTGAGAACCATCAGGTAAAAAAGATGCCTTTCTAACAGGGCAATCATCAATGAAAATACTTTGTATTTTGGTATTCCGTTTTCCATCAATTTGGAAGAACCTAATCCTTCGATCCAATCCCGCAGTAAGAAGCAGCTGAGCATTTCGATGAAACTGAACTGAATTTATTGGACCATTGGATGAATCCTCAGCATTTGCATCTACAAGTCTAGAGTACTCAAGAAGGCCAGGTTGAAGCTTCACCCTGCTTTTGACTACAAGATCTTCATTTGTACGAAGAATATCATCAAAAGCTTCAACATCCTTGAAACCATGAGCTTCAAATATGCCATTTTCTTCGTCCGAATATTCATCATCATAAGGACCAACATTTTTTGATCTCCAATCAAGGCTGGCCCATTCAGTGCCAGGATTTAACTTAACATGATGAGCCCTTAATCTTGAAACATACTCCAACCCACAAATCAAATTCTCATCCTCTTCCTTCCTCAACTTCCTCAATCTATTGACCTTGGCAATATTAACCTTGGTCTTCTCCTCTTCCTCATCAACCCAAACAGCTTTCCGTTGCTTAGTTTCCCTTTCATCATCATTCCTTTCAAAGAATTCTGCATCCTCCTCATAAACAGGCAGCATACAATTAGCCGAATGGTCCAGAAAAAACAGAGCAGACGAATTGTGAGTCCCATAATTAACCTTCTCCTCATCATCGTTGTCAAATTCAAGAGGGGAGTACAGAGATCCAAACAAAAGGTTCTCCAACTTCTTCATCTCCTTTCCTTCCTCGATTTCCAGTTTTTCCGCTTTCTCTTTCCTTCTTTTCTTAGCATTAGATATAGCCAAACCAGACTGTCCTCCACTGTCCTCTTTATCGTCTTCCATAAAGGCAGGCTCATCCGTGTTTTCCCTTCTAGTCTTGACTATAGTTTTGGAGCCAGCATTTTGAGAAATCAAACTCATCTTGCCAACCCACAACTTAATCCTTCAATTCTGTATATCCGAAAGCTTCTGAGAAAAAACAAGATATGTCAGAAAGTAATTATAAGAAATAATATACGAACAACCTTAACTTTAAATCAAAAAACTAAAATCATCCATACTCTATTCTAGTCATCAAAACGCGAACCTAACAAGAATATGAAGCCAAATAAAACATGTACTCGACCTGCCGAATACGTTAAGAAGGTATAGGCACCCACCTTGATTCATCATTCTTTTCTTGAGGCAATAATAACAAAAGAAAAGAAAAGTTTTACCGAATATTTATATAAACAAAAGATTATATGCACAGAATAAAGAGCTGAAACAATACCTAGAATGAAATTAGTTTGAAGATCTTAAAGAACCAACTTGTTTCGCTTTTTGGTTTAGAGCACGGAGAATCGAGAGAAGCAACAAGTCGCCCAAAGAGAGAACAAGGGTTTTGTTTCATGTACGGGTTAAGAGCACGGTGAAGCCGAATACGGAGGCGGCCAGGTAATGAGACACCAGGGTTTTGGAATGCATTAGTCCATTTGGTAATTTAATTTTTATGCGTTTCCTCTATTTGGTCTTTTATTTTTGCTATAAGATAAATTTTAGTTTCATGTTAAATCCTTCGGTTCAAAGTTCTAACACACACTCACACCTCCTTATGATTTACAATCTTAAGGTAACTTTCCGGTTTATTTTTTAAAAAAATTTTAAAAAATGATGTTGTTTTGTTACTCTAGATTATGCCTCGAATCGGGTCGGGTCAACCTGAACCTGATTACTATGCCTAATAATAATATAAGGCAGTTTATTTTCATTGGTTTTAAATAAGTTTTTTCTAATATTTAAAAACTATTAATTTAGTTCGAATTAGTAAGTATTGTATGCACCAACTTAGCAAAGGGACTTTATTAATCAACCTTTTGCTATCAAAAGTCACATTGTTCACTCTGCAAACATTTGTTATATATTTTATTCAACTAAAATTTTGTGTTATAACATGAAATTTTAATTCTTGAAGAGATGAATATGCCCTTCTTTTTCCCCTATCTTGCTTGACTTTTTCTTCTATTTATTTCTTACTTCTTCTTTTTTTCCTCTGCTCACTCTTCTTGCTTCTCCTCTTCTAACTGTTGTGGTGTCTTTCTCTTCTCAAGCTAACTCCAAGAAGAGAATTTGGTGTCTTCCCTTATTCTCTATGTATGATGTCTTCTTTAATGTTTAGATTAGGAGAGGATCGTTTGGTCATTCTTTAGTCTTTTCTCTCCAGCCTTCAATACTTTTAGAACAATTTTTTTAAATCATTCACTATATTGTTCTATTTGTCTCTAATCATTTTAGCAGTATGTCGTTAAACTTGTCAAATTTGGGTTGAAACTCACCCTCTCTAAAACATACCCTCCCTTGTCCTTATGCTCGTCCTTTCCTGCTATCATTCCTTATTGGCTCACCTCCTAGTCTTACTCAACCTCTTTCCGCACTTCCCTCTTTACTTTAAACTTGCACCAAGAAAATTTAAGGAGTTGACTTACCTTTTTTACAACCTTCCTCTTCTCCTCATAGGCCCCTTGCTGGTCTCAAAGAGCTTCTAGCTCTTTAGGTGTCTTTTGATTGTTTTCCCCTAGGCTTGAATCCTCGTCTTAACTAGAAGCTAAGTCTTAGGAGAGCCTTCCAAAGTCTTTCTCCATTATTCCCCTCCTTGAGAGTAAAATGGTCATCATTCACTGGAGATCCTTATAGAAGGAGCTAAAAGCTGGTCATTCATCTAATTGGATTGTTTATGAGAAAATGTTTAACTTTCCCTTTAATTAACTCTTGGGCCATCAAACATTGAAGGGAAAACGACTAATATAAGTACTTCTTAATGAAGATAATATATTTGTATTTAGTTTTTATTTGATGCAAATGCTCAAGAAGTCTTAAAGATTGGCCCCTAACACCTTAATAGTATGCCTCTCTTCCTTTACTCAAGAAACTAAGCATTATCTTGGATAATGTTATGCATAAATAAGTCCTCATTAGGATTAACATCCATAATGGCCCTTTAGAATATTGTCTACCAAAGGCCTAGGCCATTTGGATAGCTACATTAGCAAGCTAATATACTAGGATGAAGCACAGCTAAAGAAAGGATAAGATATGCCAAGCTTTATGTAATTATTGAATTGAGGTAGGACTTACTTGAAGTCATTGTCTTATCGAGACTTGGAGAAGGTGATACTATGATAAAAGACAAATAAGATCTCATACTGATGGAGACCTTCCTTGAAGTAACAAGGCAAACAACGGAAGACAATGAGTAAGATGTTCTTATGAGGTGATTATATTGAGCTAATAGGTTTAGACTCTCATGAGTTGTAAGAGCCAACAACTATAAGTAAAGATGTCCTAAACTCCATAAATAACCAAATAAATGTAGAGAATGACAATAATGTGTTTACTGTACTCAAGCTTAATAAGGTTTCTCTAAAATTCCTTGAAATAGATCACTTTCATAAACCAATCTCATGAAGATTTAGCTCTCCTTAAAATTCTTAGTAATGATCTATTCTTCTTAACCCTCTTGAAATTCCCCTTACTTCTAAATTGAACTATAATCGAGAACATTTGCTCAAAGGGAATCCAATTAAGGAATTTTTAACAAATAATAGGAGGAGATTTGGTAGGAAGAATGTATATGAAGGATCTAAAATCCAAATGATTCCTTAATTTCTATTCTATCTTAAAATATAAGGGGTATCAATTGTCCTAAAAACAACAAGTCCTTAAGGACGCCTTTGAAATAAAGCATGTCCTAATAGGCATTTTGGAGACCAAACTGGAGGTAGACAAATTTAAGAAGCTCATATTTCTAGAAAACCTCTAAGTTACCTACTCTTTTATTAGCTACTGATCAAATTATCATCTTCTAATTACCTTGCTCCAAGAGAGAACTAGTTTTTCACTTTCTTTCATTTATCAATTTAATATTTTTTTCAATGGAATTTCTTATCAGAAAAGCTTAATAGTATTCATTTCTCCATCAATGTGCCATGGATTATCTCCGGTAACTTTAATAATATTCTCCATATCTTTGAAGTAGAAGGCAATACATGCTTGAGGAACTTCAATAGTGACTTTACATAATGTAAAGAGCATTTACAATTAATTGACCTAAAATTTGAAGCAAACCTCTCTACTTAGAGTAACAAGTGAAGTGGGAATTGGCACATTACAAAAAATTGGATAGAGCACTCGTAACTAAGGATTGGTTGGTAATTTTTCTTAAAAGTAAAGCTAATTTCATAAACTTCTAGTTCTTAAACCACTTTCTTATAGTAATCTAGATTTTGACCTCTAGATATATAAGGCAAGCTCCATTTAGTTTAACAACTTTTTAGCTAAAGATTAGGGCATTTATGAAGCAATAATTTATGGTCTTTCTCTTGTAATTCATAGACAAAAGTCTTTAATTCGTGAAAGGAAGTTATGCATGATCAAAAAGAAACTCAAAGAGCTGAATATGAGGAGATTCAAGAATACTCATCTAGCCATATCAAAAGCTAAATTAAAGCTTAAGCTAATTTAAGAGGACCTCTACAAGCATTTTGGTGAGCCTACCAAACAAATGGAAGAGAAAACTGTCCTAAGTTCATATATAAAAGCTATTAAAATGCACAAACCTTTGATTAGGTAAAGCTTAAGAATCCTCAAGCTTAAAGATGATGATAAAAACACGAATTTATTTTATAGAACCATATATTCCAAGAAAAACACAGTAGTAGAATTTCACCATAGAAATAAAATGGTGACTTTGCTCATTCCCAAAATGATATAAAGCAAAAAGCTTTTTTATTACTTTCAGAATTCTAAAAGTTCTTAGGTTGTATACTGCACCTCAATTCCAATTCTCAAAACCTTTATTGATAATTAACTTTCTTGTGAGGCTATAGAGAACTTATATAGGCCATTCAATGAGCAACTTTTAATAAACCAAACCTTTAAAGGATGCAAATTACCTCTTCTTAAAAGATAGATGACTAGATGTAACAGAACAAACTCATCAATTATAACTTTAGCTACATAATATTCCAGCTACTAGAAAGATGAATAGGGATGACAATGGCTCGAGCTTAGCCTAGCCAGTGAAAAAATAGCTTAGGCCCAGTCTAAGGCTAGAGACCCTATCGAGCTCCATAGTCTTGAGACTCGATGGGGCCAACCTGAGCCAATATTTTTATATTTAACTTTAATTTTAAAATTAAATTTATTAATAATTAAGGATAAAATTATAAGAAATGAAAGAAAAAGATTAAAATTAAACTTATCAATTCAATTCATTGAAGTTACAAATTTTAATTAATTAATAAAATTATAAAACTTGAGATTTTATAATATATGAATATATAAAAACTTACATATCGTGATAAAATTAATAAGATGAAATTCATTAATGAAGGAGGATATGATTATAAGAAATGAAAGAAAAAGATTATAATTGAAGTGATCAATTCAATTAATTAGAGTTACGAATTTCAATTGATTAAGAAAATTTGAGATTTTATAATGAATAAAAATTTAATTAGAGTTAAGAATTTCAAATAACTAGAAGAATTTGAGATTTTATAATAAATGAATATATAAAAGCTTACATATATTGATAAAATGAATAAAATGAAATCAAATTCATTAATAATAGAGGACATGATTATAGGAAATCAAAGAAAAATATTATAATTGAAGTGATAAATTTAATTAATTAGGGTTACGAATTTCAATTGATTGGGAAAATTTGAGATTTTATAATAAATAAATATATAAAAACTTACATCTATTGATAAAATGAATAAGAACAAATTCATTAATGATGGAAGATATGATTATAGAAAATGAAAGAAAAATATGATAAACAAAGTGATTAGTTTAATTAATTAGAGTTACAAATTTCAATTGATTTGATTACGAAAATTTGAGATTTTATAATGAATAAATATATAGATAATAAAGCAAACACACGCAAGAGTGGGGTGAATTGTGTGTGACTAAAAAATTTCTTTTGCAAGTTACTTTCAAAAAATTTCTTTTGCAAGTTACTTTCAATTCGTATAAAAAACAAATCCAAGTTAACGAATAAAAAACAATAAGAGCTTGTTAGACGATAAAGCTTTTTAAATGACAGAAGCCTATTAGGCAATAGGAGCCTTTTGTGGGGTAAGACCCTGCTTAAACGAAAGGAGCCTACTGAATGATGAATTCTGTTAAAACAATTTAAAAATAGGAGGCACCTGTTAAAATTGAAAGGAGTCGTCAGCAAGTTGAAAACAGAAAGGACCTATTATAAAAATGGAGGAGCCTTTTACTGAAATGAACACACACACAATATAATGTAGAAATATAAAACATAAGGAGAGAGAGAAGAAGAAGGACACAGTTAATTTATATTGGTTCGACTTATAACTCAAGCCTACATCCAATCCCCAAGTATCTAACTTGAGTGTTTCACTATAAAATCAAGTAGTAATTTGACGAGCCTCTCCAAGCTCACAGGTTAATATTTTTTAAGGTTCTTCAACCTTCCACAATAGTAGTATTTTACTAACCTCTACAAGCTCTAAAATAAAAATAAGGTTTGCTCTATATGAGCTTCAGTAATATCTCTCAACAGAATCACTTTCTAATACATAAGAGAATTTTTACAAAGATATCACTTTCAAGAATGTATATGCTTTTGATGGGTTTTGACATTATAGCTTCCCAAGCTTCTGTATTGTTCAGTTGTTGTTCACAGTCACATTGGCTCTTCTTTAAATAGTCAATTTCTTTAACTAGTTGTTACTTCACTTACATCTTTAGTTAACTGGTTGGATTTAAATATGAATAACTTCGATGTCATCTTTCTAAAAAATCTTCCAGTAATCACGAGACTAAATACGGCCTTTATAATTAGTAGGATCCTTTTGGATAAACAATTTCTAATAAGGTTCTTGCAAAGAAAGCGTATTTCTTATAATTTTATTTCCTTTTGAGAATAAGACCATTAATTATACAAGAAAATAAATCCAATTTGAGTTTTGAAATATTATACAGTCATCATCAAAATCGTTAATCATAAACCTAGAGCTAACAATAGAAACTTACATATATTGATAAAATGAATAAGATAAAATCAAATTCATTAATTACGGAGGATATGATTATAGGAAATGAAAGAGAAATATTATAATTGAAGTGATAAATTCAATTAATTAGAGTTAAAATTTTCAATTCATTGGGCAAAATTGAGATTTATAATGAATGAAATGTAAAAACTTACATATATTTATAAAATGAATAAAATGAAATCAAATTCATTAATGAGGTGGGATATGATTGTAGGAAATCAAAGAAAAATATTGTAATTGAAGTGATTACTTTAATTAATTAGAGTTAAGAATTTCAATTAATTAGGAAAATTTGAGTTTTTATAATGAATGAATATATAAAAACTTACATATATTGATAAAATGAATAAGATGAAATCGAATTCATTAATGATGGAAGATATGATTATAGGAAATGAAAGAAGCTCACATTTTATTATATTCCATTTTGACATTTATATTATTCTCAATTTTATTTTATGTTTATCTTTTCTAGAATGTTTACTTAAAGTGAAAAAAAATAAGGAAGCTTATAAGAACTTTTACTTAAATAAATAAAATGAAATTAATTAACTATAGTAATCTTAATAGTAAATGAATGATTATCTAAATCATTTTAGAAAAAATGATGTAATTTATAGAAATTAAGATAATATCATGACGGAGATTGGAAACTGGATATTGGAGACTGGAGAGGGTAGACTGAGAGTGCAGCTAATTATTGTAGGTAGGATCACTTCATTTGTACGTACAAACATTATATTTAGTAGTAATTTAATATTAAAATTGAAGGAATATTAAGGACATGTTAATAATTAATAAATAATTAAATATACTTCATATATTTGACCAAAATATTTTTCACTTGATGATCGATAAGTATGGCTAGTCAACTTCATAACAATATGTCATGACCTGGAACCACATCTGGCACATGACAACCGTCGCATAGCCGCGCTAAGGATACTCATGGTACCCTTAACTTGACTATGCAAAGCTAATTGGATATCTTTAAAAACATTTCGGCAGAACGACTGTATTTTGAAAATCCCAAAATGAAAAACACCTGTAAAATGGTTTCAAACGCACTTTTGCATTCACATTAAAACTTTACCACAACTAATGGACTTTGAAGTCCACTCAAGAGCAATCTCAACAATAGTACGAAAGGTTCATACATATGGTCATTTACAAACCACAAGACAGAAAAGGGTTAATTTACAAAATTATAAAGCAGTTCAATATAATCATGAGCCACTATATAACAAAAGTACAAAACAGAGACTACCCACGTACGATAATGCCCTGAAATTGTCAAAAGACCGCACGGTTCACTCAGAGCTTCAAGCTCACCAAATTAACCTACATAGTTAGGAAGAGGAGGGGGTAAGTACACTATGTACTGAGTGAGTGAGAAAAAGACATATATCGTAAACAGAACTCGGTACACACCAAAATGTTCTAAATAACTTAAGGATGGTTTTACACAACTAACATGCATATAACCACTTAAGAAGTGAATATGCATGACATAGAAATACATAAACCTAGTTTATAACTAATCCCATACTGGTTACGAACCACATGGGCCTAGCCTATTAATCACTCATCCACGAACATAGGTTTTAGTTCTAGTACACAAGAGTAGAAAAACATCACATGTGAAAATCGAATCTCTTCAGAAAGCCAAATCTTAGAATAAGCCCAAATAGTTATTTGTATCACCACTAGTTAGCCAAACTAGTGTAAACACCTACCGAATCCTAGTGTTGGCTCGACTTTCATCTATGGTAAGTCCAGACTACGGTCGACATGAGCGTCATGACCCTAGGTGATGACCTCATCAGTGAACAGATTTTTAGGTGTGCAATTACCTGCAAGTCCTGTAGAATGGTATTGTTACAAAGACTTGACTTTTAGGTATCAACGCCAATGGTATGGGGGTCGCTTAATTTGTTATGCCTAGCACAAGATTGACCAATCGTTAACTTACCAATTACAAATAGAAATCATAAACAAATATTTAGTACTAAAATCAAGTAAGGTATCGTGCCTTTATTTATTGGTCTAACCGATAAAATGGAACCTTTCCATGGCTCTAAGCCAAAAGAGAATACATATATGTAGCATACATAACTCAGTTATGCATATGTAAGTTCCAAAACATTATTTCAGGCAGTGAAAGTCATCTTTTGCACTCTAAGTGCAAAGTTATTCAAAACAATGTCATTTATTAAATATATAAGTATACTAGCATCTATTTGAGATTCAATTCTACTATGCATTACTAAGGTTCAAAATTCACATACAATTCATTATGCATGTCTTAGGTTGTCCTAGTCCCATTTGAGAGACATGTTTTTCCTAACTCACCTCAAAAGAAGATGTACACTCCTTTGACTTCAACAATCCTCGGTACGAGCTCCCTGATCCACAACGCTCGAGCCTTTATATATACAAATGTAATGTATTTACAACTCAAACATATAACTCATATTTATACACCATCACATAAGTATATAAAACACAATATCACTATTCTTTTAAGCCATAGGATTCAGCCATTAAGTTTCTCACATGGTTGCTTCCCTTATTATTCACATAAGCTTTCTTTTACATTTTCCAAGGCATTTAATGCCTTGATCCAATACTTACAAATTCAAAGCATAAATAAGCACATTTTTATCTAGGCACATTAGGCCACTACTCGTCAATCTAAGCAATAGTTCAAGTAAGTAAATATGAAAGCCTCTTTCCAATGCACACCATCAAAATCCTTAAATCCTAAGTCAAGTTCACTACGCATTTTATCCAACACCTAAAGGCATAAACTTGAATGTCTCCTTCCAATGTACATATTCCTCATTTTTCATCATCAATTCACATCATACATACACAATTAACATCATAGAGTTCATTTAAACTATCAATTTCAAACGATATTCAAAATTTCACAAACTTTTACCAAAGATAGGGCCTTTCGGTTTTAGCTTAAGGAAGCTTCTCCATGACTCATTTCATTCATCTAAACCTTGTTTCATGCATATTCAAGCATGGATAACAACATATCTTAACACCAAACTTAAAATCATAATGTAGAGAGAGATGAGACAAATTTTACTTAAACTTTCCTTTGTGATATCTTAAAATCCTTTATGAATTTCTCAAATGTAATGATAGATTTGAGTTACTTGATCCCAAATTAACTTAGAACACCTAGGTTTGGGTCAGAGAATAAAAAAAATGGTGCAAAATGGGTGATGGCCGAAAGTGTTCTTCTTCTCCTCTCTTCTTTCTTCTCCTTTATTTTAATTAAAACAAAGTGTTTTAATGCTAAATGGTGGGATGCACGGCCACAAACAAGGAAGAAGAGTCTAGAATGTTGACTCTTCTTTGACCAAACATGGTGAAATTACCTTTTTGGCCTTAACTTATGTGAAATTACCATTATACCCTCCATACTTTTCCTAAATTTGCAATTAAGCCCAAAATTTGAGAATGACTGAAATTTTTATTTTCATTTTGGTCCCCGAACTTTTGAAAATTATAATTAAGCCCCTTAATGTTATAAAATTACATATTGGTCGTCCAAGAATTGAAAATTTACTTTTAAATCCCTTATGTATATCAACTTTTCCAATTAAGCTTTCTAAGTATCCAATAAGTCTATAAATCATGTCTAATCGCCTCTAAGGCATTATAACACATTTAACTCAGCCACCATGGTCATCTCCATCCAATGAAATCGATTTTACACACTTAGAAGCTTATATGTTAGAAATCTCCAAGATTTCACATACCGATGAACTCTAAGTTCATGTAAGGGCATATAACATTATATATCACTGGCATATATATCGAAAGGATTCAAATACATTTTGGAACTCCTATACAGCCATTTATATATCAAAATATAGTAGTATCCAAGTCCATACCAATACAAAAGGGCTCAGAGAGTCCGACGTTACAAGATAATGTCGACAAGTACTCTCACCTAAGTTGAAATCATCCGACCATTAAGGACGTCAACTTAACGATCCAAGACTTAACTTCTCGACCAAATACTGTCGACACCTAGACTCAACTCCTAAGGTTCATGAACCTTTTGAAAACAGTAATAACACTTTTGAAAATGTAAAAACTCCTAAGGTTTGTCAAGAAGAAGGATGGGACCCTCCTCTTATATGTTGATTATCAACAGTTAAACAGGGTTACCATCAAAAATAAATATCCAATCCACAGGATCGATGACTTGTTTGATCAATTGAGAGGAGCTATAGTATTCCTAAAGATATATTTGAGGTCTAGGTACCATCAGTTGAAGATTGCTGAAAGTGATGTGTGCACATGACTGCTTTCTAGACAAGGTATGGACACTATGAATTTTTGGTGATGTCGTTCGGATTGACAAATAGCATTTATGGATCTCATGAATAGGGACTTCCATCCATATTTAAATTAGTTTGTCACAGTCTTCATTGATGACCTTCTGATTTATTCTAAGGATGGGGAGGAACATGCTAGACATCTCCAGATTGTGCTGTCTTTCGTGAAGTATTCAAAGTGTGAATTTTGGCTGAAGGAGATAGGATTCCTTAGGCATATGGTTTCAGGAGAAGGTATTTTTATGGATTAAGAAAAGTGGAAGCTATACTTGAGTGGGGACAACCTAAAAATGTGATAGAAGTCTGCAACTTTTTGGGGTTTGCTGGTTATTATCGGAGATATGTTGAGGGTTTCTCAATACTTGCAATAACTTTATCAAGGCTTACCTGGAAGGGGGTAAAATTTCAGTGGGATGACAAATGCGAGGTGAGTTTTCAGGAACTGAAGAGAAGATTAACTTCTGCACCAATGCTTGCTCTACCTACCTAGGGTGTTGGGTATGAGGTATACAGTGATGCCAGTCGTCAGGGACTTGGTTGTGTACTTATGCAAGTCAGGCGAGTGATTGCATATGCTTCTAGACAGCTGAAGAAGTGCGAGCTAAATTATCCTACTCATGATTTGGAGCTCGCAGCGGTGGTGTTTGTACTCAAGATTTGGAGACACTATCTTTATGGGGAGACTTACCGTATATACACTGATCACAAGAGTCTGAAGTACCTAGTGACACAGAAGGAGTTAAAACTCAAACAAAGGAGATGGTTGGAGTTAATTAAGGATTACGACTTAGTGATTGACTATCACCCGGGAAAAGCAAATGTGGTAGCCGGTGCACTAAGTCGTAAGTCCTGTTCAATAGTAACTGTCAGGAAAAATCCTTATATGACTCATTTGATGAGTATACGAAGCCTTAGGGTTAGATTCTCAGTGGCTGAGGATGACAGAACACTACTAGCATGGTTTGAAGTTCAGCCAACACTATTTGATGAGATCGGGAGATTACAGGCTGATGATCTCAAGTTAAAGGTCATTTGAGAGAAATTACCATCCAAAGAGGATGAGGGGTTCTGACTAAAAGAAGACAGGTTGTTAGTCTTCAAAGGTAGAGTCTGTGTGCCGGATGACCAAGGTCTCAAGTGACTTATTTTGGAAGAGGCTCACAGTTCAGCTTATGCTATACTTCCTGGTAGCACCAAGATGTATCAAACTCTTAGAGAGAGATATTAGTGGCCAGGGATGAAGCGAGAGATAGCAAAATTTGTGCCCAAATGCCTTCCTTGTCAACAGATAAAGGTAGAGCATCAGAAGCCAGCGGGTATGTTACAGTCTTTGCCTTTTCTGGAATGGAAGCGGGAGCACATGACAATGGATTTTGTAGTTGGACTACCTTGTACATCGAAGGTCACAATGCTATTTAGGTTATAGTGGATAGATTAACAAAATCTACTCATTTTCTACCTATCCACACAACCTATTCATTGGAGAGGTTGACAAAGCTGTATATCGATGAGATTGTGAAGTTGCACAGGGTGCTAGTTTTTATAATACCGAATAGGGATCTGAGATTCACGTCCTAATTTTAGCCAAAATTTCAGGAATCTTTAAGGACTAAACTAAAGTTTAGTGTTGCCTTTCATGCCCAGACTGATGGTTAGTTAGAGAGGACCATTCGGACACTGGAGGACATGCGGAGAGCATATGTGATGGAGTTCCAAGGAAGCTGGGACCAGTACTTGCCTTTGATAGAATTTCCTTATAGCAATAGTTATCAGACAAGTATTAGTATGCCACCATATGAAGCACTTTATAGGAGAAAGTGCACGACACTTTTATGTTAGGATGAGGTTGGTACAGCTAAAGTCGAAGGAGACGAACTGATAGAAATTACCACTCAAAAAGTAAAGGTCATCTCAGAGATAATGAAAGCCGCCCTAGATCGTCAAAAGAGTTATGCAGATAAGAGGCGATGACCATTAGAGTTTGATATGGTTTTCCTTCAGATATCACCATGGAAAGGTATAATTCAATTTCAGAGCCGAGGGAAGTTGAACCCTTGATATATTGGACCTTTCTATATCCTGGAGTGTGTCGAGACTATGGTGTATCGGTTGGAATTACCACCAGACTTGGATAGGATCCATAATGTGTTCCATGTCTCGATGCTTAAGAATTATATATCAGACCCATCTCATGTTTTGGAGACATCTCTAGTGGAGCTGAGAGAAGACCTGAGTTTTGAGGTGAAACTAGTCCAGATTCTGGATTGACAGATAAAGAGGTTACGCAGCAAGGAAGTTCCTACAATCAAAGTTCTTTAGAAGAGTGACAAGGTCGAGGAGATGACATTGGAGTCTGAGGATGCCATGAGACGTCAATACTCCCATTTATTTATATCCTCGACTTAGGAGTTTCGAGGATGAAACTCTTTTGGGGGAAGGACTTGTAACGCTGAACTCTCTTAGCCCTTTTGTATTGGTCTATACTTAGAGATATTACTGTATATTGATATATATATATATATATATATATATATATGGTTGTATAGGAGTTCAAAAATGTATTTGAATCCTTTCGGTATATATGCCAGTGATATATAATGTTATATGCCCTTATATGAACTTAGAGTTTATCGGTATGCAAAATCTTTGAGATTTCTGATATATAAGCTTTTAAGTGTCTAAAATCGATTCCATTGGATGGATATGACCATGGTGGCCGAGTTAAATGTGTTCTAATGCCTTAGAGGTGATATGACATGATTTATAGACTTATTAGATACTTAGAAAGCTTAATTGGAAAAGTTGATGTACATAAGGGATATAAAAATAATTTTTCAATTCTTGGAGGACCAATATGTAATTTTATAAAGTTAAGGGACTTAATTATAATTTTCAAAAGTTTGAGAACCAAAATAAAAAGAAAAGTTTCAGTCATTCTCAAATTTTGGGCTTAATTGTAAATTTAGGAAAAGTTTGGAGGGTATAATGGTAATTTCAAATAAACTAAGGACAAAAAAGTAATTTCACCATATTTGGTCAAAGAAGAGTCAACATTCTAGACCCTTCCTCCTTGTGTCTGGCCATGCACCCCACCATTTAGCATTAAAACACTTTGTTTTAATTAAAAGAAAGGAGAAGAGAGGAGAAGAAGAAC
>JAOQMS010000004.1:14423492-14437526 GCA_027563885.1 Erythroxylum longipes | reverse complement strand
GTTAATGAATTATGATTTATGTATGGATGAATTTGAGTGGACATATGAATTTGCGTATGGATAAGATTGAGTTGAAAATATGTATACTTGAAAAGGCTGTCGATTAGAGATGATGAATTTTGAACAGGAATTATCGTTACAGATAAGTAAGATGCGTTATGGGATAAAAGCATGATGATGAATTAATAATGGTTAAGATGTTTTCATTGGATCACGCCCACGTTATGGTAATAAGCTTACGTGATATGACCTCTGAGTTGGACTCCAAAAACGGGGCCTAACAGTTGTGGTATCAGAGCAAGTAGGAGTTAAACTCTGAAAACGGGGTCCAACACTATTGAATCGTTTTTCATGAAAACCCATTGCTAGAATCTAATGCAATACATAATTGTTGTATTCCCGATTCATGTGTAGCAACTAAGGTTTCGAATCATTAGAGATAACATAACATAGGTTAAATAATCTGAGATTGTCTGATTATTACCTAGATTGGTTTGTTTTTCTTATTCGTAAGGCGATTGTTCAGATAAACTTAGAGAGCTTATAACGGGTTTCCCAATAGCTAGGGTTAATTAACGAACGCTTCATGATTAACTAGGATCTAAGGAAAAATTGGGATTAATAGAGCTTGCTGTTAATCTACGACCAATAATTGCTAAGAGAGATGAAACAGCAATAAATCAATTAATTATGCTTAATTAGGGTGTAGGCCGAGATTGAACCAAAAATCAGATCCCTACTGAATTCCCCTATCTTATGATTTTTTGCATGCTTTCTTTAATTTGTTTTCATTAGGTTTATTTTATTTTATTTTCTTATTAAATCCCCCCTCCCCCCCCAAATTTTCCTAAACACCGATTAATTTCATTTCAACAACTTTTCAAACACTCTCTGCGGGATCGACCTAGACTCATCACTGCTACAATAGTAGTCTAGTTATTTTAGTTTGACTAGCGTTACGATGCGCATGTCAATTTTGGCTCCGTCACTGGGGAGTTTGATATTTAGTTTTTCTTATTGATTTTAATTGATGTTTTGTATATATTTGCTTGTAATTGATTTCTTTTCAGTTATTGTGTCATCTTTCCATTTTTTTGTTTCGTGTTTGTGATTAAATTTTTTTCGATATGGATGGAAGTAATTTTTTATTTAATTCATATTCTCAATCCTACAACAATCTTTGGACTGATCAACCTAACTTTTGTTATGGATGGGATAATCACCTGAATTACTTCCATGATAGTTTGCAGGAAGCACAACAATTCCCGTACGTAACAGAAGCTTCCTAATAAGACGCGGTTACATCCTTGGAAGAATTAGTTAACGTATATGTTGCTAACACTTTGCAATTCCAATAGGAAACAAGTTCTAGAATCCAGAACTTAACAAGCCAGGTAGATTAATTGATGGAAGCTATCAATCGCCTAGCATCACAAAGCAAAGAGACACAACCATATTAACCTGAGGAGTTCCCGATGGATATTAGCGTGAAAACCTTACAGAGTGAAGAGGCGCTTAATAATTTTGAGGTCAAGCTTCAACGAATTGCTTGTGTAGAAGAAGCAGAGGAGGAACTCAAAGCAGAAAAAGACATATCTTTTAGCTCAGAGGTAAGTACTGAGTTCCATTTTATTGTTGAGAATGACTCTTCACCTTTACATAGTAGATTGTAGGAATTAAATGAGGAAGAAAAAGGCAAAGAGACATTTGTGATCTTTCTGGAGTGTTTGAACTCAATCAAGATTGAGAATCTGAGGATAGGGAAGACGCTGAATGGGGATGATGATCAACTAAGGCCTTATCCAGAACAACCTCATGTGCAAGTGGCGCTAACTGTAATACCGGAAGATCACAATTTTATCATGTGAGGGGAAAAAGGAGTCAAGCCAGTGACCCTAAATTTCTTTGCTTTTAAATTTTTACATTTATTTTTTATACATATGTGTTTCTTTATTGGTTTATTTTTGCTTTCTTTAAAGTTTTCAATCAAAATGAGAGAAAGAATAAAACAAACAAAGAAACATTTGCTCGTTTTCTATTGCTTCTAGGATTATTTAATCATGAGTAGAGAATGAATTGACTAGAGAATTTCATAGCAACTTTGCATGTACTTTTGCTCTTGTGATTAGCTGATGTGTATTATCTTTAGAAGAATAGTGACTAGTGGTAGACAAAGTTGATAAGATTTTGAACCTTATTAGATTGAAACATCCATATCAATCTCATTGTCTTTTGATAATGTGTGACCTTCATCACATATACATCCTGATTTTGCTTTGAATTTCTATTCGAGACCACATTTTATCACATGCATTAACATGGATATGATTAGGCATTCTTTGTTTTTCATAAACTACATTAGCCAAATAACCTACCCTATTGAAATGATTTTTCCCTTCTTAACCTCCTTTGAGCTTTATACCTTTCTTTTTGTATCAACCATATTACATGCTTTATACTTAACCAAATGTCCTACCCAAGCCATAAAGCTAGTGGAATATTTCTGATTAGTGAGTTTGTGGATGTACAAAAGTGTAAGTGTGGGGTTGAACATGTATGTGGGTTGGTTAATGTTGGGATATTTTGTTATATATTATCATTGAAATTCCCATGTTAATGTATTTTAATGTTAAAAAATGGAAAAGAAAGAAAGAAAAGAGAAAAGAGAAAAGCACTAGAAAAGAAAAGAAAAGAAAATGAAATATGAAAGAAAGAAAGAAAAAGAAAAAAATGAAAAAATTTGTTTAAAAAATTTATCAAGGAGGAAGTGCATATGAGTTTGCAAAGTTATTAATGATTAATGCATCTTCCTAGAGTTGTAATGAATGTGATATTTGAGTATGTTAAATATGAGTAGATGTTAGCTTGGAAGGTTTACTCTTGTGATTTCAATGTCTTGTTGGCATAAATTATATAAGTGATTCCTTCATATTGGTATATGCTTCATGTGGTTTGTGTGTGAGAGCTGAATGGGGTTGTGAATTATTAATGTTACATTCGTTGTAGTTAACGGTACCTAGTTTTTTATTGAGTGTTGCTTTGTTTCACTAGCTTTGATGGCTTTCATGCTATTTGACCCAAATACATCTCACCTTACCTTTGCCCATATTACAACCTTGAAAAGTCCTTTGATCCATGATTTTGCATGTGAACTATAGTGGTGGAGAAATGAAATGATATGCAAGGTTATAGATTGTCATGATTATAAATGGTGTTGAGTGTACCTATAGATATATTTTACTTAAACACATTTTCCGAGTCTACTGTTAGATCGCTCAGTTTTTAAAGACATTGAGTGTTGATTGATCATGAGTAAAAGCTTGGAATGTTGATTTCTTGCTATGATTTTTTGAAAGTCATTCATCTTTGTTTTGATTATATATTCTTGGAACACATGGGAAATGAGTAAATGTTTCGGGCCTTTGAGCTTAATTTGGATGTTTTGCCCGAGGACGACCAAAAGCTAAGTGTGGGGGAAATTGATATGTGTTTAATTGTTGATACATTTAATCATTTACACTTAGCAATTAACCATACAAAAATGCTTAAGATACTCACTTTAATTCATATATGCTTTTAGGTATAATTTGGAAGTAAAGAAATTAAAGTTAGTCGAAAGCCGTACATTTAGGCCATTTTTTGAAGATTAATTTTCACTTGTCTTCATAGAGCAAGATGAAGAAAATTAAAAGACAAGAAAATTGAGATGATGAAGCAATATAGCTCACGGCTACTGTGCATGAAAATTTCATATCTTTATCATGCAACAACAAATTTAATGGAGTAATAAAACAGTAGCATGGAGACAGCAAAAGAGGAAGAGAAGCAAAATGACAGTGAAACATGAAGAAATTGTTAACGTAGAAGCAAGAAACGACAGCAGATGATTTCATTTGACTAGAGGTGCGAGAGGTTTTAAGAAGAGTGAACAGTAGGGGTGGACTGAAAATTAATTTAAAAAATATACCTAAAAGTTGTGGGAAGAAAAGAGAATAGAGAGTTGGGAGGTGGCAAAAGGAGATGTGAACAGTGAAAGTGGACCAAAAGTTTTTATTTATCAAGTCAGTGAAGAGTAAGGAGAAGAGAGCTTGCGGTAGTGAAGAGAACCAAAGGGGGTTTCGGTAGGGTATTTTCACGGGGCTGAAGCATTTTCTTTGGAGAGACCCATGGAAGGCTAAGTTTTCGATGCTGGTTCAGAGGTAATATCAATGCCGATGACCTTGGTTGGACCCAGGTTAAGTGTTTTTTATTGTTTTGTTGTTTCTTTCTATAATTAAAAATTAATTATGTTATCTTGTACGGATTGATTGGGTATTTGAATGATGATGATTTTAATGCTCTATTAAATCATTTTTCATGAAAACCCATCGCCAAAATTGAATGCAATATGTAATCGTTATATTCCTGATTTATGTGTAACAACTAATAGTTCCGAATTGTTAGAGATAACATAACATAGGTTAAATAATCCTAGCTTGTGTGATTATTACCTAGATTACTCTATTTTTCTAATCCGTAAGGCAGTTGTCCAGATAAACTTAGAGAGCTTATTCTAGGTTTCCTGATAGCTAGGGTTAATTAACGAGCGCTTCGTGATTAACTTGGATCTAAGGAAAAATCGGGAGTAACAGAACTTGTTGTTAATCTACGACCGATAATTTCTAAGAGAGATAAAAGAACAACAAATCAATGAATTATGCTTAGTTAGGGTGTAGCCCGAGATTGAACCAAAGAACCAGATCCTACCAAATTCCCCAATTTTATCATTTTTTGCATGTTTTCTTTAATTTGTTTTCCTTAGGTTCAATTTGTTTTATTTTCTTATTAAATCTAAGCCCCCCTTTTTCGTAAACACTGATTAATTTCATTTCAACAACTTTTCACACACTCTTTGTGGGATCGACTTAGGCTCACCACTACTACATTAGTAGTCTAGTTATTTTATTTTGATTAGCGTTACAACGCGCCTATCAATTTTGGCACTATTGCCGAGGAGTGTGGTGTTTAGTTTTTGATTTTGATTTTAATTGATGTTTTATATATATTTGTTCGTAATTGATTCTTTTCAGTTATTTCATGATCTTTTCATTTTTTTGTTTCGTGTTTATGATTAAATTTTTTTTATATGGATGGATGTAATTTTTCTTTGATTCATATTCTCAATCCTATAACAATGTTTGGACTGATCAACCTAACTTTTATTATAGATGGGATAATCAGCCAAATTACTTCCATGATGTTTATAGGAAGCACAATAATTCTCGTACATACCAGAAGCTCCATATCAAGACTCAGGTACATCCTTGTAATAATTAGTTAATGTTTATGTTGCTAATAGTTTGCAATTCCAGCAGGAAACAAGTTCTAGAATCCAGAACTTGACAAGCCAGGTAGATCAATTGGTGGAAGCTATCAACCACCTAGCATCACAAAGCAAAGAGACGCAACCATATCATCCTGAGGAGTACCCGATGGATATTAGCGCAGAAACCTCATAGAGGGAAGAGGAGCTTGAGAATTTTGAGGTCAAACCGTAAAGAATTGCTTGTGTAGAAGAAGCAGAGGAGGAGCTCGAAGTAGAGAAAGACATATCTTTTATCTCGAAGGTAAGTAATGAGTTCCATTTTATTGTTGAGAATGACTCTTCACCTTTACATAGCAAATTAGAGGAATTAAATGAGGAAGAAAAAGGCGAAGAGACATTTGAGATCTTTCCAGAGTGTGTGAACTCAATTGAGATTGAGAATCTGAGGATAGGGAAGGCGCTGAATGGGGATGATGATCAACTAAAGCCCTATCCTAAACAACCTCGCGTGGAAGTGGCGCTAACTATAATACCTTAATATCACAATTTTGTCACATGAGGGGAAGAAGGAGTCCAGTCAGCAACCCTAAACAAAGGAGCTTCTTGGGAGGCAACTCAAAGGAAGTAAATTTCTTTGTTTTTAAAATTTTGCATTTTTTTATGCATGTGTGTTTCTTTGTTGGTTTATTTTTTCTTGTTTTAAAGTTTTCAATCAAAATGAGAGAAAGAATAAAACAAACAAAGAAACATTGGCTCTTTTTCTATTGCTTCTAAGATTATTTAATCATTAGTAGAGAATGAATTGACTAAAGAATTTCATAGCAACTTTGGCATGCACTTTTACTCTTGTGATTGGTTGATGTGCATTATCTTTAGTAGAATAGTGACTAGTGGTAGGCAAAGCCTATGAGATTTTGAGCCTTATTAGATTAAAACATTCATATCAGTCTCATTGTCTTTTGATAATATGTGACCTTCATGACATTTACATCCTGATTCTGATTTGAATGTCTATTCGAGACCACATTTTTATCACATGCATTAACATGGATATGATTAGGCATTTTTTGTTTTTCATAAACTACATTAGCCAAATAGCCTACCCTATTAACATGATTTTTCCTTTTTTAACCCCCTTGGAGCTTTATACCTTTCTTTTTGTATCAACCATATTAAATGCTTTATACTTAACCAAATGTCCTACCTAATCCATAAAGCTAGTGAAACATTTGTGATTGGTGAGTTGTGGATGTAAAAAAGTGTAAATGTGGGGGTGTACATATGTGTAGGTTGGTTAATGTTGGGATGTTTTGTTATGTATTATCATTGAAATTCTCATCTTAATGTAGTTTCTTTTAATGTTAAAAAAAAGGGAAAAGAAAGAAAGAAAAGAGAAAAGAGAAAAGAGAAAAGAGAAAAGCATAAGAAAAGAAAATAAAAAGAAAAAGAAAGAAAGAAAGAAAAAGAAAAAGAACGAAAAAATTTTGTTTAAATAAATTTGTCAAGGAGGAAGCGCATATGAGTTTGCAAAGTTATTAATGATTAATGCATCTTCCTAAAGTTGTAATGAATGTGATATTTGAGTATATTGAATATGAGGTAGATGTTGGCTTGGAAGGTTCACTCTTGTGATTTCAATGTATTGTTAGCATAAATTATATGAGTGATTCTTTCGGATTGGTATATGCTTCATATGATTTGCATGTGTGAGCTGAATAGGGTTATGAAATATAAATATTGCATTGATCATAGCTGACGATACCCAATTTTTGGTGAGTGGTACTTTGTTTCACTAACTTTGATGGCTTTCATGCTACTTGACCCAAATACATCTCACCTTATCTTTGCCCACATTACAACCTTGAAAATTCCTTTGATCCATAATTTTGCATGTGAATTATAGTGATGGAGAAATGAAATGATATGTAAGGTTATGGATTGTCATGATCACGAATGGTGTTGAGTGTACCTATAGCTATATTTTACTTAAACACATTTTCCGAGTCTACCGTTAGATTGCTCAATTTTTAAAGATATTGAATGTTGATTAATTACGAGTAAAAGCTTGTAATGTTGATTTCTTGCTATGATTTTTGAAAGTCATTCATCTTTGTTAATGATTATGTATTCTTGGAACTTATAGGAAATGAGTAAATGTTTCGAGTCTTTGAGCTTAATTTGGATGTTTTTCTCGAGGACAACCAAAAGCTAAGTGTGGGAGAAATTGATATGTGTTTAATTGTTGATACATTTAATCATTTACACTTAGCTATTAATGATACAAAAATGCTTAAGATACTCACTTTAATTCATATATGATTTTAGGTACATTTTTGAAGTTAAAAAATTAATGTTAGTTGAAAGCACTACATTTGGGTCATTTTTTGAAGATTAATTTTCACTTGTCTTCATGGAGCAAAAAGAAGAAAATTAAAAGACAAGAAAATTAAAATGATGAAGCAATATAGCTCACGGCTACTGTGCATGGAAATTTCATGTTTTTTCCATGCAACAACAATTTTAATGGAGCAGTAAAACGGTAGTGTAAAGACAACAAAAGAGGAAGAGAAGCAAAATAATAGTGAAGCATGAAGAAAAAGCAAGCACAGAATTAAGAAACGACAGCAAATGATAGGTAGGAGAAAACCAAAATGCAGTCTGCGTTTCACGCGGACGTCTTGCGGAAACGCAGACGTTTCCATAAGCTATCAATTTGGCTAGAGGTGCGTGAGGTTTTAAGAAGAGTGAACAATAGGTGTGGACCAAAAATTATTTCAAAAAATAGAAACAACAGTTGTGGGAAGAAAAGAGAATATAGAGCTGGGAGGCGGCAAAAGGAGATGTGAACATTGACAGTGGACGAAAAGTTTTTATTTGTCAAGTCAGTGAATAGTGAGGAGAAGAGAGCTCGTGGTAGTGAAGAGAACCAAAGGGGGTTTCGGTAGGGTATTTTCATGGGGACTGAAGCATTTTCTTTGGAGAGACCCATGGAAGGCTAAGTTTTCGATGCCGGTTCAGAGGTAATATCGATGCCAATGACCTGGGTTAAGTATTTTTTTATTGTTTTATTATTTCGTTCTCATTGGAAATTGATTATGTTATCTTGTATGGATTGATTAGATATTTTAATGATGATGATTTTAATACTCTATTGAATCATTTTTCATGAAAACCCATTGCTAGAATCGAATGTAATACGTAATCTTTATATTCCCGATTCATATGTAGCAACTAATGGTTCCGAATCTTTAAAGATAACATAACATAGGATAAATAATCCGAGCTTGTGTGATTATTACCTAGATTGGTCTGCTTTTCTTATTCGTAAGGCGATTATCCGAATAAACTTAGAGAGCTCATTCTAGGTTTCTCGATAGCTGGGGTTAATTAACGATTGCTTCGTGATTAACTAGGATCTAAGGAAAAATAGGGATTAACAGAGCTTATTGTTAATCTACAACCAGTAATTGCTAAGAGAGATAAAAAGAACAATAAATCAATGAATTATTCTTAATTAGGGTGTAGGCTGAGATTGAACCAAAGAACCGGATCCCTACCGAATTTCCCATATTTATTTTTTTCATGTTTTTTTAATTTGTTTTCATTAGGTTTATTTTTATTTATTTTCTTATTAAATCGAAACCCCCCATTTTTCCTAAACGCCAATTAATTTCATTTCAACAACTTTTCACACACTCTCTACGGGATCAACCTAGACTCACCACTGCTACAGTAATGGTCTAGTTATTTTATTTTGACCAACGTTATGATGCACCTTTCAATAACTCACAGCTTAGCATAGCTTGACTAACGTTATGATGTGCCTTTCAATAACTCACAGCTTAGCATAGCGATACTATCAAAGAAAGAATAGGCACAAAATCTATGAAAACACGCAAACCCACTTTCACTCTTTGCATACAACAAGCTTTTATTCGTATTAGTCATCAAACATATAATCATAGGATATTTTACTACCCTAAAATACCATTCAACACCTTTAATATCCAAAGGAATTTTCCTCATTATGCATAGACACATAGAAATGCATATATGTATCATAATCGCTCATATAGCATACTATGTCACTTTTGTGATAGGTATTGATATGTTGATAGATTTTATTTTCTTAAAAGAAGAATGTTAAGCAACCCTTTGAAATTGTTCATTAAAAAGAAGAAGGAACCTAAGAACCAATAAAACAAGCTTATTTGAGTTCCTAAAACATATTGATTACCTTGTTTTGTAAGGCAATTAGAAAATAAAGAGCAAATGGTATGCAGTAGAGAAAGTAGTATTGAATTATCATTAAGGAGTTACACGTTTTATCATGATGAATCTAATCTTCTTGCCTCTAAGAAAATCTAGAAGATGTTATCATAGGATGTGGAGAATTTAGCCACCAAAGACTTTTCAAAAAGATAATTATTGAACAAATTGAAAGAGACAAAAAGGATAAGAAGCATCCAATGGATTTTAAGCTCAAAAAGAAACTCCATTCAAACCTCTAATAAGTGACATTCCACATGATGTAATTATTACTTCATAATTTAGAAATATGTGATAACTTGCATTTATGTATGAATTTGAGTATAAGTCTTTAGTGATGATTGTTTGGGTTTGAATAATGAATAAGGTGTTCAATAATTATTTTTAAAGTGTGAACTTTTGTACCTAGACCTAGAGATTATTGTACAAAATGAGGACACTAAGTTAGAATTTATACTAATTGGTAATTATTTTGCTAAAACTTTGAATAAAGATAAATTTTGCTCAATTAGAAAAACTTAGGTATGTTTGATGAAAATTCTATATGATAAAGATATTGTTTCATTTTCTTGATTGATTTCGTGTGTTTGAAGTCTCTTTTAAGTTCTATTATAATTCTTAATTAATATTACCATGATTTATTAAGTGTTTTTTTATGTTTAAATTTAAGTAAGCTATTTTTTAGCTTTCCATAACACACTGGTCGATCAATGTAACCAAAAGCTTTTTTTTTAACCTTTCTAGTGAGTTTGTTCTTTGTTTGGTCGAAATTATGGTTGTCCAGTTACTTACATTGGTCAACTAATGTCTTCAAGTGATCAACCAATGTTCTCTTTTCTAAGAAACTTTACAGTTTTAGTGAGTTGTATGGTGTTTGGTCAAAGTTCTAATTGTCTACTTACATATACTAGTCAACCAATGTCTTTGAATGGTCAACCAATGTCACCTTTTTCTAAGACAATTTTCCTTTCGACAATTTTGTGAGAAGTTTGGTTGCATGAAGGATTAACACAAGCCCCCGTTGGTTGATCAATGTCTTTCTCAGAGAAAACATTTAAGTTAAGTGAGTTTGTGGCACTTCTGGTTGATATGAAAGGTCAACCATAACCTTCAACTGGTTGATTAATACATACGATTTAGAGCCCCCTTCCTTTGTCTCTCTTTTTTTTTCCTTTTTCTTATTTATATCTTCTAAAACCCTAAACAATTTACTCTTTTCCTTAAAAAACATTATCTCCCATTTCATAAAATTTTCATTAAATTAAATGAAATTGAAATTTTGTTATTTTTGGGATTTTCAATATTTTCTTAATTAAAATTTATTTTTTCAAATTGATACCTTTATAGTTAAATTAGAAAAGGAGTCAAGGATATTTCCCTTTCAATTATATCAACAAATCTTTAATATTTTTCAATTTTGGTATTTTGGGCACCTTTTCATATTTCATTTTTTGAAATTTTGGGGCTTTATAAATTGTATATTCTTTTATGAAATTGATTGTTAGATATTACAATTATGTTTTTATTTGTCACAATTCCAACTAATAATTTTGTCAAAACTTGTCTATGGTGCTTTAATTGAATCTTTCAACTTAGGCATAACACTAAAATTAGGGATATTTAAAATTAGACATGATTAAGAATGTTTTAATCAAAATTGATCTTTTATTTTAATTCTTTAAATATTTAACAACGCTCTTAAGTGATAAATTTTATCTTAACCAAATGAGTTTTGATTCTTTCTACCAAGTTAGTTTAAAGCATGACATTTTCAATTTTTCTTTTTATAATAATTTCTTTTTGATGATTCTAGAAAAGGAGGGAAAGATTGGTGATATTAGATTTAGGGGGAGTAATTGCATTCAAGGGGAGTGATTATTTTATATATTATACTTGAAAAAATTTATGTTATCTTCATGTATGGATATTTCTTTGATTTTAAATATCTCTTTTGATCGTGATATTGAATTATGCTATTCATATTTAATTATGTTTGTGCTTGAATTAAGGGAGAGCTATTCATTATCTTGATAGTTATTTGTGTGTTTAATTTTATTGTTGTTCTATAATATCACAAGTGTTTTGTCATCATAAAAAAGGAGGAGATCAATAAAACAAAAGAGATTCCAATCGTTGTTTTGATGATAATAAAACACAATTACTACTAATTAGTTTATTATTTTGATGAAAAGCAATATAAAAATAAAATGAATTCATAAACTTAGGAAGATAGCTTACTAAGTTCACACAAAAAAAGTTGAAGTTTACAACTGTCAAAATGAAAATCAAACCAAGAACAAAAGAATACCAAAGTAACATCCTGTTTTCTCATGCTAAGGGCTAGAACCCTATAATACTGTGCATGAGAGATAATATTGAGAAGTTAGAAAGTGCATTTCATGCTCATGCGTAATATAGCACACACACATATGTGAATATTAATTTTTTCACACATTAAAATGATTGTACATGCATTCATTGACATTTTTCTAGGTACAATTGATTTTTATGCGATTATGATATAAATTGTCGATTTATTGTCTTGAAAATTGATTTAGGGAGTGTGAATAATACTTTAGAATTTGTGGTAAAATTTGAGAAATTTTTGAAATTTTGAGTATTTTTGAACTAAGAAAAATGCCAAGTAGTACGACAATTAATAAATGTTAGTAAAAATAAGAGTCAAATGGCAGTGAAAATTTTGATAAATGACATAGGGATTTAATGACAAGGGTCATAGAAAATTAGGAGACAATTGGATTAGAAATTGGAGACAAATAAACTAGTTGTTAAAAAGGGTCCAAATGGGACCATGGTAAGGTGACCAGTGGCAGTGACAAGTGTCACTACTACTCACCACTCATCTCTCACGATTCTCTCATTTGCAAGACACTCTCCTAATTGTCTCTCATTTTAACTCTTGCTTTCATCTTCTTCATTGCTTCCTTCTTCTTCTTCACGATTTTGTTTCACCAACCTTCATCAACGTTACACCTTGCTTTCATCCATCATTTACTTCCATTTTATTATCTTCTTCATCTTGCCACAAGAAAACCTAACCCTACCACCTTTGATTGATGATGATTGTGTAGCTTAAAGAGTTAAGGTTCTTCGTAATTTTGAAGAACTTGGAGTTTTATCAAGTAAGTTATACTTTAATCTTCATGGGTAGTTGCAAATGAATCAAATATGATGAATGATTTGAGATTGATGATCAAAATTTTATATATATGCTTTAACATAGGTGTAATAATAAAGAGATTATGTTCTAAATTTTAGTGTGTTAATGTTGTTCATGAGTAGCTTAATAAAAAGCATTTATGATGATAGATTAAGGGATGAATAATTATGAAAAGAAAGTTGAAATATGATGATGTGTGGATGAAGAAGTAAATAGGGTTATGTATTGATTTTGTGTTATGATGAGTGCTAATTTATAAGTGGTGCTATAGGTGATTTTGAGATGATTAAAAATGAAAATGGTGCTTGAAAGAGTGTTGTAAGTTGAAAAATGAAGAGATGTGCTCATGTTCTATTTTTAGTGTGATAATGAAAGTAAAAAATTGATGAATGAATTTATGTGTTATGTTCTTATTTTGAGAATATGAAAATCATGAATATAGGCTATATTGTGGATAAATTAGATTGAGAATTTAAGGTATAAGAAAGGTGTGGAGTAATATTCTTGAAATGAAAATTACGTATAATAATGAAAGATGATGAAATGTTTTATTTTTGTATGATTGATGAACTTTAAGTTATGAGTTATGTTATGAATGCTATTGAGATAGTTTTGAGGTAAAAATGAAGAGGTTATGAATACTAAGTGATGAACTGGGGAAAATGGATTGTTTGATGCATTATGAATGAGATATATTATCGAAAAAGTTAGGATTTTATGTATGATGAGATTAAGTTGGTAATGGTGAATCAAATGACTATAGGTTTGAGAGTTTAATACAATCAATTTGATAGTTGAATTAGTATGAAACAATGTTACATTAAAGGAGGTGAATTCTAGAAAATTTGGAGTAAAATTGATGTTAGTATGTGTGTTAAATTTTGTGGAAGAAATGAGGAAGAAAATGCAGGGCACAATCGTGGCTCTCACCCCACGATTGTGGCCTGGCCAGAATATGGTTCTGTCATGATCGTGGTAGGACCACCACGATCATGGCCAGCCTTAGATGTTTCTGTCACGATCATGGCAGGAACACCACAATTGTGGGCAGACATATGGAGTACAAGGTTGTCTTGTGAGTGATGTTTGAACCAACAACTTTTAAAGTACTTCCTTATGATATATTTAGGCTTGAATGAGATCTTGAATGAACCTAGTTGATGATGAATGAGATGATTAAAGTGAGCAAAGTGTATTAGCTGATAAAGAATGACTGAAAGATGATATTAAATGATTATGAGATTTAAATTAAGGAAAAATACTCGGGATTGTCATTGAG
>JAOQMS010000004.1:14377031-14421670 GCA_027563885.1 Erythroxylum longipes | reverse complement strand
TAAGACATAGATAAACAATTGTTTAGAAGAAGACTTTGCCTAAAAACCTCATTTTCTAGGTTTAAAATGGAAGTGAAGTACGGATAAAAATAAAAGAAAGAAGAAGGAGTGCAGTGGTTCAGAAGTAGGTCGTGATCGCGACGCATCGCGGTCGCGACTCTGCTAGGCGATCGCGACCTGAGGGTTGTTATGCGGGTGATTTTTATTGAACATATATTGGTATTTTAATTATGTATTAAGATGTAGATGTCCAAATGAGATGATTCTTGATTCAGATTAAAGTAGAGACATAATTCTACAACTTTTTTGAAGAAGTCTAAATTTAATTCTGTCTCTAATACTTTCAAAATCTGGTGTGAAATTGAGTCTTGATTGAGCTTGTAGTACTACCCGAGACAGAAATTATATCTTGATGTTATCATAAAAACTGAAAGGATATAGGCTGAATCAAATAAAGGTATCCTTACAAAAGTTGTAGTTCATTCTCTTATCTTTCAATTGGTATTAAGTTTGTAATTTTTAGATACCTGAGTTGAAAGTTATGAGTTGTACAATTTGAAGGTATGATCATGAACTAGCCAAAAGTTTAATTATACATAGTCTGTGGTATTGTAAGCATAACTCATAGGATACTGAACCAAATTGAATGATCTTGGTATCATTAGAAACTTAAGAGATAGGCGAACAATTTTATAGAAGAAAGCACCCTCGAATTACTTCATTTTCATTATTATATTAATCATGGAAAGTTAACCCAAAAGTGTGTCTAAATTGAAGAAATGAGTTATGAATTTTGATTTTTATGGTTTTATTAAGGTACAAACCATAAGTATAAATGATACTTATGTGAGTTTAGAAATATCTATGATTATGTGATGAGAATAATGGAAAGATACCTGGGATTGTCATGAACATGCATTGTACATATTTCATATACATACATGTGCATAAATGAATACTTATAATTGTGCTAAAGTGTGATGTCTGTATATTGCTTGTTTTAAAGGAGCAATTGGAACGTCAACATCTAGACGTTGCCAGAACTTCGAGGCAATAGCTTCGAAAGCAAGCGGTGAGTAACGTAGACGGTCTCACTCAATTATTGTTGTGTTAAATTATGTTTTGACTTATCCTATGAATGTGTGATGTTGTGTACTGAATTCTGGACATGAAGGTCTGATGATATTAAAGTATGGATGAGATATTGAAGTGCTACTTGTATGTGAATGTGAAGAACTAAATGCTTCTTGACATGATTAATTGAATATGATAGATGCATTCCATACATGAATGCATGATTAGATAATGAGAGTTGTGACCTGAGTAGCCACCGAAAATGAGCTTAAAGCTCCAATGTGGTTAAGAGCCAAAGGCTCACTATGTAAAATGAGCCATGTATCCCCAACGGATAAGGGACAGTATAAATGAACCTGGTATCTACAATGAATACGGGAAAGTTTAGGCACTCGGTCACAACAACGTAATAATTGGAAAAGAGTCATATGTGCATTCCATATAATTTTTATTAAGTAAGTTTGATTGATTGAAATGCAATTTTCTTACTCTTAAATGAAAATGTAATATATGTTATTATATGGAAAAAATGCAATGATGTGAATCATCTATTTTGTGAAATGATATGTTGCATGAATTAAGTAAACCATCGATGATGGTTACCTTATCTGAGTTCGCGAAACTCACCCAAATTTTGCATGTTGACATTTCAGGACCGAGAGAGGATTCTAGCTATTGAGAGACCATACAAGAAGCTTAATTCTTGTACTTTTGTGAAGAAGATATGGCTCAAAGGTCAGTCAGCTGGACTGAAAGATTTAGTTAGATCTTTTGTATTTCCTCTTTCATGTAGTATATTTTGTATTAGGATATGATGATGTACATGTACAGATTTTTGAAAGCTACAATGTATGTACATTCAGATTTATGAAATGAAAAGAGGAAATTTTTTTTAAAAAATTGGTGTCTTTCTTGTATGATAATAGATGTCATGATTAAGTGGGATAAATTGTGATATTATAAAGTAAAAGTATGATAGTTAATACGTTGTTGTTATAGTGTATGTACTAGAATATCATAAGGGTGTCCCGGTATGTACCTTATAACAGTTAAGGTGTTACATAAAGGACCTCATCCTCTCTCTAATCCTTTATGTAAGAGTCTTGGAGCTGCTGCAATAATAAACCATTTATTCTTTCACTATTCCTTTTCTAAATTTTTATAGAGGGATATACAACAAAAGTGTACTCATTTCTGTCTTCGTGAATAACATTGCCTAATGAGCTCCCACCAAATGATTAAAGATAACTACAACCTCTTTTCAAGCTTTTGGATGCATAATATACTCGATTTAGTAGTAGAGAAATACATGAATTTTTAAAAACATCAATATATATGTCCATCTGGTTGTGACAAGGAATGCCAACAAAATCAAAGATATGGTGATTATAATCCTTCTTTGTCTCTTAAGTAGTTAATTTTTGTGTACTAAGGCTTAGTCCTTACTTTAATATAATTCTTTAATTTTTAAAACATATCATTATATTATATTTAGTCTCAAAAATAAAAATTGTATTACCTTATTAAATATTGTAGCTGCAAAAAATAACATTTATTTAAATAAAATTTAAAGTTTTATACTTGATTAAATAACATATCAATTTTCAATTACTTACATAATCTTTATTCCTATATTAAAAATGCACATAATAACTATCATCTAAAAATTTCCTCTTATTTATATTACAATTTAAGGATTTAAAATTAATTTGTAAACTGTCTTTTCTCTATGGAATTGGGGTTTATCTTTATCAATTTTCACAAAAATCTAGTGGGGTCATTTCACCGTAAAGTTGATGGTATAACAGCCTAATATAACTAAGCTCAGGTGTAGTCTCATGCAAGTTGGAATAGGAAAATTGACTCACGTTGCATCTGAATCTTTAGAACTAATCAGGTTAGACACCACCATTGATGGCTTTTACACATGCAAATTCGCTAATAAGAAAACTAGATCTTGCACGTTTCCTCCAACAAATTTCATTCTAAAAAATCAATTTACAGGCCACTGAACCACTAATTTGTCATAAAAACTAGTGGTAATGGTCAGAAGTTAGACCTAATTGCTTAAGGTAATGATGCATATCTGCCGGATGATCATCAAGCTTGGGCCTCTCAGGCTGCATCCAACGGCCATCATGGCTCCTTATCATACCCTTGTTCTCATCTTGTCTCCAATATGGAGGAACCAAGTAATGATCTTTCAGAAAATCGGAAGCTTTGTTCACTAATGCTGGATCCCTTTTACTTGCCAAAAAAAACCTGTGGCCTTTGCCATGATATCTGAGGACAAATGCAGAGCTTGTTATTTCACAGTTAAAAATTAAGATGAGAGATGTTGTGTTTTATTAGTGGACACTGCAAAATATTTTAGTTTTGGAACGGTTTCTAATACTCTGTGATTTGTTTGCACAATGTTTAAATAGTTGATGTCTCGATTAATGGTTTACCCACTTCACGTCTCATGAGAGTTGAGGTGAATGGTCATCTTCGAAGTTAAATATTATTCTAAGACTCAGGTTCTAATATCAAGACCCGAATATACAATGACTTGAAACGGAGGATTCTAGAATTTGGCAATGAATAATTATAAGTTTACATCTGGTCTAAGGTCACTACCCTCTTCTCCAGCCCCTCAAATCCTCTGGCCCTTAACCCTGTCCCAAACAATCCAAGCCATCTATTTATATGGACCCTTCTCCAGAAGTAGAAATCAGAGGACCACTAAATATAATCCCAGTCTGTAGGTCTTACCCACTATACTTAAAATGTAAAAAATAGGTAACTTGGTAGATATTGTTATCATCTCTCGAAGTAAACGTAGAGATAAAAGAAAATGCAACTAAGCATTGCAAGTTATTGACTTCTATCATTCATCTTAACTCCCATTGACGGGGAGATCTTTTCATACGTCAATTTATGGACAATAAGCTAACAGGAAACCGGGAATAGACTTGCTTTTGTCCCATAATTACATAGTACGTACAAAGTATGAGTTTGTCTTGGATAAAACAAAAATTATGAAAACCTCTTTAAAAAGGAATTAATAAATGGAATTAGTAGACATCCTCATAATTTTATAAATTAGCTTTACTGGTAACTTATTTATTTATTAAGAAACACTAAAAAAATGTTTAATGATTCATGTCCAAAAGATAAATGTTAAATAGATATTTTTAATTAACACTAAAGAAACAAATACTTGCGTCTTATTTGAAAGGGAAAGACTTTGAAGTTTATAGTTTGTACCCAAGGTCGTTCATTTGGTCACGGAACTACATTTAAATTTCTAATGGGATAAGGACAGGCAGAAACATAACCTTCTAAAATTACTAAATTCAGGTCATTTTCAGACAGAGACAGAGACAATTATGAATTTGACCTTTTTGTAATTTTTTTTATAAAAAAAGCTTTCAAATAAAATCTTTATGTGTTAACCAAATTTTTAAACAGAACTAAAATGAAAGTGCCTCTACTAATGATCGAGTCCAAGACGTACAGTAAAAGAAATTAAAAGCTTTCGCCATCATCAGTCAAGTTTGAATTAGGGGGAGAAAAGAAATCCTATTCATCTACTATGATTTAATATCTATAATAGGTATGAGTTGACACAAAATTCGAAAACAAAAAGATTATTATAATTATTAATAGAATAAAAGATAGATGAAGAGAAAGAGAGAGGACTCACCCATCAAGCAAATGCAATAGAGCCTCCAAGTTATGGGCACACGTAGGGTCACCGTTTGGATTCAGAAACGGCGAGTTCTTATGATCCAACACCAACTCCACACCAACGTGAGAATAACACCACGGCACCAACCCCTCCGCCATCTTCATTAACGCCGCCGGCACTTGCTCGTTGAACAAAAAACCCGGCGACTTAGTCACCACATCATGTACATTCACTACCCTCAGCACCTTTACACCTAACGTCTCCATTCTATCTTTAAACCTCACATTCCCGACCCGAGGACCCGAAAACGAAAACACGCAAACGGGCAAAGCCCGGCTGTCCGGCAACACATTTAAACCAGTTTCTACGATGTCGTACGCACTTAACATCGCCAGCGCGCTTCCTAAACTGTGTCCTGTTATGGTGATGCTAAGTTCCTCGTTGCCGTACATGTCTATCAAACGTTTGACTTCTGTTAGAATTTGTTCTCTGGCTGAAAACTTGCAGAACCTGCAGTTCTCGTCCTTCTCGGTGTAGAGATCCAAAAATCCGGATTCAACCTTCACTGTCGGGTCGGGGCAGGGGATGCTGCTTCCATTTATGGGTTTGAGGAAGTCCATCAGGTCGGCGATCCATTCCAGTCGGGTCACGGTGCCTCTCCATGCAATTGTAATGTCTCGACGGCCTAGACTTTTGGAAGTTTCGTCGTTAGAAACAGCTACGTAGCCTATCCAGTTGGCTTTGTTGCTCCACACTTTTGGCCAACGTGATTGTTTGAAGAAGTTTGGGAGGTTTAAGTTAGCTGTTGCGTAGAGGTATCTTGAGACCTCGTATCCATGGTTTGTCATGTCTAGTGACTCGAAGAATCGTCGACGTATGAACCTGCAGCTTCCACAATACTTGGAAAACGGGTCGAAGTCGAACGCGTCGTAGCAAGCTTGCGCCATCTCGCCATATCTGATCAGTTCTGCTCGTAAAAGTGGGTCCATAGGATCGAGCAGGCCTACCCAGTCGGCTTCGCCGTGGAGTTCTCGCCATATATCGGATAGTTTTCGCTCCGGTTGTTTGGTAGTTCTTGCGAGTTCATCGTATTCTTGTTCTTGTTCCTCGTGTTCGTGGACTTTGAGGTCATTTGCGATGGTTGTTGATAATGACTCGCTTGCTCTTAAGAAGACACGAGGAAGAATAGGTTTGTTGGAACGTAGTTGAGAGCTTTGGCTGGAAAGGGGCAGCGAGAAACGTTTTTGGGATCGAAAAATAATGTCAAGTTTTAGAGGAAGAAGCGAACTTGATAGAGGAACGGCCATTGAAAAGTTTGGAAATGGAAATGGAAATGCGTAGAACTATCTTGAATAATGGAGGAACGTGATGTGAAGTAAAGAAAGGAGACCATAATAATAAGCTACTCCAGTCACTTGTAATTGATTAATACTACATGTGGTGCATGTGGGGAAGGGCACGAATTTTAATGACTTTAAAGAATCTTCTGGGTGCCAACGTGAAACGGTAGCAGTGGACTTGATTTGTCCATTCCATAGAATGCCCGCCTAACTTCAAGCCGAGTACAAATTTGTTGACCCGGGGATTTTATGGATATCCATTTTAATTTATTCAATTTTTAATCTCCCGCAGTTAATATTTAATTATTACTAAAGATATATTAATAACGCCAACATACTTTGCCAATTCATTAACTCACGTACGCAGAAGCTGACAGTTAATTAATGATTTGTAGCAAGTTGTTGAATCTTTGGTAGTTTTTGAAGTTTGAAAAGAAAACTAATGGCTATAGAGATGATTTCCAGTTGAAATCCAAAAGGTGGAGAAACCCAAAGATATACATAGTAACGAACCAGCAACTTTTATAACGGATGAAGATCCTGTAGGTCTTACGTAGTTCAAAGCAGCCAGTTTATTGGGACAATTTAACTGTGATTGAATTTTACGTCGCCGATAGATGATGAATGATTCTTTCTTTCTGTATTTCCGACCGGTTAAAGGATGCACCTATTGGCAAGTCAACGGAATGTCAGTGTTCCCTGAGGTCTATAATTATGTACGCTTTTGCTGACACAGTCGTTAGGATAAAGTTTAATTTTTATTCAAATGATATTTGTAGTTGTATGACAAATACATATCTCCGGTACACTCCTTCAAATATATTCTTATATATTGCAATCGATTGTTAAACTGTGTTAAAATTTCTTCGCTTATTTGTTCTCGTTATAAACATTTCGCTCAGCAAATTACTCGTGGTAATCAAATAACATGACATGGTCCCAAGTTGAATCACATGCTTCTTAACAAACACTAGTGTTCTACCTCAAATCTTGGGAGCAGCAACTGCGCCAGAGGCTTGGATTATTAATCCTGGAAGCATCTTATAGTCGATACTAAAGAAAAACCTCCGGGATTTCCCATATACGTTGGCAATAATTTAATATTATGAGTAACCAATTGTCTCCTGCTCATCCACTAAGAATGAATTGAATTACCCTGTTTGGTAATAAGTGGACTGTATTAGTTGTTAATAGATTCTATCAACCGTTAGTTGACAACGGATTAATATAGTTGATTTGACCAGCGAATAATATCAGTTGTTTATTTAAAGATGTTTAGTAAAATTAGTTATTTAATATTAATTTTTTAAGTGTAAAATAACTTATGAGAGCATGACTTAAAAAAAGTATTTATAAGAACATGAATATCATATTTTAATATTCTTTGGATATTTTTATAAGAATTTAGATAGAGTAAAAGAAGTCAACACCATCATTTAAAGCAAAGGTTTATAATAATCTAAAAATGACGTCTAACTGCTATTAAATTAAAAGCAATATTATAACAAACAGTTATCATCTCCTGAGTTTTTAGTTTTTCAACACCTTCTTGTGTACGATTAACTTCAACATCTTCAAATACATAAGGAGGTATAAATTAAGAATCTTAATCAATGATGTTAAAAGCTGGGTCCTATACAAGAAAAATGGGATTTTGCGACGAAAATTACTGACGGAATGTAAAGGTTTACTGTAGGCAAGCTAAGTTGGCTATGGAATTTATCGAAGGATTGAGTCGTTGGAGAAATGGCCATAAGTAATAATTAGCGATAGAAAGTTTGTTTCGGTCAGTAAATGTAGCAACAGACAAGGCTCCTCCGTCGATAACATTACCGACGGATTTTTCAAATCCTTTAGTAAATTCACAACTAATTTTACCGATTGATCTTAGTTTTCTGTCAATAAATTCAACATTTTACCGATAAATTTTAGTCTTCTGTCGGTAAATTCACTGCATTTTACCAACGGATTCTATCGGTAAATTTACTAATATTGTTTTTTAATATTTTTCCTGTATTTAATTTTATTTGATAATCTTATGACTGATGTATACTTTATACAGGTTATCAGCTATTTGTTGATAACATTTTGATTTGTTTCAACATTTAATTTGTTAAAACAGAAAGTTGACTAATGATATAAAATAAAAATTATCTTAGATAATAAAAAATTATTATCTACAACAATAAGTATTTAATTCATACAAAATGACTACAAAAATGCTATTCATTTGATAAATGCGGATGCTCTGAATGTTGCGATGAGGTGCTTCCCTTCTCCTTTAACTCATTCATCTCATTACAGAGCTTGGCTACATATTCCATCGACTGTTGTAACTAAGTTGCCAGTGCTTGCACCGTGCTCCGAAGCTCATGGATTTTATTGGATGCAGACTGCCTATTAGATGCTGCTGTACTAGGTGTGGATGATTGCGAATAACATGTTTTCACAAATGAACCTAAGCCGAAGATTCTTCTACAACGGTCCCTACCACCCACTGCATGAAGATATGTTTGACTCACATCAACATTTTCAGACTATTGAGACTGTCGTTGAATACTTTCTTGTATTTGACCCTATCATAAGACAATGTTTATGTTAATAAGTGATAATTATTAAGCATTAATATTGAAGCATAAATTTCATATACATTTAATTCTCTGCATCTGGTGTTGACAAAGGTCATATCGTCATACTTCTTAGTGTAAGTGTGCAAAAAGAGCTGACGGAATGTAGGCTTCTTGTCCATAGACTTTTCTTGCATAAGAATAAAATGTTATAAATGAACTATAATTTACAAAAATTTCGGTAGAATTTTCTCAATTTTTATGATATTTAACCTAGTTGAAAAAAGAAAATAACTTAACAACACAACCATATATGGCACCAGACATTTATAATATTATCATTCTCCATAATACATATATTTTAATTCCAAAATTCACACATAAAATTCAATTGAAATACATCAAAGTAAAAAAAATCAGAATATAAGTGTAAAGTGTATATACTTACAAGTCTATCTACATGCTAGTGGTGGGTAATAGAGTGTGTATAGGAAGACTCTTTTCCCCGGTCCTCCACGTCTGTCGGTAGAATTACGCTCTAAAATGGACATTGCCTTGAGTGATATCCAATACTGCTACCAATGGCTCCATATTTCTTCATAAATATAAAGAGGTCATACATTAGTCTTGTATATCACACCAATAAAGTCTCTATAACGTGTACGAACTCGTCTTTCTATATTTTATAAATAATCGTCCCAAATTCAAATTTTCAAAAAATTCTTTCTGAAAAAAGAAAAACATATGATAAGTACTTATAACCTATAATATTTATCTAATTAATATATAAAAATTAATTAAAAATATAAAATATATTTTTTGTACCTCAAACTCCTGATAATAAAAATCCTTTGTCTTCTGAGAGATTTTTTTTTCATATATAACCTCAAGATCAATCTTCTCCTTGAACTTGGATGTCATGTTTCTTGAACACGGTCTAGACGGAATCAACCTAATATAAAAATAATTTTATATCATTTTTAAATTTAAACCTATAACTTAATTATAGACATATGGTGTTTCATGTATTTTCACTTACAAATTGTTGAAAATGGTGATGTAAGTTCTTCCATCAACTCCCTCAGCTTTAGGATGGAGAACTGCCTCCTTTATCCACAACATTTGCCCCTAATATCTCTATCGGTATAGGGTTGAAGGATAGCATGAAGCTGTTGGATGGTGTAGCAGTAGGTACAGAAGATGATGTCTCATCTATATGTGTAGTAGTTGGAGGTACAACATCTAATTATGTTGCAGCTGTAGAATGTAATGCTTCACTTAGAAAGTAACTAGCTCTAATTGTGGTTTGAACCTTGGTCGTATCATATCCTGTTTTCTCTTTAGTGAAATATTTTAACCTGAAATCTATATTTTATTGAATATTCCATAAATATAACAATTTCAATTCAATATATAACAATATATTGTTGATTCAATAATTGATATATTGAATATAATATTCTATTATAAGCACAAGTTAATTGCTATCAGCACTTAATTGTAAATCAAAATGATTATCATCTTCCTTTTTTGAAGAATTAGAATCAAACTCAGGCTCTTCTTCAGATCTCTCTCCCTCTTCATCCTCTCCAGAGGAAATTTCAACATATTCATTATTTGGATCATTCAAAGGTTCACTCTTGTTATATGTAACAGATGCATTTATTTCATAAACATCTTCTTGAAACGCTTCACTTTCAATTCTTTGTTCTCCTTTTCTATGTGATTCAAAAACACCTTTACGTCTAACCTTGCAAATGGCCAACCAATCTGACTTATCTTATCATAAACTGAGATAAGAGACATAATACTCCTGGATTGCTTACATCGCCAATACGAAAGGTTCAAATTGTCTAAATTTTATTTACTGGTTGATTTCAACTAGATTGTATCAGCTATTCACTTTTATACCAACATTAGAAGCTGGATCAAACCATTCACACTTAAATATCACATGCCACTTTATTGGCAATGCAGGGTGCTCAATTTCAAGTATCTTAATAATTTTACCATAGTAATCCATCAATTCTCCCTGTATGCAAACCCCACTATTTACTGTTTACATGCTATAACCATGATATTCTATGTGATATATTTGTATCTATTAAGGAAATACACTGGATATGATTTAACAGTTACCCTTTCGCAAGATCACATATGAACTTTTTCTCTATTAAATTTTCAAAGGCCTAACGAAATTATCATATTAAATAGTATAATTTCATTTTAGCTGCAAACTCATAATGGATGTTATTGACATGATTCCATGCCAGTGCATTTGATGGATGACTCATTATTCCATCTTCTTGTTCGTGTTCATTATGCCATCTCATATGAAATGCAGTAACATCAGAAGCATATAGTCTTTGAAGTCGCAAAGTTAGCGAGAAATAATACATTTGCCAAGATAATAATTTCTGTTTCATAGAACGCTTTCTAGGCTTGAATCTAGATTGACCACAAAATTTACACTCTTATAATTCCACATCATCTCCCCAATACAACAAACATCCTAATTTGCAACAATCAATTTTTTCAATAGGCAAACTAAGACCCCTAATAAGTTTCTTTATATTGTAAAAACTGTTAACCATTGTATGATCAGGAGGCAATGATTTATTATACCATCTAAGAATTTTATCAAAATTATGATTAGAAATATTCCCTTCAAAATTTATCTTCAATATTTAAGCAATTGAATTGAAGATACTTGAGTCAGTGTCTCACAATTTGGAAATAATTCTTGGTTAGCTGGGTGTAGTAAATTAAGAAATTGTTTCGCATGTGGGTTTGGTTCTTCTTTAAAATTTTCTATATTTTCCTAAAAGGAATAACCGGCTGCATCATAAACCATTTGTATGTAAGAATTTTCAGTTTCACCCACATTATTTGTTCTAAATCTAATCCCCCTTCAAACTCATCCACATTTACTGACAAGTTTACTTCATTACACCTTGAGATGTTACAAATCAATGGCTCCCTATATCGTGTCCACTCAAAATAATTTGGAACAAACCCTTTTCTCAGCAAATGGCCATTCACTTCATCAATAGGTAGGAAATGAATATGTTTTCACTTTTTACATGGACATCTGATCTTTAGGCCATCCATATGTGTAGGTTGAGAACACATATAACGAATAAATGCTTAAAATGCCTCAACAAACTCAAGATTAATGAAACTATCAGGTGTTAATCATCTAGACATCCAAGATCTATCAACATGACTCATTTCTGCAAAACTATTAATTTAAAAAAGTGATTTCATAGTTAGTATCCTTTATGTCCCCTAAGTTTATAGAAAATTTAACCTTTACTTTACACAACATCCTCTAATTATTAATCAAATGAATTAATCACCTACAATTGATGTTAATACTATGGTACGTTTCATTGTTTACACCTTTGAATCAAAAAACAATTTCTTTCTATGACTCCTAGACTCATGGAATTTTTCACCGATAAGTCACATGAGAGCTGCATTATGGGTTTCTAGCCTATTTACCATCATAGGAGTTTATTATGCCTCAAATCATCCATAAAATCTCAAACTCATTCCATATACAATAAATTCTTATGTAATCATACATCGACTCACCAATGATTCAAACAAAACCCAAACATAAATACTTAGACTATTAAAGAAGAACATAAAAACTCTTCAATGATTATAAGAATATTCTAAACAACAACACAAAATCAGGACCTCCTTTGCATTCACACAAAACCTAAACGCATTAGAATTGTATTATTAAAACAACACATATGGAAGACATTAGTTGGACGACTTACTTGGATGGACGAATAACTATAGGTTATAAAGAAGAAGGATGAGCGACGCTCTTCAACGTAAAATAGGACCTGCAAAAAAGAATATTTTGTATTTAATATAATACACTTGTTCAATAATTTTGTTATATTTTTAAGGCAATTAAGTACAAAGAAATAAGTACCACCTTGACTTTAATATATTAATACCACAATTGAGTACAAAGAATACCATCATAACTTATAAAAAATACTATGACTCTATAGAAATTATACTAAAAATCTATATAAGAAATATCATCATAATATATAAATAAGTATTGTCTTTACTTTATTTTTTCATTAGACTATATAAATAAGTATCAACTTTACTTTAATATGTTTATACCATAATTAAGTATAAATAGTATCAATATAATATCTAAAGAATACCATGACCACACAATTAGGTGTAAGATATGGTGATATTTTGGAAGTCTTCTTATCAATAAGATAATGAGAAACTTGCTCCTCTAATTGGCCCAAATCATTTAGATATCAAAGCATTTTTTTAGTTTCCTGAATATCACATTGATCTTAATTTGTACCTTAATCTTGTCCTATATAAGTTTGATTAGTTTTTGGTGTTTAGGAGCATCTATATTCTCAATTAGGTATCATATACTCCGAGTTAACAGATATTCATCATTGAATTTTCTCACCATGTCCACGTTTATCACTTTAAGGTCTATGTTAAGTGTAAAAGAACCAAATGTCAAATTCATGACTTTATCATATATAATCAAACTTCTATGATAACTCGGTTAGCAGATGTCCTAGAACATAGCTTACATTCATTGTTTTTCCATATTCTTTAAGCATATTGTAAAGAAAATTCTAAGGTTTCATGATGCTTTAACCATAATATGCTTTAGATATAATAGATCACAAGGTATGACCATGTCATTCTTTTTAAATCTCCTTATAATGGAATATGTGATGACATAGTGCAAGTAACAAACAACAATATATATGATTTCCCTATTTATAGACCCCATAAATGGATTTATCCTACAATGTATTCCTATTATATTTTAGTATTTACCTTAGGGATATCATTTGATCATAGTTTATCCTTATATGGAACAACTTTGGTTTGGTATAAGGATTAAAACCCATCCTTCACTACAAACTCATCAAATGACATGTTTTAGTTTTTGTTTCATAACAAAAAGCTAGCGGTACCTTTATCATTCAAGCCTAAATTTTTATAGACAATTAATAAAATTTCTAAAGCTATTTTATTATGGCACAACTCTTCCATTCTAAAGAATTTAGTCCATCCTTTTTCTTGACGATCATAATGAAATAGCTATTTTAAGAAAAAATGGATGGGGAACATTTAAAGGAAAAACATTGAACATTTAATACAAAATGGTGGGTACTTGAAAATACATAGGATAAGAAAGCTAGAACACAAGAGATTACTAATATTAAGCACTAAGAAGGGCAAAGGTGGGTGAGTTTCTATCACACTAAAGAGAAAAGAAAATTCATTAAATATTTTATATAAAAATATATGGAAAAAGATAACTCATCAAAATACCATAGATGTATACAAAAAGTGTATCACCTTTACTTTAATATGTAAATATCACAATTAAGTATAAACAATACTATGACTTCATCAAAACAAAAAACTCCTAATTGATAATTGTTTTTAAGTAATACAAAATAATAGCTATTTTTTCAACTTTTTAAGTAATATTTAAAGTTGTTAATTATTTTGACCATAAATTAACTTCCTTGGCAGTTGATTAACTAAGTCTCGCTAATATCCCTAAGAGACATTTCTCATTTTTAGAAAAACAAGATATGATATCCCTAAGAGACATTTCATCTACCAATCTATAGGCAACCTGAATTCATCTCTAGCTAACAACAAAACCACTATATTTTTTCATTATTCACTAACATAAACACATTCAAAAAAATAATGAATCAACCACAGTTTAAAAAATGTAGAATATTGTCACAAAAATGAAGCAACCGACATTCATATACCATTTAACAACAAAATTTCTCACAAAAAATAAACCCGAGAGCTACTAGATGGACAACTAACCTTGACTTAACTAAAGAAGATGGAAGAGGCACGAGAGCAAAGCATGGACAGCGGAACCTGGACGGTGGAAGAGAGAAAGCCGATGGTGACAAAGAAGAAAATAACAAAAAAATGACGCAAAGGAGAGGGAATGGGGTCTTCTGGTGGCTTTAAATTTTTACGAAAATGACCTCATTTTGTGTTAAACCAAATGATGTTGTTTTCATTTTATTAAAAATATTAAGGCCGAAGACCCAACGATGACGTTTAACTTTAATTTTTACCGACGAAATGTACTTTTACCGACAGACATTTATTTTATTAGTACACCCCGACCCTTATTTTGCCGCCAACCATTGTCGCCTATTTTTATGATAAACTTTACAATTCCATAGCTATATTTTGTCACTAAAATAACAGGGATAATTTCCCTCCACTTTTACTGACAAATATTTTGTCCGTTGTAAAATGGCATTTTTTTCTACCAACTTTACTAATGGATAGTCAAATTCTATCACTAATTTACTACAACAATTTGTCGATCGGTAAGTTATAATTTTCTTATAGTGGTCTCCTATTGTGCTTCTTTTAATATAGTTATACAATACAAAAGTTGTACAAATTATTCTATTTTGATTTATCAATGAATACTTAGGCATTTTCTCCAATATCTTCCATCAAGCTTTAAGAACACCGAAAGCTCTCTCAATACAACTTCTTAATGATGAATGGACTTGATTAAAAGCTTCTTGAGATCCTATTAGATTTGCACCACAAAAATCCAATTGATGATACCTTAACTTTGGGTAAGGTGTCAAATATCCTTCTCTTTCCAGATAGCCTTTGTTAATTAAGTAATATTTACCTAAGTCCTATACAGGTAATACAATTAATATGGATGATATTATAAAAAGTCTAAATCATAAATAGCAATTCCTACAAATCTTATAATTACGTATCGGTGATTTTGAAATTTTGAGTATCGGATTACCCATTATATCAAGGAAAATACAAGAATCATGTATTGATCCCCCTAGCCTGCTAAAACATACGTGAAAAGTTACATGCTGCCAATATATTTGTAGTTGTTATTCCTTTTCGACCTCTATATCGCATTTTTTCCTAATCTATAACAACTACTGCTATATGTGTACCATCAATAGCTTCAATGCAAACCTAATATAAAACAATAATCATAAGACGATAAAACAACAATTTTTAATGAAAAATATAATGAAGGGTGAGGGGAAACATATTCAGTTACCTTAAAATGTGACATATATCTAGCATCATTAGCGATTTATAGTGGAATCTTCTTGAATCGAGAATTTTTTGGTACGAGTATATCCATTGAAAATCCATCCATGACACTCAAAACTTCTTTGAAAACTCTGCTTACAGTTTCACCAAAATGTTGAAAGCATTTTTGGGTATCTCTACTAAGGGCATCTTTATTTAGGACATATATGAATAAACCCACTTTCTCCAAAATTGACATCCTATCCGAAGGCCTCAAACTACAATTGTTTTCCAAAACCATGCATAATTGATGAAATGTATTTGGATTCATCCTAAATGTATTAAAACATCATTTTTTATGACCATCCAATACTTCATTCATCCATAGTCCTCCTATTAGATAGGAAGTCATGCATGGTTCCTTGTATATATGATTCAAAAAATGCACACCTTTATAACCCGCTACACAAGCCATCAAATCCCAAAACTCATTCTCGTTGTCCAAAATTTGCTTTATTTGTAAATTGCACAACATTATCATCTATACCTACAAATCAACAAGTAAAATTATATTCTAAATAAATATGAAACTTGTATATCTAAATATTAATAAATAAATAATATAACACATAATAAAATTATAGATTACTAACAAGATAACATAATATAATAAAATAAGATAATCAAGTTTATAATGTCTCAAAAGACACCTTGTCAATATAAGTGCGTAAATCAGAAGAACAATAAACTAAACATATTGATGCATAGAAACTATGTTTAATGTTTCCTATGCTCCTCACGCTCATACATAAACTTAATCTATTCAACTCTTTTTGTATCATGTGGTAAACTGAGACGATAATGTCGTCATCTGATCATATCCAACCCAAATGTGGGATAAGGTTTGCTCAACAGTTTCAATGTTCAAGTTTGCTTAACCCAACAATCTCTTTCTATTTTCTTTGAAGAAGCCTATTTTCACCAATCAAATCCACCCAACTACTTAGAATCGAAACCATTGTTTGTCTTCAGAACTACCAACCCCTTTGTAGACCCATTACAACCAAGTTATCAAGAGAAAAAGGAGATTCTTTTACAATGAACTACCTGATTCAATCATGCGAGTTTTCTGTAGAAAAAGTGGTGTCAATTGCGGAGAAGATGAAGTTTTGGGTTTCAGATAGGTTTTGTCTCTTGTTAGAAACCATGGATTCACTAAATTTCTAAAACCAATTATAGTTGGAAAATATCCAGCAGAAATGCAAGACATTCTACAATCTAATTTGCCTGTGTATAGGATGCTTTAACTATAGCTACCACGAGTTCATAGAATGTAGGATGCTCCAAATGTGGTACATAGGCAACCCCTTTCCTTAGAGCAACTAAAATAGAACCATCAAATATGATCCATTTTCATACAATCCTATGTTTCATGTTTCTATCTTCTTCAGGATTATCAAATAAAAGTTAACTGAATCTGAAGGAGGGAAGACGGATGCACAGTCAAACTTGTACCTAGGTCCATCATTAATGTCATCTCTGAAATACATTATGCTATTCCTATAGGTTTTGGTGAGAATGAGGGCTTCAAACTTAGATGAGGACATGAACACACTGGACGTAGGTGTAGAGAAATATGGGAAGATTGATCAAATAGAGAGATGGACAACAACAGAAAAGCTTACCTACCAATCTTTAACCTCATCGATTGATACACCTCTTGTGTATATCTACTAATCCCACAATTTTAGGTGCTAGTTACTATTGACTTATGCATCACAGTACAACCACGGTTCCAAATCAAAGCAAGGCCATGTTATGAAACAAAGTTAACGAGCAATTTGGAGGTGTTGAGAAATAAGGGAAGAATGATGTAAGAAAGAGATGGACAACAACAAAAAAGCTTACCTACTAGTCTTTAACCTCATAGTTTGATACACTACTAATCTCATGATTTTGGGTGTTTTCTACTAATAAAGTTAAATTTGTATATACAATTAGAAGAATGAAATTTATCAAAATAGGATAAAATTATCTCTATTTCTATTTCTATCTCTATCTATCTTTATTTTTATCTCTTTAATAATTTGTAATAACTTTTAAACACAATCATCTTTTCGTCCCTTAACTTTTCAGTTGTTGTTTGAAAACTCTCCTCATAGTAGCATTTTCAAAAATAGGGAATTGGGTTTAATTCGTGAACTAAATTTGTTGATTACTAAACATAATTATCGGCTATTTGATGTAGGCAAATAGCTAAATACATCTCAATCTACTAAAAAAATAGCGGATCAGTTATTTATCAAACAAGGCGAATATCTTTCTCTTCACTGCGGGTTATCAAGTGACGCAACTTCAATTTATTTAACAGACACTTATCTCTTATGGTTAGTAAATATATCTACCGACTCGACAAAGCATAGACTTCCTTCAACCGAGATGTTGCTTTTATTTCACCAAAAGATAATAGTCAGTTTCTAGTTTGTTTATGCTGTTTCTTGATGCATTATTGAGCAGAATGGGGTATCACATCTTGTGAGTAGAATGGGGTATCAAATCTTGGGACCCCCCACCACTTACAAGTATCATATCAATCTGGAGATCTAATTCTTAATTGATTCATGTTCCTAACAATAATCTATTCTTGTACAAGGATTGTCTCACCGGGTTTCGTGTAAAATAAAATATTTGGTTCTCATTCTTGCTTTATTTTTAGTTTGTATGCGAACGTTGACAACTTGGCATGCGGAAAACGTCGGGAGACGTAGGCAGAACCAACTTGATAAAGCCTCCCAGCTCACGTCCCCACATGCTTCTTAGTTTTACAGAACTTCTCAACGACCTGATGTGCCTTGCTACGGCCATAGAAACTGACATTTCGTGGCTACTTTAAGGGCATGGATGATGGATCAGGATTATCGTAATATTGTCATCATACCAAACGATTTCTTGTCGTTTTGTAAGGCATTGTACTTCTTCTTTTCCTTTTTTTGGCTGTTTGACCGGCAGGTTTTATGGCTCCTAATTACCCAAAAAGAAATGTTTGTCATATAATTGTCTATGGGCACTAAAATTTATCATGCAATGATCTAGTTTAAATCGATGTTTTTAAAAGTGATTACTGGAACAAGAACCCAATCTGGCAACGGTTGAGTGTAGTTACTCGCTTTTTGGACCAGCTCAGGACATCGATCCCCAATCCAGCCAAAAATCACACAGGACTCACTTAGTGAATTTGGATCTCAATAGCTGTTTTACTTGGAGAATTGGGAAATGGGCCAGAAGCTTCAGTCTAGAGGCCCACTAATATCATCCACTAGGAATTAAGCAAAAAATTTGAAAAAGAAAATTTGTTGGTAATACTCTGGATGGGTGGGATTAGGCTTGACAATAGATAAGATTAGATTCAGTTCAGCCTAAACCCAACTCTAGAGTTGAAAATTGAAGCAAATTCAAATTTAACTCCAATTCTTATCAATGTAAGTTAAACATAATAAATTTGAACTAAGCTAAATCGGACTCGAACCCTTCTACCAAATTAAGTGGAGGAGCATGTTCAACCGTTTCATAATCATATGTTGTTGATTACTAGAAAGATAACGATCCAACTCTATTTTATTATATAAAATCCTAGATATTTTTTACTTCATAAATTCCTTTAAACTAAAACCTAATCCTTCATTTGTTAAAGTAAGTACAAATGATTTGATTCGTGATTAAATCGAAAACTTGCTTCCTTGTTAAGAATGTATTAGCAAAAGTTGAACCTGATAGTGAAATATTGTGATCAAACACTTTACCCATTCTTGATTGGTAATTAGAAAACAAATCTTACTACAAGTGTTAATGTTATAAACTTTTTTTGAAGCTCAGTCGTACAACTTCTGAAAATAATATTCAAATGCAACAGGTTTGTATCTTGGAGCCAACAAGATATTAATTGTCATATTATTAACAATAACCTTTCAATAACTATCAAAATTTCCCATCATCCTATTTGCCATTGTATCCTCATTAGAGGAAGTAAACTACTTAAATAATATTAACTTGATCTCACATATGTTAGAATATTATATATGAGGAGTTGGATATTTTATGTTTAAAAAATCAACAACAATGTTAAATTCCTTAAATTTTTGAAAATTTTATTTTTTAACTTATATCACAAATCTGTCGACAAATAAGTGTATTGAGAATCATTCTAATAAACATAATCATAAAATTAATGATGCAATCAAGCATTTTGAATGTATAATTAAATATTGTTGGTCAATCCAATCATAAATTTGATTAATTATGATCCCACGAGGGTAAACTAACTCTAAAAACTCAATATTATATCGCAAATATTTAACCTGTTCAAGTGTGTGGTTTAATACATTGCCCTATCACGAATTTATATATATATACATATAAATATATTGATAATCTTAAACCCATCCTTCATAAGTAAATTCATTATATACTTAAAATAAAGTATATGAAAGATCCTGACATCCATTAATAACCTTTTAATCTATAACTTATAACTTTGTTAATAATAACGTTATTTGTGCTACAAATTGTTCAAATTTATTATTGAAAAATTTGTGATAATGTTCCAATCTATCAAATAATCAACCGACACTTTTGTTAATCTACTACTTGGATAAGCCACTAGAATACAAACGAGCTTAATAAGTACAAGCAAATTTGCATACGAACTATAACAAAGCAAAATAAAATAACTACAAAAAAAGTCCAAGTGTTTACTTTAGGATACTACTACATAAAGAATGAGCATTGTTAATGCAATGTTATGTCACCAGCATATAACATTCTTTTGATTTCCAAATGTCCGTGTATTTAATATAATTAATATTTACTCAACATTAACCTATAATGTATTCATCATCATGCTCTTATATGCATCATAAATGTTGAAGATATCCTTCTTAACAATATTCTTAACATGGATCTTAAAATTAAATTGAAGTGATGTAACAAATATCTTGAAGTGACTATAATCCGTAGTTGAAAGTGGATATTCACACCTAATAATTATCTTTATAAGTAAATATTAAAATTTTCAGGATCATAGACTTTGGTAATCATTCATGTTTGTTTTTCAATAGATTAGGCATCAGAAATATCTAACCTCCTAATACTATTCATCTTCAATTACATGTATCGATATGCCTTTTCAAATATAAGGTTCCACCTATTAAACCTCCATTCAGCAACTTCTAGCAATACTTGTACTTCACCTTAATAATTCTCTCTCTTATTTTAGTCTTTATGAAGTCATTCCAAACACCAATTTATCAACTTTGAAGAGTTTTTATTTTTTTGAATTATTTCTTCATTTTTTAGGACTTATTAGCTCTTATATATGACTAATTTAAACCTTCCATTAGATTAGACTGTAGTAAAGGGTTAGCTTCACCTATCCGAATTAATTATAGAAAATAAAACTAGAACTATCGCTAATGTTCATACAATTGAAACACATTTGAATAAGGAAGCCAAATGTAATTAATTTGAAAGTTTACCTTACATATAGTGAAGGCTAAGCTCCACTACTCCTTCACAATATCAACTTACTAATGTTAGGGTGAAAGATCTTCATCTTCAAAGCAACTTGTAGAAACATTTGAATGGAATAAAAATTTGAAATTTTAGTAAAAGCTAACAGCTCCCTCAAAGGTTTAAGTAAGTCATACCCAACTAAGTACAACAAATATTGTTAAATGGAATAAGGAAAATCTATTCAATAAGACATATAAATGATCAAGTAAACGCAAATCTTAAGCTATATATATTAATGAAATTAGAAATTTGATTATATACACTCAATAAGACAATACTTGTTCATAATTTTACTAATGATATAACAAGTGGAATGAAAGCCACCACAATAACAATTAACTACAACATAAGTTTTAGATTACTGCTTACTTGCTTAATATGTATTTGAATATTAATTAGGATATAAAAATCCACAAAATTGTAATAATTAATAAGAATTGAAAGAAAGAAAAAAATTATAAGCCAATGTCCCTTTTTCTCCTTATAAATACAAAATACATATTATGTATTCTTCCTCAGTCACCCCTTCTCCTCTTCTTCTGTCACTTCATGAATAGAGACTTTCATGTCTTCTTCAACCTCTATGTCCTGTATCCTCTGTTCTTTATTCTCTTCTTCTTTAACTTCTAAAATAGAGACTTCCTTATATGCTTCAAACTCAATCTTTATTTGACCTCATCAATTCTTATGAATGAGCTACCCTCCTTTGGATTCTTTAATACTTTATTCATGCTGAATTCTACTTGTTCATCTCCAATCCAAAGTGTTAGGTTGTCTTCATGGACATTTACCAAAACTTTTTCAATGGTTAAAAATATTAAACCAAGTAGTTTTGATCCTCTTCAATATCTAGCATTATAAAATCCACAGGAATGATAAACTTATCCACTTATATAGATATATCCTCCACTACGCCAAATGATTTCTTTATCAACTGATCTGCCAATTGAACATGCATAGATGTTGGTTTCACATCTCTTAGCCCTTGTTTCCTAAAAATTGATAAAGGCATAAGGTTTATGCTTACGCCTAACTTGCATAAACATTTTGAAATCTTTAAATTACCAACTACACAGGTTATTGTAAAGCTCCCTAGATCTATCAATTGTGAGGGCATATGATTGGTAATTAAGGAGATGGAAGTTTCTATCATGGCTACCGTTTAATTATCATCCCAAGTCTGCTTGGCAGATAATAGGTCTTTAAGGAACTTCACATACTTGAGCCTGTGTTTCAACACTTCCATAACAGACAAGTAAATTTTCCATTTCTTCAGCTTTTCCATAAACTTTGCAAATGGTACATCTAATTTGTTCTTCTAAAGTCTTTATGGGATAGTATTTTCGGTGCATAAGGTGGAGGAGGAATGTATGGAGGGTCCTCATTCTTGTCTTCATCCTTTTTCTTCTTATTTTTTTCATGTACAAAGTGGGTTTAACTTGTCTTTCCATTGATTCTTCTAACTCTTTCCCACTCCTAAGTGTGATAACCTTACATTGCTCTCTTGGGTTTACTTGCATATTGCTCAAAAAGTTTTCCACACTTCTCTTACATAATTCCCTATAAAGCTGGCTCATTTGAACCTCTATTTTATGAATAGAAGAGGCATAATCGTTCGTTACTTACTCAAACTTCCCTTCCAATCTCTTCTGGCCTTTTCTGTGTTCATAAGCTTGTCTATGATCTTGTCCAATTTAAAATCCCATGAACTGGACTCATCTTATTGAAATCTTGGCAGACCTTGAATTCCTATTTGAGTTCTTGCATTGTTAGAACAAAAGAAATCTGGGTGGTTCTACCACCCTGGATTGTAAGTGTTTTAATAAGGATGATTACTTCCTTGACCAAATTGTGCCTCCTTGAAGTTCGCAATGATCCTTTGCTCCCAATGATATATTTCCGCCATCATCGTTATTTCTTTTTCTTTTTGGCATTTAACTTTTTGGATTCCTCATAGTTGCCTTATAATGTCCAAATCGATTTATCTTTAACTTTATGCCCAAACTTCCTTCTCTTTCTTTTTTTTAAATTTCTTATGATTAAGTACCACAATCATAAGACAAGGAAATAATTCCTTAAAACAAAGGTGTTCAAAAAGTCCAAAACTAATTTCCCAGCAACGGCACCAAAAACTTGTTGAGCAAGTTTTACTTCTAATAAAACCCCTAATATCTGCAAGTATACGGATCGTAAACTTGTAGTATTAAAGGTGTCAATCCCACGAGGAATTAGTGAATTAATTGAATCCTAATTTTTCTAAGGCCTAAAAGTGTAATTAAAATGAAAATAAAAATAAGTAGAAAATTAAGTAATTGAATATGGATAAATTAAAAGTGAAATTGTAAAATTAACACGAAGAAATCAAAATTGAGCACAACCAATTAACAACTCAAAAATCGCACAAGGAAGATTAATCAATAATGAGAAAGGAGGATTTATCCTATCATCTAATGCTAACTCGATCACTCTAAAGTTAATTCGGTATAGTTCCTAGAATTTTGAAGGATGGATTACTCTTTCTTAAGTTATAATCATTAACCCTAATTAAATTAACTTACTAAAATTTCAATCTCTCAATTAACAAAAACAACCCACAACCCAATTAGATTTTAAGCATTTTAATAAACAATTGGGTCCTCACACGAGATCTCTATATAAATTACCGATTTGATGGTTTGTTTGATCTATTAGATTGTTTAAGTCTCATAACCCAACCTAATAATTTTTTTATCAGTTAACTCTCTTAATTTATTACCAAAGCCTGCAAATACGACAAACAATCACAATACCCAATACATTAACATCAGAAGCAATCAAATTAACATTAATTCAAGAACAAATCCCTAAAAAAGTTTATAAAATCCTTAGCAAGATATTCAACATCCTCAAATCCAAAGCATACATTAAAATGAGATTAAAAATAAGAAGAAATAGAAAATAACTTCAGATGGCTTAGTTGGAGTAGCTGGATAGTAGTTGGCTAAACTCTCCTTCTCTCCCTTTTCCTTGTGTTCTTTCTCAAAATGGAAAATGAAGCCTTTTTTTTAATAGGGTTTCTTTTTCTTTTATAGTCTTTTTCTATTTAGGGTAGAAACTAGGTTTTACCCAGTCCAAATGTTTGAAATAACCCTAAACAATTTGAGTTCCAAAGCAGTCTCTGTGTCTATTGTCACACCTACCATGATCGTGGCTTTTAAAAATTGCTTGCTTCTGTCATGATTGTGACCAATGGCCCACATACCTACTTCTGTCATGATCGTGGCCTTCAGGGTTACAATTGTGGCCTTCCCTACTTGCTTCTGTCATAATCATGGCCTTCAGGGTCATGATCGTGGAACTTGTTCCTCCTCCAAACTTTCTCCAAATATTCTTCGGCCTTCTTCACCTATTCTTAAACGCTAACAAAATCATCAAAACAACTTAAACACACAACATTAAAGCTCGATATCGTGCTCTAACCCATATAACAATAAAAAATAAACATATAATCACACTAACGCAATTCTAAACCTAAACATGCACAAATCATCTAATTAACAACTAAAAGTATACTAAATTACCCACTAAAACATAATGCAACCTATAACTATCAATTTTTTAGAGGAGATGGTGAATAATTGTTGTCTTTAGACATTGGACTGAAATAGACAACAGTCAAACTTACGGGATCAGAAAGGATTGATTATTGTCAATTCAGTGACAACATTACAGACTGAAATCACTAATTTAACAAAGCAAATAAATAGCTTGTAAACCTCCCCTTAAGGTAATTCAACACAGATGCAAGTTATGTGGGCAAGATAATCAAGTTATAGTTGATTGCTTCTTAATGCAAAATAACAATGTGGAGCAACTTAACTATATAGGTTCATAATTTGGTTAATAAGGGAATAATCCTTATTCCAACACATATAATCCTAGGTAGAGGGACCACCCAAATTTTTCTTAGTCCAACAATGTAGGAACTTAGTTTAGGAATTAAGGCCCACTAAGATTTCAGCAAGAGAAGTCTAATATAATAGATTTCAAGATGGTAAAATTTATGAAGATAATGAATTCTAAATTTATGAGTCTAGAAGGGAAGTTTAAGCAAGTAGCGAAGAACCATGCCTCTTTTATTCACAACCTGGAGATTTAAGTGGGCCAACTTGCAAATGTATTATCTACAAGAAGTGTGGGGAGTCTTCCAAGTAATATCAAAGTAAATCCAAGGGAGAAACTCAAGGTAATGACACTTAGAAGTGGGAAAGAGCTTGAAGAACCAACAAATAGAAAAGCTGAAACCTTCCTTGTAAAGGACCAAGAATAATGGAAAAAGGATGAAGAAAAGAATGAGGACCATCCTTATATTGCTCCTCAAACATACCCACCTAAAATTCCATTCCCACAGAGATTACAGAAGAATAAATTGAATGCATAATTTGTAAAATTTGCGGAGAAGCTGAAGACTTTGCAAATTAACTTATTTCTTTTGGAGGCATTGGAACACATGCTGAAGTACGCGAAGTTTCTAAAAGAGATATTATCAAAAAAGCACACTTGGGAAGATAACCAAATGGTAGCATTGTTGGGAAGTTGTAGTGCCATTATCACCATTCACATGCCTTCTAAATTGAAAGATCTAAGGAGCTTTACGATACCTTGCGTAGTTGGTGACTTGAAATTTGCGAAGTGTCTATACGACTTAGGAAAAAGTATAAATCTTATGCCTTTGTCAATCTTTAAGAAACTAGGGCTAGACGATGTGAAGCCAACTTTGACTCTCATTCAATTGGCAGATCAATTGATCAAGAGACCATTTGTTGTGGTGGAAGATGTTATCATTAAAGTGGATAACTTAATTATTCCTATACACTTCATGGTACTTGATTTATGCTATGAAAAAGTTTTAATATTTTTAACCTCGAAAATACTACAAGTGCACGGGTCGTTCACATGGTACCTAGGGTATCGATCCCATGAGGAGGGTTAATCTAATCCTAAAATTTAAGGCTGAACTAAATCGCAAAAATTCAAAATAAACAACTAATGCCAAAAAATTAATTAATCAAACAATCAATTACGAGAATTAAAATTTAGAAATATAAACAGGATAGCAGCTTGCACAACCCGATCAAAAATCAACCTAGGAACTACCAATTGAGAGAAAGGGGGTTTTATATGACCATAATGAAACTCTAATTAATTATGCAATTATAGAATTACTGGGTCTAGATGGTCCTAGGGTAGATTACTCTGTCTCTAGTTATAATCTTTAACCTAATTTATAATCCCTAATTCAAATTATGGAATTGTGATCTCTCAATTCACAATTGACCCAAAACCTAAATTAGTTCTAAAATTGTCTAAAAACTACTAAAAACTTATGCACGATCTTTCGCTACACAAAATTAACGGTTTGATTTAATTCTTTACCTATCAAACTACCTAACTCTCATTAGCCCAATTTGATGATATTCACTCGGTTCACCCTTTTAGTTTGTTACCGAATTATTAAGAATAGCAATTAAATCACAAATAATTCAATAAAAACACAATAAATCGAATTTCATTAATATCAAAGACAAAAATCCCAAAGGTGAGTATAGACGAAAACTCAACATTCAACACAACCTATTATTAACAACTATCTCAATTTTATACATCAATAAAATTAAAATAACCATAAAATACGTCAGGAATGGAATAGCAGTGGCAGCGATAGTGGGAAACCTCTTGTTCCGGGAAGTACTTCACGTCAAGCTTCTTCTCCGTGTCTCTCTTCTTTCTTCTCCTTTCTCAATCTCTTGATAAACTCTCTAGGGATTCCAAATTTGGCTGATGTAAAAGGCTCTTCCAAGGCTGCTTCATCTATCCCTTATTTATACTTTAGAAGCCCTATGGTTGATTCGGGGTCAAAACGGTCTAAACAGTCTTGCAAAACTCAAGTGTTTGTGTCAGACTAACGTAGGACACAATCGTGGCCCTGCTTACCACGATCGTGGCTAGCGCCTAACCCTCTTTGTCATGATCGTGGCCCAAAGTACATGATCATGGCCTGGCACAGAGCTCTCTGTCACGATCGTGGCTTAGGTTTTGTTGGCTCGCCTCTTTCTGTCAAGATCGTGGCCTATTATGCCACGATCGTGGGTTATGTTTTTAGCTTAAAACTCTTCAAAACTTCTCCGTTCTTCGCTGTTTACCCTGAAACACTAACAAACTCATCAAGGTACCTAAAAAATATAACATTTAAGCTTAAAGATTCATACTAACCTATAAAAAACACTTAAACACATAAACTAACACAACTAAAAGATAAATACACACTAAACACTTAAATTAACACTAAATACTTAATAAATTGAACCCTAAAACATCATGCAAATCACAACTATCAATATGCTCACAATTAAACACTTGCTTGTCCTCAAGCAAACAAAATAACAAACACAAAACACACAATGCAATAAAAGGCAATGTCTTTGACTTCATGAAATAAATTTAATCATAAACACAATCATACAAGTTATATCTAATCATTAACATGCAAAATCTATGTTTAAGGGATTTAAACTAAATATACAATTTAATCGAGATCTAAGTGTTAATTTATTTACCCTTTTCAATTGCACACACACATTAATAATTCTTTGGTCCTCCAAACTCTGTAACTGTTCCTAATTATATTTTCATGAAAAGTCAAGCTTATTACAAGTACGGTAGGTTTTATTAAGGAAACACTTTTTTCATTCTTAAAAATAGGCTTAGTCTTTTACACAGAGGCAAATATTGGTAATGAATGTCGATCTTGTTAATCAAATAAGTCATGTTTTTATTAAACCGCTTGGTTGAAAAATCATTATAGCTTTTTGACGCGAAGGTACACATTTATGATGTGTGTCGATCAAGTTACTCAGCTATATCACATTTTCAACTGGCTACTAACTCTATTAATAACCTGAAGGCCAGCGGAATAGTGATTTATTTAACAAAAAATACTTTTTTATTATTACCCACCTTGTTGTTTAAGCTACTCATTTCCATGAAAAATACTAGTTAAGCTAAGTTAAAAGGCCTCAAATTATGAATGAATATGACAGCCTATAGGGTGCTAAATTTACACTAAATCCTAATTAAGCTGTATATTTATCCAAAGACTCCCAATACACTAATTTTGTGAGCTAATGATTATTCACAACCTAATAGACTATGTTCAAAATTAAATAAATTTCACTCCATCTAAGTCATTGACACATTCATACAGTTCACAAAATGCAACTTAATAACTGTCATACAATATGCAAAATCACATTCAAAAGCAAAACTTATAACCCTCCCCAAACTTGAACAACACATTGTCCTTAATGTGTGAATGAACCACACAAGTGCATAAAAGATAAGAAAAAATAGAAATTAAAGTAGACAAAAAATAAAATAAAATAACATAAAAATTAGAACTGAAGGCTAATTTGAAAAGAAACTTAAATGGGTTAAACACAAATCCTATGGAGATTAAGGTGGTGATGGTATCGGAGGCAATAATTGAATGCCCTAAGCCTCAAAATATCGGTAGATCCGACAGATATCCTGGCTCTGGCGGTGTTGTGTCTGGGCCATCTCCTTCACCATTCTAGTGTTTTCCATGAGTGTTTCATTATTTTAAGAGATTGCATCTAAAACCTCCTTCTAGTCATGTTCTTCTTCCTCTTCCTTAGACTCTTCAATGGTAGAGTCTTCCTCTGCTTGCCAAGGCAGCACTGAGTTCGAACTCGCCTGACTTGTCTTGATTCTAACATGTGTCTTTTTGTTGATTTCCCTAAGTTCCATGTTGTGGGAATGAAGGATCTCAGCTTGCCATAAGTGGTGATGGTTTAGGAATTCTGGGAGATGAACAGTTAATCCCCTCCATTCCATGCCAAAATATTCTGCAATGGTAGACACTGTATACCCCATTCCTAGATTATTGCTCCTCTTGCGCGGAGTTGCAACAATGACATTTAGCATATGTGTAGATGTGCATACTGGAAAACTGTGGTCCATGCACCACAATATAAGAAATTCCTTTTTGGAACACTTGTTGGTTTCAATTTTATCGAAAACTACCTGACACATAAATTTGTGCATCAACAAGTGTTCGTGGGACCTTATAATATTTTTATAAGCATTCTTGGCATGAAATTGTTCAATTCCAGTAAGCTCATTCCAGTATTGAGAAGGATAAAAGTCTTCATGATGATCGATGATGGAGGATTCGGGGAATCCACACCTCTCGCACATGATTTCTACATTTAATTCATAGGCTCGTCGTCCCAACCTAAACCACAATTCTTTTGGATTCCTAGGGTCGTAGGTCAAAGAAGGGAAAAATTCCATTGTAAACTCTTGACAAGCAGGAAATTGAAATCATATGAATTGGGCCCACTGGATCCTCTCAACTAGGTTTTGTACTTGCTCACACAACTATAGCCTATCGAGTGTGTCAAAATCAAAGTACTTAGGAACTACAATTTGTCTAGCATGAAGGGATCAAAAATGAATACCTTCCTCCTGTGTGTAGATTGAGAAGGGCGGGCTAAAGTCTGCTGCGCGGTTTCTTCGTCCATATCCTGTAACTTGCTGGCGTCCATATGGCTCCCATCAGGCTGATTGTTTAATGCGCGGCATAATTGGGTAGAATTTAGGGGTTGAAATTTTTTTTAGAGATATAGGAGAGTGTTTTTAAGGCTAAAGTCTAGAGAGATAAAGTTTAAAATGAAAGTGAATGTAAAAGGTAAGTTAGAACTGAATATATAGGTGGTCACAAGGGTTAAATGAAAAAAAAAGTTTTTAAAATGCATCCTCCCCATTTTTGCATAGTCGCAAGTCACGATCATAGCCTACTGTTTTTCCCTTGTTCTGTATAGTCGCAGGCCACGACCGCGGCGTGTAGTTTTTCCACTCTCTTTGATTTCTTTTTCTTCTTTGTTCTTTTCCAATCTTTTCGATTTCACTTCTTGATTCTTTTGTAGCCCCTTTTCACCTCTTTTTAATTATTTGCTCAGTCCATCCACTTTATTTCAAATTTCTATTCCTTCTTGATTTTATTCAAAACAAAAATAATCCTAACTACCTAATTCAAACGTTTGAACTAAATAATAAAAGTACTACTTTTCTATGGGTTGCCTCCCATACAGCGCTTCTTTTAATATCAGTAGCTCGACGTTCCTTTAAGCTCATAGTGGTTCGAATCCAAGTCGTAATGGTAGCGTAGTCATTAATCGCAAAGTTTGCACTGGAGCTACCATGCTACAGGTCCCACCTTCTTTACAATTCTACTTTCCTTGCCTTCTTCTTCGCAAGTGCTTCTTCTTGAAAGCGTTCCCGGGATCCTCGATATCTTCCCATTCTCCTCGAGGTTCGGTTTCCTTGATATCCATTGGAGGTGAAGGAGATCCGTACTCTCTTCTAGCCACCTTAAAGGTCAATTTCTCCTTTCCTATTTGTAGAGTTAATTCACTGCAATTGACATCAATGATTGAACGCGCAGTGGCTAAGAACAGTCGTCCAAGAACTATCGGGGTATCCCCATCTTCGCTAATGTCCAATATGTAGAAGTCTGTTGGAAAGATATATTTGTCAACTTTTACTGGCACATCCTTTATAATCCCCATTGGTTTATGCATTGTTCTGTCGGTCGTCTTTACTAAAAACTTGGTGGGTACTAACTCTTGTAACCCTAGCTTTAGACTAAAAGTGTAGGGTATCATGTTTATACCCATGCCTAAATCTGCGAATGGCCTATCTATGACGATTCTATTAAGGCTACAGGGGATGAAAAAGTCCCCTCGATCCTCCTTCTTCTGCACGATGTTAGGGTCTTTTTCCGATACTTGCTCCTAAACCTTCTTTTTGACGGATTCCTTTAATCTGAGGTCTGTCCGTAGTTGTTTCATCACTTCCTTGACCTAGTTGGATCCAATCTCCTATAATTTCCTAACTGCCCTCTTTGCATATAACTCCTGTTGCTGCACAATAGGGAACGAAAATACACGTCGAGTTGCCTTAAGTGACTCGATTACGTGCTCACTTGGAAAGTCTTCTTTAATTGCTTGATTTTCTTCTTCATCTTCTCCTCCCTTTACCTTCTCAGGTTCCTCATCCTAGGTTTTGCTGATTGCCATGATCCGTTCTTTCGGATTAGACTCGATGTTGCTTGGAAAAGTTCCAGCATTCCGAGTAGACATTGCTTCTGCGAGTTGGCCTACTTGGACTTCTCGATTATGTATGGATGAGGCATGGTTCTTCGTGACTTGCTCGAATTTGCTCTCGAAAAATTGATATTTGTTTAATTTTTTATACATTTAATCCTTTACACTTAGCGATTAATGACATGAAATGACTTAAGATACTTACTTTAATTCATTTATGATTTTAGGGACAATATGGAAACAAAGAAATTAAAGTGAGTCGAAAGAGATATATTTTGGCTATTTTCTGAAAATTAATTTTTACTTGTCTTCATGGAGTAGGAATAATAAATATTAGAGCAAGTAATTAATGCCAAAAAAATAGGACATATGTTGAAAATACAAAGAATATTAAAGATGAAGTATGCAGTAGTCTATGAGCTAAACGACAGAGTGAGTTAAATGCAAGCAACATAAGTTTCATGCAAGCAAAACGACGTGGAAGAGAGGAGTAGAAGCATGAATAAAATGACTCAAAAGCCAAGAGTAAAATGGCAGTGTAAGAACCAAAATAAAACGCAGTTCATTTGCGTATAACACAAGCAACGTCTGCGTTTAACGTAGTTGTCGCAAAAGCCAAGAGTAAAATAGCAGTGTAAGAACCAAAATAAAACACAGTTCATTTGCGTATAACACAAGCAACGTCTGCATTTAACGTAGACAACTACGTTAAATGCAAATGTTTTCCATGAGACAAAGAGAGGGCAGTAGGTCTTGAAGTGACATGAAAAGTAGCTAGCAAGAGGTGTGTTAATTTGTCCCATCAAAGGAACAGTGAGACGAGAGCTGCGGTGGAAGAAATAAAAGGAAGTAGCGTGTATAGTAGTTTGGGACATGAGACTTTTTTTGTCCTGTCAAATACACAGTGGAGAGAAATAGAAGAGAGTTGTGTGGCAATAGGAAATAAAGAAGAAAAGTGGCGGCAGAGAAGAGAAGATCGGAGATGGGAACAGTAACTTGAGACGTATATCTTTATTTGTCACATCATGTAATAATGCTGTGAATAGTGAGTTAATAGAAGTGAGCAAAAGCTTGCTGTGATTGAGGTTTAAAGGGGGTTTTGGTTCCGCTATTAATAGGGCTTGAAACATTTTTCCAGAAGAGACCTATGGAGGAGTAATATCTCAACATTGTTTCAGAGGTGACATCGATGCCGATGACCCAGGTTAAGTGTATTTTTCAATTTTTGTTGTTTTCTTTCTCTCATTAGAAATTGATTATGTTATTCTATTTTAATTGATTTGGGTTTTGTGTATGGATAATCGGGTTTTTATTATTGTTTGGTTATTTTTGTATGAACCCATAGGGTATTGTGAAAGAATGATTTTAATGCGTTCATTAAATTGTTTGATTGCATATCCATTGCTAGAATTTCGATGTGATCCAAAATTGTTATGTTGAAATTCATGTGTAGCGACTAATGATTTGTAATCATTAGGGAGGACATGACCTAGGTTAAATGACGCATCATATGTAGTTGTTGCCTTGATTAATCGCTTTCCTAATTTTTAATGCTAATGCCTAATTAAATCTAGAGATCGTATCCTAGATTATTTGATGGTTAGGTTTAATCAACGATCGTATCTTGATTAAACAAAACCTAAGGAAAAGCTCGGGTTAATTATTAACCTACGATTAATAGTTTCTATAAGAGGTTTGAGAAAAACAAATCAATGAAATATGCTTAATTAGAGTGTAGGTCGAGATTGAACCAAAGAACCGGATCCCTACCAAATTCCCCAATTTTACCATTTTTCATATATTTTCTTTAATTTGTTTTTTATTAGTTAAATTCATTTTATTTTCTTATTCCAAAATTCAAAACCCCACTTTTTTCCTAAACATCGATTAATTTCATTTCAAAAGCTAATCTAGCACTCCCTGTGGGATCGACCTAGACTCATCACTGCTACAGTAGTAGTCTAGTTATTTTATTTTGACTAGCGTTATGATGCACCCGTCAATTTTGGCACCGTTGCCAGGGAGTGTGGTGTTTTAGTTTTAGTTTTAGTTTTTGATTTAATTGGTGTTTTTTATATATTTATTCGTAATTAATTTCTTTTCAATTATTTCGTGATCTTTTCTTTATTGTGTTTTGTGTTTGTGTTTTATAAAAAATTAAAAAAATTCGATATGGACAGAGGTAATTTCATTTATAATTCATATTCTCAATCTTATTACAATGTTTGGACTGATCAACCTAACTTTTGTTATGGATTGGATGATCATCAGAATTATTTCCATGATAGTTTACAGGACACACAACAATTCTCATACAGACTAGAAGCTTCCTATCATGACTCCGGTCCATCTCTGGAAGAGTTGATTGATATAATGAATGTTAATACTTTGCAATTGCGGAAAAATACTCTACAATTCCAGCATGATGGAGGGCAATTTCTAAAAACTACATGCTCTAATGCCCAAGATTCGAAGAGCCAACACGACTCAAGTACATCTCTAGAAGAAATGCTTAATATTATGGCTGCTAACAATCTTCAAATTCGGTAGGATATGCAGCAGTTCTAACAAAATAAGCAACAACTGTTTCAGCAAAATGTACAGCAAATATGAGGATGCTTTGCAATTCCAGTAAGATGCATTGCCTCGATGGGGAGATATCAATCATTTGGAGCCACAAAGAGAAGAGGAGTAGTCGTATCAACCTGAGGTGTACCCAATGGCCATTTGTGCGGAAACTTTACAAATTGATGAGGAGCTTGAGAATATTGAGGTCAACCCTCAACGAATTGCTTGTGTAGAAGAAGTAGAGGAGGAGATCGAAGCAGAAAAAGCTATATCATTTAGCTCAGAGGTAAGTACTGAGTCTGTAATTATATTCGATACTAACCCTTCACCTTTACCTAGTAGGTTTAAAGAATTAAATGAAAAAAAGGCGAAGAGTCATTCGAATTATTTCAAAAGGACGAGGACACATACATTAAAGCTAGCATTAAACGCTAGTGTTTAGGGAAAAAAAGCGCATAAGAGGGCAACAACTGAGGGTTTGGTGTGTACAGGGAGAGAAGAACCTGGGACTTTATTCATTCCATCAGCGACAGTCAGGATCAACTTAAAAACGGAGAGTAGCATAGCTGGGGGGCATGAAGAGGAGAGCTGCGAGCGACTTGTGGCTTGCGGCTGAGAAGTGAAGTAAAGAGAAGAGTGGAGGTGACTTGGTGTGGCTTGAAAGAAAGAGAACTACAGCTAGGAATGGCATGAGAGAAGAGTGAAGAGAGCTGCGGGTAAAAAAGAGTTGCGTGAACAGTGGAGTAGACAAAAATGATAAAGTTTATTTGTCCCATCGTGAACAGTAGATAGAGTAAAAGCTTACGATAGTGAGGTTTTCAGGGGGGTCTTCGACTGGGGAAATAAGTAAGGGGATGACGCATTTTTCTTGAAATATAACCATGGAAGGCTAAGATCCTAACACTAGTTCAGAGGTAATATCGGCATTGATGACCCAGGTTAAGTATTTTTTTTATTGTTTTTTGTTTCTTTCTCTTATTAGAAATTGATTATGTTATCCTATATTAATTGATTTGGGTTTTGTGTATGGATAATCAGATTTTTGTTATTATTCAGTTATTTGTGTATGAACCCATTGAGATTGTGAAAGGATGATTTTAATACGTTCATTGAATCGTTTGATTGTATACCCATTGCTAGAATTTCGATATAATCTGTAATTGTTATATTGAAATTCAAATGTAGTGACTAATGATTCGTAATCATTAGGGATGACATGACTTAGGTTAAATGACGCATCGTATGTGGTTGTTGCCTTGATTAATCGATTTTCCTAATTCTTAATGCTACTACCTAATTAAATCTAGAGATCATATCCTAGGTTATTCGGTGGATTGGTTTAATCAATGATCGTATCTTGATTAAACAAAACCTAAGGGAAAACTCGGGGCTAATTATTAACCCACGATTAATAGTTTCTAGGAGAGATTTGAGAACAACAAATCAATAAAATATGCTTAATTAGGGTGTAGGCCGAGATTGAACCAAAGAACCAGATCCCTACCGAATTCCCCAATTTTACCTTTTTCGTATATTTTCTTTAATTTGTTTTTTTAATTAGTTAAATTTGTTTTATTTTCTTATTCCAAAATTCAAAGCCCCCCATTTTTCCTAAAAATTGATTAATTTCATTTCATAAGCTAATCGAACACTCCCTGTGGAATTGACCTAGGCTCACCATTGCTACATTAGTAGTCTACTTATTTTAATTTGACTAGCGCTACTACACGCCGGTCAGTTGTCTAGTGTTGTTCAGAGGGATATGATTAAACCTTTTTCTATGATTTCTCTAACCAGGGTTACAAGTTCTACAAAAGGGATCATTCTTCTACTTGGTGTTATTGACATAGTTAACCTATTCAACAAATAAATCAGGAAAAAATGAACTATCCAATTGAAAGTAAATAGATAAGTTTTCTTAGAGATCCACATATATCACAAGAAAAATTAGGTGTTCCCATAAAATTTATTGTCATGTGATCACATTTATAAGATAAAACATTAACCTTAAAAGTAAGAATATTCATACCTATCTGGAGCCTTCTTTTTGGAATGATTCTTTTATTCGAAATTGGTAATGGTTTTGGGCCATGTCCCAGATCAAATTGTATGCTTCATCCATATTTTATTTATGAGAGCACCATAAGCAACAACATCTATAAGATCTTAGTATTATAGGACATCATATTAAAGAATGTTGGAGATAAGAGAGGGCATTAACTTAAAGTTGTTGGCTTCAATATTGGGCCTTGTAATGCTTAAACTAATCCCTTGAGCACATTGATGTAACAAAATCTTTCAAAGATCATATATTTTTTATAACCATCTTTTCTTCTTTAGCTTTTGTTAGTGTCTAGAGTCTTCTTCTTATATGGTAATTTAATCTTATAGTCTAATTCAACAAGATTCACAAGAATTTTAGACTGTCTCATATAAGAAGTGAATTGTAAAAGAAAAAGGATGGAGAAAAATCAACAAGTAATAATGAAATAAAATAAAAAATAAAAAGCTCTAGTTTAATCATTGTCTAAATTAAATCAATATTAACCATATCTAGTCCCTGACAACAATGCCAAAAGCTTAACGTGTGTATTTTATACTACAAGTGAATGACATATTTATAGCTAGCAATAGTAAGTATAGGTCGATCCCACAAGGATTAGTTATTGATTATTAATCCTTCACTAACCTATTTTTCTAGAATATCAAGTATGATTGATTAAAAGGGAAAAAATTAAACATTTATAAACACCAAATCAAAGTAATGATTAAGTAAAAAACAATTTATGAATAAGCATGATCTAGGTAAGATATTCTTTATGAGTTCACCATGTTTCTATCTCACTCTGATTTAAGGAACAATTCTAGTTTCTTAGACTGATAAGAATTTCTAAGTTACAATTTTACTTTGTCTTGACTAATATAACCCTTATTCTTAAATCAAACCAACTGAAATCTCTTTCTAATCAAGATACACTGAGAATGTATTAATCTAATTTGTAAATTCTTATGATGAACCAAAATGTTTATACGATTCTCTCTTAAGTAACTCACTTAACTCTCATCATTTGTATTGCGATCTAACCATACACATCATCTCTCGATCTCAATGTATGAATCTCATTGTTTAACCTTCAACTTTCGTTCCTTCAATTTAATCAATATAAGAAATGAATAATAATAAAGAAAATTAGGTAAGTCATTAAATTAAAATAACAATTTAAAAAATTACATCCTCGGATCCATTCCATACAAATGTGTACCCTAATTTGTTTATGAATGAATAAGAAAGAATAACATGAAATTAATAAAGAACTAAAGATAAAGAATTCATCATCATGAATTATGAATCTTAAATTCTTTTTGAATCTTATTGAAGTCCTTCTTCTTTCGATATTGTCTTTTCTTGATCTCTAAATGTTGCATTTAACTTCTAATTGACTTTTTTAACCTTTAAAATCCTCTGAGCCCAAAATATCCTTTCTTTACTAATGCCTTTTCTTTTTAATAAATAAAACTCTAATTTTTAGTGCCAAACATGACCCTAACGTAGGATTGTGTATATAATGTGTATACCCCAAGTTGGTGAACAAAAGTTGAACACATGAATATGTTATCTAAGAGAAGAGAAACATAATTTCCCTTTGTTGAACACGACTCCAATACTAGATCATGTATGTTGCATGTTCCTTTAATGATAGATTTCTAAGAGAAAAGAAAGGAATATAGTGGAACATAATCAGTAATAAGATGTTGTGCTCTTATCATATTTTTTTAATAGGTTAAACATAGGGACCTATAAGCTAAGTCAGGAAAATTAAAATATTACCCTTTTGTAAACAACCTAAAAAATGTATCATATATGTAACATCCCACTTCGATAGAGCACATACCGAACATTCTAGAGAACATGTGAGTACATACCCCACAGAAACAGCATGTTAAGGTAGTCACATCATTTATCATGACATCATATAAAACATAAACATTTCAGAAAAACTAAGTTCCCTCATTTCATTCATGAATATAAGCATACATTGTTATTACATTCCTTACATTTGATTCATAAACATAAATATCCATTTTGTTATTACACCCATAACTTTTATTTATACAATACATAACATGTCAAAGTTCGCAACTCTATACAATGTGTACTGGACCAAAATATTCTATCTAGACACTTCAGTATCAGCTGACTAGACCATTGAACCATTTTTGGTTCAAAAATGGACAATGCTAGGTTGCTACTAGATTGTCTTAGAGATTAGGTTGTTCTGGCACCTGAAAATCAACAATGTAATTTTGATGAGTTTGCGAACTAAGTGAGTGAACCATCATCGTTGTGTTCACTCAAGTTAGGACACAATATCGTAAACATATATAATCTAAGTTCTCAAACACATCATATTATTTAAACTCAAATCTTAATTACACATCATTTAATTTTCTACCAAATCACAATATATGTGTCTCACATTTTAACAACCACATTGGAAACACAAACATTTTATATTACTATTTCAACATAATTTAGTAAATTTCTCACAACAGTTCACACACACACACACACACACACACATACATACACACACACACACACACACACACACATGTGTGCAATTGCACATGTGACTCCACTTTCTTTTTAATTTTGTTATGACCGAGCGCCTATTTAACTGTCCCATATCTGTTGTGGATATCGAGCTCATTTCAGATGCTGTCCTATATCCTATAGGTATTAGGCTCATTAATCGTTGAGCCTGTGGCTCTATGTGCACAATTCTGAGCTTTAAGCTCCTTTTTCAATTTGATCACTTCGGTCACAACTCCTTTATCTGATCATGCATATCAATGTCACGACATGCATCATTTTATATAATATGCTAGCAATCACTTCCATCCAGTGTACATAGTCATTTATCACATTTTTTGGAGCCTAGTCTGACATTCAACATTCAGCTGGTCATTTATTTCCCATATTCACATGCACATAATTAACACTCCCAATACAATCCCAAATATTGAACTCCTTGGACAATCAATTGTTCGAAATCATCATTATCACAATCATATCGAAATCATTTTAATATATATAGATAAAAGGATAAAAAAACAATTCAAACAGAATCACATATCTAATTGAGATCACACATCTAGGTTACTCACAGTATGCTCCAAATTAGATATTGCCTTGACGATCCTGCAATGTTTGGATGCTGTCTGTCAATTTGTGCTTCTATATCATACAATACATTCATTTTTACACATTAATAACTTGTTTAATCAAATGAGTACTCAATCATACACATGTATATGTGTTATGTTCAATGCATGCTCAATTGACTATCCCAGGTATATAACCTTATTCACAAGTCTTGTTCATTCATTCATCATAGCTTATATATATATATATATATACACATATATATACATATATCTTGTTTGCAATTAGGTTATACTTTAAGTAATTTTGGTTACTCTCAATTGATCAATCATACATTCACTAATCCTTTTCTAGCATTATAATTGCAAATTTCCCAATTCTCATTCAATCATTCCTAATTCTCTACCTGTATCCTTTGAATCACATTTGCATTCATAAGGATATCTCTATATGATTAACAACTTATACTTCTCAAATTAATATACATGGATATCAAACAATCCAATCCTCAAGTTATAACATCAATTATCAACCTAAACTCATCAATTACAAGATGAGGGTTACGAAATTTTAGCAAAACTTTAAGGGTTTTAGGGATTGTGTAAAAGTGTCATAGGTGGGAGGAAATAAGGAGAAACACTAAACCAAAACATGAAAGATGGTGATCTTACAAGAGTAAGAAATGTGGGTAAGATGTATGGTGAAGAAGATAGACAAGTGTCATGCAAAGTGTCAAGCTTAGAGCCATGCTATGTGTTTTTCTACTACACTCCCAATTGTCACTTCCTTATTAGTCCATTTGTCATTTAATATCTAGACCATATGTCACTCAACTAAACCTCCATTTGTCACTCTTTTATGCAAACCAGTTGTCACTCTATTATTGATGCCACATGTCACCATCTCGTAGGCTCATTCAACATAAATTCCCATGTATCATTTTATCTTGCCCAGTTAACACTTTTCTTAGACTAAATGCACATATCACTTTATCAATCACTCAATTAGAACAATAAATTCCTAATTCACTAATTATAATTCATCAAACAAAATTCAAGACATAATCAACACACAAGCATGTCATAATATTTAAGATTTTCACGTCATAATATTTAAGATTTTTCATACCCTGGGATATATTAGTGAGTGCATGTACTATTTTTATAATGTCCCTATATCATATTTCACGTGTATATGCAAATGTGATGTATGCAAATGAAATCCACTTCCTAAATTCTTATACGATGACTTAATCTAACAGTTAAATTTCTAAGTATAACAATGGGCTACTACAATTCTCCCCCTTAAGAAGTTTCTTCCTCGAATTTTTTTTACCTGATTGATTAAGCAAATGGGGGTACTGCTTTCTTTTGTTCTCTTCAGTCTCCCATGTAGCTTCTTCTCTCGAATGATTCCTCCGAAGAACTTTAACCAATAGGATTATTCAGTTTCTCAATTATTAGTTGAATATCCCACTATCTTGACTGGCTCTTCTACATAACTCAAATTACTTGCAATCTCTGCTGCGTATTTAGGTATCACATAGGTTAGGTCTGATCGATATCTTTTGAGCATACTAATGTGGAACACATTGTGAATCTGAGCCATCTATGTTGGTAGTTCTAATCTGTATGCCAATAGTCCAAGTCTCTCTATGATCTCATATGGACCAATGTATCTAGGGCTCAATTTACCCTTTTTACCAAACCTTAGCACTCCTATCTTAAGGTGATACTCTTAAAATCACTTTGTCTCCCATTTGATGCTCTATATCTCTCCGATGTTGATCTGCATAACTTTTCGGCTTATCTTGAGCTGCTTTGACTCTACTGCGGGTTAACTTCGCCTTTTCAATAGTATCTTGAATTAACTCTGGGCCTTCAATATGTAACACCCCAACACCCTGGAAGTATTATAGCATGTCTAGAGTGTATTAAAAAGTGAACATAATGAATTAAGTACATCTTAGTAAGAGATGTAAATGTACTTAATGTAAAAGACAAGGGTAAATGGATAATTTGTTCGCTTCAGTATGGACATACATATTTAGACGTGAAATATATATGGAAATTTTTTAGATGTTTGCTCACTTTTTTATAAATGTGATGTGAGGGGAATTGATAAAACAAGCATTCCATAAGTAAATGAGATGTTTTTGGTTAGATTGGATGTATTTTTGTGTTGTTCTTGTATGATAAGACCGAAGTTAGTTGATTTGGGATGTGTACCTCGTTAAATGGATAGGCACCACTGAATAGAATTCTATAATTTGGCCATATCTTGGTATGTATACCTCAAAATTTGATAATTCCAATTGGAAATTAATATAGAGGCATAGATATAAAACTTTCATGGAGGAATCGAAATCTGATTCTGCATATAAGATTTTTGAATTTTGGTTTGAAGTTAAGTTCTAGTTGTTGTCCTTATTTTCAAATAGCCTATAGTTTTTTTGGTATAACTCTCGATATAATTAAACAAATTGCATGAAATTTATGTAATTAAAAACTTAAGACATAGAGGAATGAAAGTAATTGAAAAGATTATAGGAAAATGTGGGAATTAAAGGAAGAAGAAGGACCAATATGCAATTTTCCTAAAGTTAACTCATGGACCAATAAGATTAAAGCATGTGTGTCCAATGGAATCATAACACATGGTCCAATAGAATTATAACACATGGTCGAATAGAATTGTAACATATGGTCCAATAGCATTGCAACATATGGTCCAATAGAATTGTAACATGTGGTCTAACGGGATTGTAACAGATGGTCCAATAGGATTGAGACATATGGACCAATGAGATTGAAACACGTGTCTAAGACTAGAACATTCATGAAAAGGCATATAGAGAAGGGAGATGGACGAAATTTGATGGCTTAATATCATGTTTTTCTCCCCTCCATTCCACCTTCTTCATCCCATCATTTTTTTACTTGATGATTCAAGCAAAGACAAAGAGAAAGGGAAGGAAAAACATTAGAAGAACTACTTTGTCAATTTTAAGATTTGGGACTTAACTTAGTTGATTTCTGTATTTGTGTATGATTGAATGGATATAAAGATTCATTTGTATGTTTAATTGTTGTTGGGATGTTGCTTTGTTGTTATTTTGGTGTTATCTTGGATGGAATTGGTTGAATATGACAAGAGAGCAATGTGTAGTGGAATTCTGTCTAGGGTTTGTTTGAGTTAGTCATATGTTTTGACTCATAACTCATCATAACGACCCCCAAATTGTATGATTTTAGTTTCATATGAAACCTAAGACGTAGAGCTAAATATCTCTAGAGAGATTCGGACTTAGTTCTGGCTCTATGAACTTGGAAATTGAGATCGAAACAGGTGACCTGATGTTGCCCTGTTTCAGAGCAGCTTATGATTTTTTCCTTATATATCATAATTGAGAAGTCAAAATGGTCTGATTGTTAGTGCTATCAAAGCTTAAGACATAAGGAACAATTGTTTAGAAGAACATATCACCCAGAAACCTCAGTTTCTATGTCAAAATGGCCATACAAAATTGACCTGAAAATTGTCCTGTGAACACAGTTATTTGGAGGTTTCAAGTACCTTATCCCACAGTTGTGGGAAAGGGTTAGGAAGGTGAAAAAAAAGAGATTTTGTACAATTGATGACTGTATAAGGTTAATTGAGTAATAGTTATTTTAATTACTTATGATTAATTGAGATGATAATGTAACGGATGTATGGTTGACAATGTTGAATTGCTTGATGTGATCATGAATGATTGAGTTCCAAAGGCTTATGTATTATGAATTAAATTTGTATGTATGCGAATTGGGAATTTCTATGATAATATTATGATAATTCCAGGCCATCAGTTGTCCGAGGAGTTTGATAGTTGGGATTATGTTGGAAGTGCTTCCTATTTGTGTGACGATTCCTAATTGGTGATGACTCAATAACTTTATTGGTGCATTATTATGCATACTTGTAATTGTATGACATATTAGTTTGTTTGAAAATTAGTTATTATGTCAAGTTGAACAAAATGGAGTAAAGTGGCATGTGTTGCAATATATTCCTCGTATAAGAATTTTGAATTGAACCTGTTTTGTTTTAAAACTGTTAAGTCCTAGTCGTGGGTAAATAGGCATACGTATAAGGGCCTGCAATTGCGCCTATGACACCTTGGTATCCCTTGTTACTGACACTTTGGCATCTCCTGTTATTGAGACATAAGTTTCTCTTGTTCTATGATACCGATTATGGTATCTCCTATATTAGTCCCCTTATCCACTTCTGTATAAAGGATTAACGAACTAACTTGTTTTGTATTCTATTATATGCTCAGTTCTGATATAAATAAGCCTTAATCTAAAACATCTAAGCTCTGCTCTGAAATAAGCAACTTCTGTTTTGTTACAGACAAGTTTGTTTTGATATTATAATATTCAATTTTGAAATTGGTGAGTTTGGCACTGAAGCAAATGTGTAACCTATTTTGATATGTTCTGTTTTTTCTAAGATCCATGATATTTTGGTTCAGTTTGGAAATGGATAAGTAAACACTGCTTATTATCTGATGTGATTTTGATTATGTGAATGTTTGGATGACTGTTTGAAACAGTTGTCAACTTATATCCTATTTAGTTTATTCCCCACTAAGCTTTATGCTTAGCACAGTGGTTTTACCCCGTGTAGGTTCAGATAAGAGGGTTTGAAGACCGAGACAAAGACAATCGTAATGGCCAAATAAGGATTTGTTTTGTTTTGACAAGATTTATATTTAAGTTTGCTTTTGTGATGTAGTTAATGTGATAAGCCATATTGGAATCTGTATTTTATGTTTGTATGGTTTGTAATAACTATAGCACAGTCAGAATTGGAATTATGGTTTGCAATTTGAAACGTTTAACTTGTATGATGTAAATTATGTCTTGATTATAAAATATCTCCTAATGGATTGTAAAGCTCATTTGCTTGAGTTTCTAGAAATGCATATAAGTGATCGTTTGGTATGTTTTAGATAATTTTGGTTATGTTGTATGTAGCATCTGCATATCCTTCAAGGGGGTATGTGGGTATTACACAATAATCCTTAGACCCCCTTTATCCCAATACAAAGGTGATCGAATCTTCTACCATATAACGCCTCATACGGGGCCATACTAATGCTATTGTGGTAATGATTGTTGTAAGTAAATTCACTAAGAGTTACATATTGTTCCCATGCTCATTGGAACTCCAATACACAAGCTCTAAGCATATCCTCAATAGTCCGGATAGTCCTCTAACTCTATCTGTTTTGGATCCCGTATTTTTTTAGGATTTTATATTTTATTTTATATTTTATTTTCTTTATTTTATTAAATTATCTAGCATGAAAATAAATTAGAATTTATGAATTAGGAATTTTTGGAGTCTAATAAGGTATATTTTGAATTTTATATGGTGGTA
>JAOQMS010000004.1:14336289-14376931 GCA_027563885.1 Erythroxylum longipes | reverse complement strand
TACGGTTGAAAAATCAAGTTTTGAAAATGTGCCTTTTTGGGCAACAAGTTTGCAAGATATGAAATACATGTTATGTGGGTTTATGGTGGTCCCTAAGTTAAGTCAAGTGCACTTTGACAAAAAGGCTTCTTCCGCCTGCCCGCTAGTGGCATGGAGCTCCTTCATGGACTCCTATAAGTTCACGGCTATGCAAGACCATTAAGTGGGATTGCAATAGTACGTTCTGTTCACAGCTACATAGGACCCTTAAGAGAAATGACGTTCTGTTTTGGATCCACCTAAACCATTTTGATGTGCCTACATGTTTATGATTTGTTAACAAGTTGATGACTGCATAGATCATGTTATTTGTGAATTGGATTGCATGAAGAAAATTTGAGAAATATGTGCTATGATTTAATGTAAATTATTTTCAATGGTTTTGCTGGTTACTGGTTATAAAATTGTTACCCACTATCTTTAAACTCACCCCCTACAAATTCAATCCCATCTTCAGGTGAGGAACAAGAGATCAAGTAGTCAAGGGTTACAGCATCACTCTGAATTTGGATACTTTTGAATTTTGAGTTAGGTTTTGGGAATTTAAGGGTTTAGCTGCATTTCAAGTATCTTTTGTATTTTTGGATTATGAAGTAAATGATGTATTGTGGCTTGAAATGTCATTAAACCTTTGTAAAACTCTTACTTTTGATATTAATGAAATATATGTTTGGTTTTGTTTATGATTTTTAATGTTTTCGCAAAGTATTCGATTATGGAAATGAGATTAAGATTTTGAGAAACTATTTTTGGTTATGTTCTTATCCATTTTGTTTTTTTTTGGTTAAATTGATGAAGGTGGTTAAAGGATTTTAAGTTTGCATTTTAGTAAGATGAGTACTTTAGGTTATGAGTTCTTCCATAAGGGTTTTCGCCATGGCGAAGCCAAGAGTTTGCTGCGGCGTAATTCACCTGAGGGAAATTCTGATTTTCTTGTGACGACTTCACCGCGGCGAAGTTATTACTTATCGCCACGGCGTAATTAAACCGAAGTTCTTTATTTTGTTAGCGTGATGAGTTCACTGAGGCGAAGATAAAATTTCAGGATTTGCCGCGGCAAAGTTCAATCACTTGCCGCAGCATAAAATTCCCGAAGGTTCCAAGGGATTTTCCAAAATGTTCGCCGTGGCAAAGTTATACTTGTTCTCCGCGGTGTAATTCACCCGAAGGGTCAGTGAGGTTTGCTCGTATATGTTCACCGCGGCGAATCCATAGTTTGCCACGGCGAATCCACAGTTTGCCACGGCGAAGCCCGCCTTTGCTTCCGAAGAATTCTTCTTTCAATTTTCAAATTCTAAGCCTCCCTCCACGCTCAAGCTTCATGATCCCATATCCAACGTTGGGCTTCAGAAACGGGGTCTAACGTGTTATGGTATCAGAGAGACTAGGTTTAGGTCTAAGTATCCGACTAGGTTTAGGTCCAGGTGTAGGTTTAGGTTTAGGCATGAAATGGGTTGTTTGGGATATTAAATGAACATACATCATTTTAAATGAACAGCTTGCATTGTTTTAAATTGTTTCATATTATTTGAAATTGTTTTATACGATTTGAATTGTTTTGTATACTTTGAAATTGTTTCACATGAACTAAAGGTTTTCAATGGTTTTATATTGAAGGAGTAAAAATGCCACCTCGAAAGAGAGCTCAAGGAGCTATGACTTGATCTCACTCTCGCCAAGGGAGCACGGATGAATCCTATGTCTCGCAAGATGCTGGGACACACTCTGCTCCTGATTCTGAGGCATCTAGTGTGCAGCATGAAGTGCCACCACGTCCTCCTCCTATGCCTCAAACAAACTCTATGGATCCGTGATTCTTTCAAGCCTTTGCTCAGGCATTTTCATATGCCATGGGCCAAAGCTCATAAGTCCCGATGTAAGCTTCAGTAGATAGAAGTGGACAGTATGACAAGCTTCGCAAGTATGGAGCAGTAGATTTTAACGGAACTACAAATCTGGAAGAGGCTAAAGCTTGGTTGAAAAGGACTAAGAGGGTTCTAATTCAAATAAAGTGCTCTGATGAGGAGAAGTTAGATTATGCAGTGAGCTTACTACAGAGTGACGCACTTCATTGATGGGAATCAGTGCCCCACAGTCAGGATATGCCTTCGGTGTTGTCATGGAGAGACTTTTTGGAAGCTTTCAAGAGGAAATACTTCTCAAGGGGTCTATATTCAAAAGAAGGCCAGGGAATTTCTTAATCTCACACAACGGGATATGAGTGTGAGTGAGTATGAGCTGAAGTTCACACAACTTTCTAGATATGCAGCTAACATTGTGGAAAATGAGGAAGATAAATGCTGTAAGTTTGAGGGAGGTCTCCATTTGGGGATCAAGGAGAAAGTCTTGATCCATAATTTCTATGACTACCAGCAGTTGGTAAATGCTGCACTTCAGGCTGAAAAACTGGAGAATATAAGGAATGAAGAGAGTAGGAAGAGGAAGAACAGGGAGTAATTTTCCAGAAAGGGGGTGAGTGCTCCAATACCTGAGAGGGGTGTGAAGAGCTCCTGCACACAGAGTGAAGCGGGAAGTAGTGCCTCTGCTAAGAATAAGCAAGCAAGGGCAGTGTCAGTGCAAGCCTCAACAGCAGGAGGCAATAGCAGGGTGGAGAGGAGCAGGAACATGCCCTTCTTTAACAGTTCCTCCAACTGTTCCTTAATCTCTCTCAACTCAGTTGGAGCCATTCTATATGGTGGTATAGAAATAAGGACGGTTCCAAGAATCAAGTTGAAGGCAAACTCAATTTCCCTCACCGGTGGCAAACCAGGTAAGTCCTCTGGGAACACATCAGGAAATTCCTTTACAATCGAAAAATCCTCTAACCTCTCTTCATTCACATCAGCATCCACAACATGAGTCAAGAAGGCTTCACACCCCTTTTTCATCATCCTGTCAGCTAGCAAAGCAGAACTAATTCTTGGCGATGGTACTCTCCTGTCCCCCCTGAAAATCACCTTTTCTCCGTTGCCCAGATCAAATTCCACTTCTTTAAAGCCACAGTCCAACTTCGCCTGATACTTCTCCATAACATTCATTCCAAGTATAACATCTAAGCCCTTTAGGTCTAGAGGTAGGAGGTCCACTACCAGTCTAGCACGATCAATGAAGAGTTCACAACCTCTATATACTTGCCTGATTACCACATTCTTCCCTAGAGGTGTACTAACAAGCAAAGGACTATTCAAAGGCACTGAATTCACAACATGTAACATCATACTTGCAGAAACAAATGAATGCGTGCAGCCAGAATCAATCAAAACATATACTTCAGAATTAAGTAACTAAGCCATACTCGTGACAACTTCAAGGGCGGCTGCAGCTTCCTCCCTTTTCATAGCAAACACCCTTGCCTGTGCTTGTACCCTTGGCCTTCCTAGAGAAATAGCCTTCCTTACGGCTCTAGAATTGCCCACCTTAGCGACTGGTCTGGTTCCCACTGTTTCTGCTCTCCTTGGGGCTTGCAACTGCGACCATTCTTGCATTTTTACTTGGGGACATTCTAGTGTATCAAGATTAGTTTTTCATAGTGTTTATAGATGACATTCTAGTGTATTTTAAGAGTGAAGACAAACATGAGGAACATATCAAAATATTATTACAGACACTGAGGAAGAAGGAGCTTTACGCTAAGTTCAATAAGTGTGAGTTTTGGCTTTAAGAGGTATTCCTTCGACATGTAATTTCTAAGGGGGTACATGTTGATTCAAGGAAGTTTGAAGCTGTGGTGAATTAGTACATACCAAAGATAGTGATAGAAGTGAGGAGTTTTCTGGGTCTGGCAGGATATTACAGGAGATTCGTTGAAGGATTTCTATTATAACTGCGCCGATGACCAAGCTATTGAGGAATAATCAAAAATTTATCTAGAGTGAGGAATGTCAGAAAACCTTTGAGGAGCTCAAGTACAGATTAACAAGTGCTCCAATTTTGATTTTGCCTACTGGAGATGAGGGTTATACAGTATATAGTGATGCTTCAAGAAAGGGTTTGGGTTGTGTATTGATGTAAGGAGACAAGGTAATAGCATATGCCTCGCGGCAGCTAAAGCCTTATGAGTTAAATTATCCAACCCATGATTTGGAATTGGCAGCAGTGATTTTTGCCTTAAAGATTTGGAGTCATTATCTGTATGCGGTTCAGACGAGGATCTTTACTGACCATAAAAGTCTCAAGTACTTACTGAGTCAGAAAGAGCTAGCTTTGAGACAGAGAAGGTAGATTGAGTTACTTAAGGATTATGATTTGTTGATTGAGTACCATCCAGGCAAGGCAAATGTCGTGGCGGATGCCTTGAGTAGGAAATCATCAATAGCCTATGTTTAGACAGTTTATCTTCCATTATTGGAAGAGATGGCTAAGCTTAGGATAAGTTTGAAGCAGGAGGAACCTGATTGTATTGTTGCTACCTTTAGAGTGAGACCGATACTTAAAGAGAAGGTTAAGGAGTTACAAGTACAGGATGTAAAATTAAGCAAGCTCCGAGAAGAAATTCAAAATGGCAAGAAGTCTGAAGTGGTAGTGAGGGGTGATGGACTCATGACTGTTAGGAATAGGCTTTGTATCCCGAATGTCAAGGAGGTAAAGGATGACATATTAGATGAGGCACACAATGCGCCTTATGCTATGTACCCAGGTAGCACCAGGATATACAGAGATTTGGGAAAGCATTTCTGGTAGAAAGGTATGAAAAAGGACGTAGCAGAATATACAAGTAAGTGTCTAGTGTGTCAGTAAGTCAAGGCTGAACACCAGGCACCTTCAGGAAAGTTAAGGCCATTGTCCATTCCTGAATGGAAGTGGCAAAGGGTGACTATGGACTTTCTGATGGGTTTGCCCAATACCACTAGGAAACATGATGCCAGATGGGTTATTGTTGATCATCTGACGAAGTCAGCCCATTTTCTGGCAATTAAATAGACTAATTCCCTGCATGTGCTAGCAAATAAGTATATTGATGAGATAGTAAGACTGCATGGGATTCTAGATTCTATAGTTTCTGACAGAAATCCTCGATTTACTTCGAGATTCTGAGGAAGCTTGCAAGAGGCTCTAAGAACCAAATTGAATTTTAGCACTACTTTTCACCCCCAGACAGATGGTCATTCTGAGAGGACCATTCGGACCCTTGAGGGAATGCTCAGGGCATGTGTGATGGACTTCAAATGATCCTGGGATGAGCATTTTCCATTGGTTGAATTTGCTTACAATAATTCGTATCATTCGAGCATTCAGATGGCCCCTTATGAAGCACTGTTTAGAATAAGATGTAGAACTCCAATATGCTGGGATGAGGAAGGAGAAAGGAAACTGATAGGGCCAGAGTTACTTCAGATGACAGTGGACAACGTCAACTTAGTTAAGCAATGGCTTAAGGCAGCTCAAGATAGAATGAAGAGCTACATCGATGCTCACCGAAAGGAAATGGAATATAAAGTCGGTGAGAAAGTCTTCCTTAAAACATCTCCTTGTAAAGGAGTCATAAGGATTGGCAAGAAAGGCAAGTTAAGCCCGAGATATGTGGGTCCCTATGAAATTCTTGAGAGGATTGGACCGCTAGCTTATAGGTTGGCATTGCCACGGGAATTGTCTCAGATACATGATGTTTTTTCATGTTTCCATGTTGAGGAGGCACAGTTCGGATCCATCCCACATCATTCAAACCACTGAGGTTTAGTTGAGGGATGATTTGACTTATAAGGAGATTCCTGTGGAGATTTTGGACACCAAGGAAATGGTTCTCAGGAACAAGACGGTTCAACTGGTAAAAGTCCTGTGGAGAAACCATTCGGTAGAAGAGGCCACGTGGGAGCCACTGGAAGCCATTAAGGATAAGTATCCACACCTCTTCGATGACTCAGGTAATAATTTCGAGGACGAAATTCTTTTAAGAGGGGGAGAAATGTTGGACCCCGAAATTTTTTTTTAATTTTATTAAGCATGTTTTGAATAAATTTTGTGGTCTTGTTAGATAAATCATTTTATTTGGAGTTTAACTATTATGTCAAGTTTGGGAGGATTTATTTCATGGTTTCATGGAATTAAATTATTAATATTGTAAGGTGATATAAGGGCATTTTTTGGAAGATCACTAAATGTTAAAAAGGCTAAGGCATTACATAGAAGGGCATAGTAGACTTTGCTCATTCATTTAGGGTATTAGTGAAAAAAGTAATTGTAGACTTGTATTTTTAGGGAAGAAAAAATCGTCAATGGAAGAATAGAAAAAGATAAGTGGAGAAAAGAAGAAAAACAAGCTAGGGTTTTAGAGATTCTTGAAGAGCTTGAAGAATTTGAGGCTAAAACAAGTAAGTATGAGCATTAACCCTTCTTGATTGTTAGATGAAGCGTATTTAGTGATGGTTAGAAGTGAAAATGAAATGAATATGTGTAGGAAGTACTGATGAATGGTTTATGTAAATGTTTTAGTGCTTGGTTAATGATCAAAAGTAGATTATGAATTTGTTGTGAATGATATTGAGTTTAAATGAAGTTGATAATGGAGTAGAAGAGATGGTTTAGGTTTGAGATGGATGATATACGAAAGAGGGAAGGTTAAAAGATTGAAAATGTAGCAAAACACGCTCTCGAAACATGTTTCTAGACAAGTTCGCCACGGCAAACTTCTAAGTTTCGCCGCGGCGTCATAAATTCGCCGCGGTGAACTTCTGGGTTTAGCCGCGGCGAACTCAACTTTCCAATACAGAACATGCTTTGGTATTTTAGGCATAACTTTTGGCGTAGTTATCCAAATGGACTGATTTTTTATTTTTTGTAAACTAGAGACATAGGGATACAAATTGTATGAAGGAATGAGTCTAAAGTCAGTCTCTAATAATTTCAATTTCGGGATGGAAGTTGGATATAGAATTTTGTTTCAGCATGAGAAGTAGTTTAAATTGTTGAGGCATGACTTTCCAATTTATAAACCAAATTGAATGGAATTTTGGTTATTGTTAAAGGAAATCAACAAGGTTAGCAATAGAGGTAAGAGGAGAAAGAGAAAAGACATCCCTAAGCAAGTTTATAAGTAAGGATTTTAAGGTGGGTTACAGTTTTATAATTAAGTAATAGGCCATTAATGTTTTCTTTCAAATGATGGAAATAAACGATTTCAAATATTTAATGAATGTACATTATAACTCTTGAATGATTTGAAAAAGTGTTATGTATTTGGTATGAGCATTTTGTGTTGATAAATTATAAAAAGAATGTGAAAATAATTTTCAAAGAGATACTACTGTTGAAAAATAAAGTTTCAAAAATGTACCTTTTTGGGCAACATGTTTGCAAGATATAAAATACATGTTATATGGGTTTGTGGTGGTACCCTAAGTTAAGTTAAGTGCACTTTTACAAAAAGGCTTCCCCTGCTTGCCCGCTAGTGGCATGGAGCTCCTTCATGGACTCCCATAAGTTCACAGCTACGCAAGACCATTAAGTGGGATTACGATAGTACTTTTATTCACAGCTACACAGGACCCTTAAGGGAAATGTGTAGTACGTTCTGTTTTGGATACAACTAAACCATTTTGATGTGCCTACATGTTTATGATTTGTGAACAAGTTGATGAATGCATAGATCATGTTATTTGCGAATTGGATAGCATGAAGAAAATTTGAGAAATATGTCCTATGATTTAATGTAAATTATTTTCAATGGTTTTGCTTGTTACTGGTTATAAAATTATGACCCACGAGCTTTAAGCTCACCCCTTCCAAATTCCATCCCATCTTTAGGTGAGGAACAAGAGATCGAGTAGTCAAGGGTTATGGCATCACTCTGAATTTGCATACTTTTGAATTTTGAGTTAGGTTTTGGGAAATTAAGGGTTTAGCTGCATTTCAAGTATCTTTTGCATTTTTGGGTTATGAAGTAAATGATTTATTGTGGCTTGAAATGCCATTATACCCTTGTAAAACTCTTACTTTTGATATTAATGAAATATATGTTTGGATTTGTCTATGATTTTTAATGTTTTCATAAAGTATTCGATTATGGAAATGAGATTAAGATTTTGAGAAACTGTTTTTGGTTATGTTCTTATCCATTTTGTTTTTTTGGGTTGAATTGATAAAGGTGGTTGAAGGATTTTATGTTTGAATTTTAGTAAGATGAGTAGTTTAGGTTATGAGTTCTGCCACAGGGTTTTTCGCTGCGGCATAACCAAGAGTTCGCCGCGGCGTAATTCACCGGAAGGAAATTATGATTTTCTTGTGGCAACTTCGCCGTCGTGAAGTTATTACTTGTGGCCGCGGCGTAATTAAATCGAAGTTCTTTATTTTGTTGGCATGGTGAGTTCGTCGCGGCAAAGATAAAATTTCAGGATTTGCTGCGGAAAAGTTCAATCACTCGCTGCGACGTAAAATTCCCGAAAGTTCCAGAGGATTTTCCAAAATGTTTGCTGCGGCATAATTCATCCGAAGGGTCAGTGAGGTTTACTCACATATGTTTGCCGCAGCGAAACTACAGTTCGCGGCAGCGAAGCCCGCCTTTGCTTCCGAAGAATTCTTCTTTCAATTTCCAAATTCTAAGCCTCCCTCCATGCTCAAGCTTCATGATCCCATGTCCGTTGTTGGGCTCTAGAAACGGGGTCAAACAGATGGACTAGCTACCCATCAAGTTTTAACGCCAAGATGAGATCTTGTGTGTTAATCACCATATAGAATAAAACGGGAGATTTAGAAGAAAAAACCAACGTAAGGGCAAAATGGTAATTTTACCCTTTATTAAGTAGATGGCTATAATATGGTTCATAATAAAGTTTGCAATTGGACATCTTATTTGAAACATGTATTCTCATAATATTTAGTAGTTCAAGAGTTAAACCAATCGTCTTTAGTGGAATGACATTTGGTTAATAAGCTGGAATTAGTTCTAATGAGATTAAATTAATTTCGGGCTTACTAGAGCTTGAATTATATAAGTCCAATTAGATTCCCCATTTGGCTTTTAGGAAGGTTATCAAACAAAGTAAGAAATATAAATAGATTTTAAAGCCCATGGTTGAATGTTGGGCTTACTTTAATTAAAAGCCCAAATGAACATTTAATATTGGGCTTTACTTTGGTTTGATTTGATTAATTAGATTAATTAAATTAAAACAAAGTTATTAAGGAAAGAAGCAGGGCATAGTTTGGGTTCTTTTATACCTAAATGTGTAGCTGCACATTTAGCATTAAATTGCTAAATTATAGATGGTTTTTATCATGCTTTATCATCATTAAATGGAGTAATGATCTTATCATTAATTGGTTTAATGGTTGTTTTTTATTCATGGCATGTAATGTAACCTTTTAGCATTCATTTCATTAAACAAGGAAGAGGTGCATTTGATGTATTCTCTCTTCTTTCTTTCATCCATAACCGAAAATGAGTAGGCCTCATTTAGGTTATTGGTCTTTTCATATAGCCATCTTAAACAAACGAGAAGAATCTCATTTATTGGCTTCTTTATGATTGATTAAGGAATGAAGTGATGCATTGGATGCGCATCACATCTTTCTTTCATGATAACTGAAATTGACAAAGAGAGGAAGATTTTTTCTTGCATTTTGTTTTGACTCACTCTCTCCTCTCATGCGTGCATAGCCGAAAATTGAATGAGAAGAGTTTCATTTTTGGCTTCTTTCTTCTAAGAAAAATCTCCTTAAAATACTTCTTCTCCTTTCCCACCAAAGGATCTTATTAAACAAGTTGTCCAAGAAGAACAAGTGGTAGATCAGATTAGTCAGGGATATAATAACAAGGAGAGGATACATTGACAAAGGAAAGAATACAAAAGAGTCAAAGCTATAGTTAGGATTTAGAGAGGCTACAAAAGCAAGGAGTCAAAGCTGTAGCAAGGAGTCAGTATATTTCTACCACCTTGTTCTTATGTAAATTATTTTCCTTATACCGTATCATGTACAGCTAAAACATGTTGATTTGGTTATGTTATTTCCGTTGCATTTTTTATTTCAAAAAAGTTTTGAAATCTACCGTTTAACCAATCTTGCATGCTTTTGTTTTCAAGATCCAATAACTATCACTAAGTAACCTTTCATGAAAATTCTTTCTATTTTAAAAGATTTATAGGTTTATTTATTATAACACTATTTTTTAAGATTTTCTTGAACGATAACCAAGTCTTTTGATGTGAAGGAAAACACTGTCATCAATGTACCCTAATTACTCAACTAGGTTACATTTTTTATTTAGCTTGGTTGGAGTGTAATTTTAGCCTTTTGACGCGAAGACAAACATTTTGTCATAAATGCCCCCTGTTACTCAGCTTTATTGCAATTCTCAATTGGGTACTAGCTTTATTCTTAACCCAATTATTTTAAAAATGGCTAACATAATAGTTTTTTATTTAATTTCTCAACCTACTTCATTTGTTCTTATTCAATCACTCTCATGAAAGTGTACTAATAATCAATGTTATGAATACTGTTCTGTATCGACCGACATCGACCAAAAAACATAATGGTATCAGTCGGTACCAGTAAACTTAGATTGGTACCAGTCAGTATTCAAAATACCGGCCGGTGTCTAGTCAATATTGTAAGTTTTTAAAAAAGCAGGGATTGTTTAGCAAATATAAAAAAAATTTACTTAAGCCCCCCTCCACACCGAACCCTCATCTGCTGCTTCCTTTTGATTTTTTTCACTTTCTCTCTCACAGAATCTCACTCACCTCCATTCTCTCTCTCTCATTCTTCTATCCATCTTTAGTGGGGTTGCTCCCTCTCCTGCAACTGTCATCTTCCTCCACGGTCCTTGCCACCATCACACCATTTTCAACCCTCCTCGGCTCCTCCATACAAACACGCCACCACCGAACAACTTTATACTTCAACCCTCCTTCACGAGGACCCCCACACAACCACTGAACCTCCTCCATGCCACTATCATTGGTTGCTCTCCTCCATATGTCTATAGTTGCTAGATTTTGAATAATATCAAATCTAAACCTGACCTGACCCAAAAACCCGAAGCTATGAATTTTTTTAAGTGTGTTGTCACTTTTTAATTGATTTTTTCTGCTTAATTCAATTTGTGAATGTGAATGGGATAGAAGTTGAAAGTTAGAATTAAATTATGAATTGGATTTGTGACTTGCGCTGGGTTGGATACTAGATTGGAGTTGAATGAAATGATGTATGGTTTTGTTTTGGTTTATGTCTGGTTTGGTTCATTAATTGTGGTTTGGTTTACGTGAGATTTATGTTAAGTTTTTTTAAGGTTGTAATGCATGACATTTGAATTGAAAGTAGAAAGTTGAAAGTTTCAACTTAAATTAAAATAGAGAATGTAAAGATTTAAATAATTAATTTACATATTCTTAAAATTAGTGGAATGGTATTTCAGTATTTGGGTACAATATGACAATGGATTATTTTTCAAATTTTTAAAAAAATTAGGGACTATTTCGTAAATGTAAAAATTACCTTAAATGATACTTGATATTGAACGATACTAGTATAGTACCATATGAGAACTCAATCTGGTACTAGGGTCAGTACGGTATACGCAATATTGCTAATAATGCCAATTCAATTGACTATAATTATAAATGTATACAAACAAAAGTTATAAAGTGAAAGAATAGGTGTCAATCCTAATTAACATACATATTCATCACAAAGTCACTTAAAACATAACATTCATACATTACTATGCCCAAACAATTTAAATGACTCAATCACATAATGCACACATTATGCACAAAACCAACATATTCTTACCATTGCCATTGACAAAATCACACAATGCACACATTATGCACAAAATGTTTACACTATGCCAAACTAATCAAAAACCAATATATTCACACACAATTGATATGCAATTGTATATACATCCCCACTCTTGAATAACACATTGTCCTAAATGTGGAAAAAAACAATACGAATAAAGATAAATAACGAACAATAAAAACAAAGTTAGAGTAAGAATATTTATGGTGTTTCGGTAGTGATGGCATGAGTGATGGAATTTGGAGACACTCTATTCCATAAAATTCTAGCATTCACTCCTTACAAAACAAACATAAACAAAAAAGTAAAAAAATACCATCAAAATAAACTGAAATTAAAAATATCTCAATTCTTGTGTTACCTCTCAAGTAACTCTTGTTTAATGTCATTAGCTTGACATATTCTAACTACTACCATCAACTTAGGCCTATAATAAGTGTTCTCTACATAACAGTTTAGTAGCCTATAAATAAGCTACATGTTGAAAGATAATAAAAGACATAATTGATAAAATTAAGAAAAATTAATTAAGTAATGCTTTTTTTAGTAATAGACTGTCAATAAAATAGGTAATGATGAAACTCCCTGAATTATCAATGGATCTGATAGTTTGTCCTGTATGAAGGTGAATTGCTCTTCTTTTGTAATCACCTTGTCCCCTATTCTTCATCAGCTTTTTAAACAGTGACTTTCTTATATTCTTAAGCTTCATATCCGTTGTCATTTATTCTTCTTTCTCTTCTTAAATGACAACTTCCTTAATATCATTAACCTTCTCTAGATTTTAATATGCTCTAATAGCATGTTGTTTCTATTTTAGTTTCTTTGGCCAGATTAAAACTCTCTTAGAAAACTTAATGGCTAGCTTCACCATTGATAAGATCTTCCATTAAAAATTCAGATGGAGCGTAATTGTTCATTGCGTCATTATAAAAGTTTCTCCACTCTAAATTATCAGTATGCTAATAGAGTGTATTTTGAGACCAGTCTCACAAGCAATATGGATTCTCCCACATATAATCTGGTGCCTAACATTGAACATTGTGGTCCACAAATGTTACAACACAAGATGGATGTCAATTATGCTTCCATTTCACTTAGAGTCCTCATTAACAATCCACTGGAAGGTTGGTCCACTAGAGCCTCCTAGTTATGAATAGTAGAGGAGTTATTCTTTATAAATTAATTAATTATGGCTTTCCATCCTTATCTCACTTTCCCACTTAACCACCTTGTCAAATAACTCATCAACCTTAGAGCTAAACACATCCATTATCATATCCAACTTTGACTCGAAAGAGTTTGGCTCTAAGGATCTAAACTTATCTTGCCAAAAACTTAGGGGAACTTGTGCTCTCATGTAATCTCTCGCATTTTTAGTCTATGAATAATTTGGGCGATATTGCCACCCAATTTTATATGTGTTATAGTAATTTCCATCCATGCTGTAATGCCTTCACTAGGTTGGAAGAAAAAATATGCACGTTACTTAGTTTAAAGTTGCTATAAAATATTTTTTATTTTTTGATTTTAGGTATCTTCCATCACATAAGAAAAGTGTCAAATCCTTATATCAAAGAAACTCAAATTGTATAAGATGCTAATTGATCCCCGACAACGACGCCAAAAATTTGTTAAGCAATTTTTATATATAATAAAACTCTTAATACTGCAAGTATCTTATAGTATCAAAAGGTATCATTCCCACGAAAATTATAGAAACCTAAACAATTTGAATTTAACTTTCTCTAAGGTATTAAAAATTGATTTGAATTAAATAAATAGTTGAAAGTAAAAAATTAATAAAAACAAATAAGTATTGATGAGTGAGCTTCTAATGAATTTGAGATTGATCAAAGTTGAAGAATTAAGAATTACTTTATCCTTATTTAGTTTCCTTTAATCTTGTTGATTCAATTTATGTTTGATCTAAGATGTCCTAAAGTTTTGATTACTCTATCTCAAGATCTAATCAAATAACCCTAATTGAATTCGATATTCATAGATTTGTAATCTCTCAATTGATTAATTACTCCTAACTTATTTAATTAGATCTGAAGCAATCCTATAGATAATCAATTTCATAATCAATATCTCTCTTGAATTGTTCATTAATCTGATAATTATATGTCTATTAAATTGTGAACTCTCATTGCAAACCTTAACACTAATTACTGGATTCACTCTCCCAATTTATTATCAAGTTTATACATGACAATTATCACAAACATTCATAGATGTATTAAAATCAACAATAAATAAGGTTCGCAAAAAAATTATGGAATAATTCCTAATTGGAATCCAGAAACCCATAATCATGTTAAACTTCTTAAAAATCTGAGTAAACATCCAAGACAATGAAAGAAATGAAGGGAAAAGAAAGAAAGACTAGGTTGTGTTCATGAGTTGGAAATCTGGAATTTCTCTTAAGATCTTCTTAATGTTTCCTCTTGATCTTCTTTGATGTGGGGGTTGCTACCTTTTTTTTTTAGGGTTTTCATGTTTTTCTAGGATTTGCCCACTTTTTTATTTCCAAAAATAGCCCTGAATCCTCAAAAGAAAAAAAATTATGATTGGAAAAGCCTGTCACTATCATGACTCTGAAGTTACGATTATGCTCCCTTAATTTAGCCTTTCTATCAAGATCGTGATAGAGGGACATACAACTCCATACAGTTATGTCACAATTGTGCTTCTTGTGAATGATTGTGCCTTTCTTTAAGCTTCCTCAATCTTCTTCATTCTTCAATTTCTTGATTTTTAACACTCAAAAACAAATCAAAAACTTCTTAAAACATAAAATTAAGATCAAATTCTTTCTCTAAACCAAACATGCACTTAGAGTACATACAAACACTAACAATAACATAATTATAAGCCTATACAGATAATAATCCTATAAGAAAACACTTAAAAATATACTTAATCACTTCTAAAAATATATTATAATCTACAACTATCAAATATGCTATTAGCATAGGAACTTTTAAAGGGGTATGGGAGGAGAAAACCTTCTAAGAATTATGCCATTAAGGTGGATTTTCAAAAAGCATTTAAGTCTATTTATGGTGTTATATATTGCATTCACTAGAAGCCTTTCATTTCCTTCTAGCTTTATAAATTGGATAAACCAATTCATCTTAACAACTTATTATGGCGTGTTACTAAATGGTGAACTAACAAAACCATTTAAAGTTGGACAAGGATTGAGAAAAGGTGACTCATTATTACCTTATCTCTTTATTATTTACATGGAAATACTTTCCGAACTTATTGCTTATATAATAAGGAATGATCCATCATTTAATTTCCATACTAAATGCCAAAGGATGATAATAATAAATCTAGCTTTTGTAGATGATTTACTATTGTTTTTTAAAGCTTATAGTATGTTTGTCTCTATCCTGCTTACAATAACAAACATTTTTAGGATGTTGCCATGTCTTGTAATCAATAAGAATATGAGTTTTATTCTGGTGGTAGCTTAGGGGTGCAAGGGATATAGCTTTATGGCTCTCCTTCATCATTGTATTAAAAATATAGGAGCTCTTTTCACCTCTATAGGACTACCAATTACTTCAAGATGACTTAGATATATGCTAATCGTTTACCACGTTTAGAGAGTATAAAAAAAAGGATAAGCTATTATTGTAACAAATCACGATCATATGATGGTAGAGTTCAACTCATCACCTTCATAATCAACTTACTCCATATATATTGGACCTCGCACATTTTCCTTTCAAAAGGGTTGATAAAGGACATAGAAAGATTTCTTAAAAACGTCTTATATTATGGGAAACAAAATAAGAAAACCTATTACAAATAAAATGAAAACAGCTTTATCGGTTTAGGGAATTTAGGAGATTAGGAACAATGTCAATCCTGATTACAAACAAAGTGTTAATTCTTAAAAGATTATGGAGAATCTTATCGAACAAGGAGGTTTTATGAGTTAAGTGGATCTACAACTACTTCTTGAAGAGAAAAAGCCTATAGGAAATGAAAATTAGAATTAACACCTCTAAAGTTTAACTTAAATGCTAAAGTTAAGGGACTTGTTTGCTTCAGTCATTTAATGCAAAATTGGGAATAAAAATGGCCTCATTTTGGTATGACAATTAGAGCAAAATAGGTTCATCATATAAGTCAAATATAACTCTTAACCTAAGCCATTTAATCCCCATGAGCTCTAAAGTTAGTTTAATAATTAGTAAGAACAATTAGGTATTGAATCTAGCCCAATTAGCAAGTTATACACCAACTTATAGTCCTATGGAATCTAATAAGGACCACTACACTTAGAGAAGACACTCATTTGGTCTCTTCAACAATTAATCTTTCACAATTATCTTTTAAATGCTAATTTAGAAAATAGGTTGGTATAATGTCATTTAGTGTTAAATGATCATTCCAAGAATTTCCTTTATTATATGGATCGTATATAAATATAAGTTGGGTAAAATGAATATGCTTTTCTTAGTAAACTCTTCTTCGGTCTGCGGGCTCTATATGTAAGATAAAGAGTCCCTAAGCCTTTGAATATGAATATTCAAAGTTCATATAGAGCCACATTCACAGCCTCTATAGCTATTAAGCACTAAACTATTCTTACTAGGACAAGTTTACTAACTTTAGTCTTAGAAATGATCTCTCTAATACAAATAAATCTTCCAACATAATTGCATTAGGTAGTTTCCATTATCACATCTAGAAAGAAAGGAATGGTAGAAGTTTTTAAAGATAAAAAATTATAAGGAACAGTTCTTGTATGACATAATACAGGTGAAGGAGCAACTTATAACCAATAAAATCTTGACCTTTATAGCCTAACCCTAGCAATAAGATGAAATCTTTAAAAAGAGAATGATAAGTTATCTTAGAAAATAGGATTTTAATTCTTAATAACTAGATGGATGTAAAAAGGTAGTTTTATCTTAGAGGAAGAAAAATTATGCTATATTGCTTTTGCTTTTGCTTTGTAATAAAATATATTATTTAATATCTTAAAAAAGTTATAAGTTCCAAGCTTGATGATATTTTGAATATGAAATGGGCAATCTAATTAGGAACTAACTTTCATTTAAATTGAGATCTGTTATACATGTTGGTTATGTGCGGTACTAAATTACTTTCAAATCTTGACCCTTTGTCTCATAGGACTATATAGCCTTACTCGTTATTAATATAATACATTCTTTAAGTATGCCTTATCTCCATGATTTTCCAACTGATTCTAATTAATGTATAAAGCTTTTATTGTTCATCCTCTTTTCTTCATTTTAAGACTTTGAACACCATGTTCTACTAAGGCCAACATTTTGAAACCAAACAATATGCTAAAAGGTGACTATTTAATTGGAGTTCTTCATATGATGCGGTACGCCTAAAGTATAAAATGCATTTTATGAACCCTTATCTTTTTATGTTGTTTTACTCTTTTCCTCAGACCTTGCAAGATTATTATGTTTTGGTCACTTCTACTATTCTGTTATTCTAAGGGTAGGCTATTGATTCAAAATGCTACATGGAAGTCACACAGCAAAGAATCTTTGACATAATAAATTATCTATCATAATATATTGTGCAACCATATGAAAGAATCTTTTGTCTTTTTTAGGATCATATGCTTTCCATTTTAGATATGTGCCTCTAATGTGTGTAAAATATATCTATATTTCATTTTTTACTTTGTTTTTATATAAATCACCTTAGTTTAATTGAATTTTCTTATATGTTAGTTAATAGTTATTTTTTATGAACTTTTTTTTATATTGGAAGATTTTTTAAAGGAAAATCAAGAATAAAATATTAAAGGATAAAGTACTCCGATAAAGGCACCCCTGAGACCTTTTCACAAACAAAACTTCCCTTGAACTATTCAAGCAACCTGCCCTGAAGGTATCCTAGCATAGTTTAATTTGGTTTATAGGTAACAATCTAAAGTTTTCATTTATCATATGGCTTGCAATCAAGTTCATATTAGGCATACTAGATAGGATCACAACTATGGATATCATTAACCCCAATGAATTTTTTGTTATGTGGAATTAAAGATAAGAGACCACCTTTTCTTGCAATGCTCTTACACAGAGAAATTTTGAGAAAGGATTCATGTTGCTTGCAATTTTCATATTGGTAATGGAACTTGGGAAGCCATAATCAGCTAGGTAACCGATGCTTCCCTACCAAGTGATAACTTTAGTCTTTTAAATCTAGCTTTATATTTTGGAGTGTATGAGTTGTGTAGGAAAAGAAATGGACGAAGATCTAGGTAAAAGCAAATAGATAAACTTGGTTTTTACTCAAGTACATAACCCAAGATAAGGAGCATTTTATATTGTGCTTTGAGAAAGCTAATATGACTAGGATGCCAAAACTTGATAGGGATTTAACTAATTTTGATAGGAATCAACCTTATAGAATTTTATCACAATAATGGTATTGGATAATTGTTGCAAATATATTAGCTTTATAATAGAGATATTCATGACATTTGTATAAACTAATTCCAATGCATGTGCTCCTTATATTTGTCCTATGATAAGTAGTATATATATGGGTTGATTGTATAAATTATTGTTAAACCTTGCATGGATTAGCCATTATGTTTGGAATATATTAATTTAATTTCCAAAAAAAAATTTGGAGTCATTGTCAAGGATAAGAATATTAGGGACAGTATATTTTTATTAATCTAATAAAATTGTCTTCTTTATTATATATTTTTACTATCTTAGGCACTCTTTTTCCTTTCCTTTTTGCATTTAATTGTTTTTAGTGCTTTCTTTCTTGATCTTATATATGTGGTTTATTTTTAGGATTTGAGTATTTATTAACAAAGCTATCAAACAAAATAGAAGGATGAGAAGGTAAATATTCTATAAGAGATTACATCATGTCATCACTTTTGGCAATATTGAAATCTTTGAACAAGAGACATGATAATATGTATTTGAAAGCTCAATAAGTATTAGTAATATGATGTAATGTTTATGGTGGTGGTAATCCTAATCATGAATGTCAAACATCTTATAACATATGGCAACTATACGAGCAACCAAATTTCATAAGAAACTAGCCTTAAAACATTCCCTATAGTAATAATCAGGAGTGGAGAGCCTATCTTAATTTTGCTTAGAAAAATTAAGCTTTATATAGGATTTTATAACAACAACAATGAGTCGAGTCTCAAGGAGCTCTTGATGAAAGTCACTATTATAAGTAAGGCTCACTTTTAAATGACTGAAGCCTCTATCCATAACCTAAAAAACTTGTTAAGCTTATTTTCAAAAGGAATCAAGGTATGAGCCAAATATGAGCACAAATATGAGCCAAATATGAGCACAAAAGACAATGCAACAACTTTTAAGAGTGGAGAGGAGTTACGGGTCGAAGAGAAGGGGGATCAAAAAGAAGAGGAAGTAAAGGCCACTATCCAAAAGAGAAAGATGATAAAGAGTATGAGATATAAAATAAGGTTATCGATGAATTATTAATAGTCATCGTCAGTAAGGAGGGCTCCTCAATCTTATATAACAAACTATCATAAAAAATCAAAGATCTAGAAAGTTTTATTATTCCTTGTGAGCTCTATAGTTTGTTAAATTAAATGACATTAGCATATTTAGTTTGTATTATTACTTTGATGTTATATATTCTTATTATATTATAGCATGTGGTATATGTAAAAGCTAATGAACCCTTTTCTAAGAAGTATAGTGGATGCAAGTCACTGATTAAAGATCTAAGATGATGAGGGGCTTTGGTCTGGTTAGGAGGCAACTTAATGTTTAGGTGTTTTTGTTTTGATTTGGTAGCTTTTAAAACCATAAGAAGTACTTTAATTTGCTTTTATAACCTTATGTTTTTAGGTTTATTTTGATCTTTTTTCATTATTGGAGCTCAATTATCTTACTTAAGCTAAGACTTGATAGAGATTTACATCTTACATACCCTAAAGTGCTAGATAGAGATTATATTTCACTGGCACTAGATAGATATGAATGGTATTGGATAAGGCTAATGATATTTTATTTCTAGGGGATTACCAGGTATCCATACACCCTTTTTATTTTTTCATTATTTTTCATAATTCTTATATGTTTCTTATACTAAAGATAATGTACACTTTAGGTGTAGGAGAGAGATTTAATAATTATGCTTCTAAACTTTTATGTAACTAACTTAATATGAATAATTTTGGAAAATTTTCAACTTTGAGAGAATATTGATTGGGATGATTCATTGTGCGTTTGGTTTTTATTGTGACTGGATTGGTTTGGGTAAATAGTTATGAGATTTGATGATTAAGTTGATTTTTAATTTATTTTATTTATTTTAAGAATAGATAATTTGTTCTATGATATTTCTTATATAATGTGTACATAAATGAACTTAAATGTGAAATTTCAAGCATTTCTAGTATCATGCATAAAAAAATCTGTGAATCAGAAAGCATAGAATAAATTCACTTCATCAGTATTAAATCATGTAAAAAGGTTGAACGAGTAGTACTAGTAGCCATTTGAAATAATGATCTAACTGAGTAATTGGTAGAATTCATGAAAAGGTGTTTTCTCTTGTATCAAAAGGTTAAGTGACTTTCAAACAAGTTTTTAATTTGTCTTATGTGTTATTTTAATTTTTGTGCTTTCCTTTTCTTTAAATAAGGGTATAAAATGTTTAAAAGCTGAACCATCTTTCTCATATGCATTTTTATATATTAAACTAAATTATGCGGATTGAGATAAAGTTAAAAGAAATGTAGAGTAAATTAATTCAATTTACAGTTTGATGCAAGCAACTAAATGCCTAACAATTTGATAAACTTTGTAAGTGAATGAAAAATGGAGAATTTTGATTAATATCTTTCATTTGTTAAATGTTTTCTTAAATTTTTTTGGAAAATGAAAGAATTTTTATTTATTATAGCATAATCTAGTACAACATTACAATGATTTTCGAGTTATAAGCAGTCTAGCATTTTATAATATGAAAGGAAGCTCAATTACAAATAAATTTTTGAGAAAGCAAAGCAGTTCAACACAAAGGGGGTGCAACATCTTAATCATAAGTTCCATTTACTTTTCATTCCAGGGGATATTAGCTGATCTACTTATTCAGCAATTAAAACAGCTCTTATCCAATTCAATATTTTTTTAGCTAGTAGGTGTTTATCATCTTCAGTTTGCTTGTAAAGTATGCAGTTTCTTTCTTTTCAAATTGTGTAGAAGATAGTGGTGAAAGTAACTTTGTTCAAGATTTCATTCTCTTTCCTAAGTCTGGATTGATTAATAAATATGCTTAATGTTGGTTCCCCTTCGTAGCTGTAAGTTGCCACATTTAGCATAAACTATATTTTACTCCATATAGCTCTAAAGTAAATGCAAGTGAAGAATAAATGGTCTATATTCTCTTCTACTACCTTACATAGAACACAAGTTAAATTTCTAGATGCAAATCATACGGATTTGATCCTAGGCCTGCTTTTAATCACAAGCCAAGTGATTTTTTAGGCTTTTAGATCTAGACGTTCTTCTATAGAAGATTATACCAAGGCATTGTTGCTTGTCTATTGTTAAGAATTTTATGGCAGGATTCATTAGAAAATAGTGCTTACGAGCTGGGCATTTAGTATATAACATCTTTATTATCCTAGCATTTAGTTGGGGTACATGCTCAGTCATAACAAAGAAACCCCTGAAGTTTTCGTGCCAACCTCCTCTTTGGACTAAAGAGGATAATTTGGAGTCAAGGGGTAATCTGTTTCTCAACAGAGAGATTTCTAGCCTATGTATTAGAGGACTTACATTATTCTAATTGTCTAACCACACCCAATTGTTTTATCCATTTCCTACCTTATGTTTAATGTATAGATAAACCAAGCTTCTCAATCTCAGTAGTTGGTTAAAGATCCATGAGTATTGACTTAACAATGTAATTTTTCAAAGGTTCAGATTGCCGAGGTGATATTCGTGGATCCATTTGCTTTAAAGAGCTTCTTTATCTGTAAGGAACCCCTAATTTCTCTTGCTTAACAGCACCTTTTGTATAATTGAAATAGAGATTATTCCTAACCCACCTAGCTTCTTATGTATTGTTATCTCAATCCATTTAAACCTTAATTTTTAGAGTTTTTAGTTATCCCAGTCATAAAAAGCTTTCATAATTCTAACAATATCCTTAGTGACCTTTTAGGGAACACAATATAAGTTGTCCAATTTATGTGTAAACTGCTAAGCACTGAAATAATAAACGTGATTTAAGAAGCATAAGAAAGAAATATAATTTTCCATTTGTTCACCTTGGATTTTATCTTTTCTAAAATAGGGATACAATATGAATATTTAGGCTTTAAAGTGGTGATAGATAATCCAAGGTATCTAAATGAGGGAGGGTGAATATGCAATTCATTGATTCTACTACGCTCTTCTTTATTCCTCACATTTGAAGACAAATACAAGATACTTTTGTCTGAGATGATCTTTCAACCTTTTCAAAGTTTGAAGCATCATATTAATAGAGTGATTATCTACACCATAAAAGAGCATTAGGTCATCTGTAAAGATCAAGTGTGTTAACCTATTTTGCATGCACCTATGATGGAATTTGAAGCTTCCATTGAATGTTGTGAACTTGTTAAGAATTCTAGATAGTCCCTGCATTGCTATAATGAAAAGATAAAAGGATAAAGGATCCCTTTGACTTGTTCCCCTTGCATTTTTAAGAGGCTTTGAGGGAATACCATTTATAAGCATAATAAGAGATGCTAATTTGATGCAGTCATGATCCAACTTACAAACTGAGCAGGTATATCCATTGCTTCCAATGAGATTTGATTAAATTTCCAATTCACTATATCAAAGGCTTTATAAAAGTCTATTTTCAGCCAGCAACAAGTTATTCTCCTCCTTAATGAATATTCTTTTAACAATTCTTGTAAAAGTAAAATATTATCCCCTATATTTCTCTCAGGAATGATGGCTTCTTGAGAGGCATATATGATTTCCTTAAGCACATTCTTTAATCTATTAGCTAAAAGCTTGGTTATGGCTTTGTATATTATGTTACAACACAAAATTGGTTTAAAATCCACCATATTCAAAGGATGCAGCTTCCTTAGCACTAAAGTGATATAGGTGTTGTTTATTTCTTAGAGCATCTTCAAAAATGAGAAGAACTCTAAGATAGTTTCTATCAATAGCTTCCTAATGATATCCCAAGTGTGTTGGAAAAACCACAGAGAGAATCCATCAGGTCCTAGCACTTTAGATAGATGTAAGCTGAACACAGTTCTCCTAACTTCCTATTCTAAAAAAAGTTAAGACCAACATCTCTTTTAACTCCTTTTTAATTGAGCCTTTTATAATTCTTTTTATGTTGTTCGTGGGTTGATCAGTATCCTTTAGACCCATCGGCTGAATAAAAACCTCCTTGCTAGATTAAGTAATGTTTCTTAATCTGAATACAAATTTCCCTTGTTGTCATATAATTCAACGATTTTATTCTTATTTCTTCTGGAGGGTATTGTAGAATGAAAGAATTTTGTATTTGAGTCCCTATCCTTTAGCCAATTTAGTATAGGCTTTTCTTGAGAATAGAGTTACGTAGGTTCAGACCCTATTAATATTTAGTTAGTAATTTCAATTTTTTCATCCACAAGTTAGTATCATGAGGTGAATTGTAGCAATTTTCTTTACCTAGTTTTAGTTTCTCCTTAAGCACTATGTTGTTTAAAGAGTTTTCACAAGAGGAGCCTTTGAGAACAGATCTTACGATCTTTAATTTCTATATAAGTTGGTAGGCTTTAAACCCTTTCACTTCACTACTCCAGCATCCACAACTAAGGTCTAGTAATCCCTCAGTTTGAGTAACTCCATTGAAAAATCTAAATGGAACACCAAATTTCCTAACTATTGATAAGTTATAAATCAACATATAGGAATGATCAATGAGCAAGTTTTCCCTAAAATGCACGTAAGATTGTGCAAACTAATTTATCGAGTTTGAGTTAACAAAAGAACTATTTAGTTTTTCCCTAATCTAAATACTACCTTGTTGCTTGTTTGACTAGCTGTAAAGCCTTCCTGTTTTCCCATATGTGTAAGTTTTAATATTTTAAACCCAGTATTCCACAAACACATGAGTTCTTCAAGTAGTACATAAGGTGTCGATCACATGAGAAGGGTTAATCTAATCCTAAAAAATAAGGCCAAAATAATTTGCAATAATCCAAAATGAACAAAACTAAAGCAATAAATTAATTCAATAACGCACTTAATTTCAAGAATTAATTACAGAAATATTAACAAAATAGCATATGCAACACCCAATCAAGAATCAACCTAAAGAACTACTAATTGAGAGAAAGAAGAATTTTATCTATCTTTAATGCTAACCTAGCCAATTATGAATTACTAGATTACTAGTTTTAGGCGGTCCTAGGGTTGATTACTCTCTCTCGAGTTATAACCATTAACCCTAATATATAATCCCTAGTCAGATTATGGGAATTGCAATCTCTCGATTTACAATCTATCCAAAACCCTAATTAGATTTGAAGTTATCCAAAAAACTATCGAAAATCCTATGAAAGATCTCTCTTCGCACAAATTACCGAATTGATTTAATTCTCATTCTATTAAATTACCTAACTCTTGCAAAAAACTATCGAAAATCCTATGCAAGATCTCTCTTCGTACAAATTACCGAATTGATTTAATTCTCATTCTATTAAATTACCTAACTCTTGTTAGCACAATTTAATAATTTTTCACTTGATTCACCCTCTCAGTTTATCACCGAATTATGTAAGTGTAGAAATTAAATCACAATAATCTAGTAAAAACATAACAATCAAATTTCATTAAATCAGAAATGAAATAACCCAAAGGTGAGTTTAGACATCCTCAACATTCGTACAATATTATGATCAACTGTTATCCCAATTATATACAATAATAAAATTGAAACTAAACTAGAAATAAGATTAGAATGGATGACGAAGGTAGCAATAGTGGGAAACCTCCTGTTCCAGGAAGTACTTCGCGTAAGCTTCTTCTTCACGTCTCTCTTCCCTCTTCTCTTTCTCAATCTCTCGATAAACTCTCTCTAGGGTTTCTCAATTGGTGGCTGATGCAAAAGCTCCTTCTTTTCTTTTGTCTTGATCTTTAAATACCTTTTGTGTTCTGAGCAACCCTGAGGTTTTCTTAGGATTGAAAAGGTCTGAAAAAACCCTCGAAACTTGACATTTTTACTTGTTTGTGCATTTGCTCGATGCAGGCCACAATCGTGGGCCACATCTAACTTTTCTGTCACGATCGTGGGCAGTGTCTTAAGCTTCTGTCACGATCGTGGCATATGGGCCCCGATCGTGGGCTGGCTCCCATGCTTCTTTCACGATCGTGACCTATTGTGCCATAATTGTGGGCCGTTATTTTGGCCCGAATGTTTTCAAAACTTCTCCGTTCTTTGATGTTGACCCTGAAAAACTAACAAACGCATCATGATACCTCAAAAACATAATATTTAAGCTCAAAGACTTGACTAACCCATAAAAACACTTAAACATAATTAATCGAAAATCTAACACGATTATAACCCAACCACATAATAAACAATTAAATTAACACTTAAGTAAATAATAAACTAAGCCTTAAAACATGATGCAATTTACACTTATCAACATCCCCACACTTAAACATTTTCTTGTCCTCAAGAAAACAAAACAACAAACAATGTAGTAACGAGACAATGGCTTCAACTTTATGAAATAAATATAATTTTAAACACAATCAGTTGGGTAATTTCAAATCATTAAAAAACAAAATCTGCATCATGAGGCTTTGAACTAAATATATGAATTAATAGAGATCCAATTGTTAATTTATTTACCCTTTTCAATTGTACATACATTAATAATTTTTTGGTCATTCAAACTTTGTAACTACTCCTAAGTATATTTTCATGAAAAGTCAAGTTATTACAAGTTCGGTAGGTTCTTATTAGAAAATTTTTATTTATTTAAACAAGGACCTAGTCTTTTACTCGGAGGTAAACATTGGTAATAAATGTCAATTCGATTACTTGACTAAGTCATTTTTATTAAACTGCTTAGTTGAAACATCATTAAGCTTTTTGACACGGAGGCACACATTTGTGATGCGTGTCGATCTGGTTACTCAGCTATATCACATTCTCAACTGGCTACTAGCTCTATTCATAACCTGAAGACTAGCTGAATAATTGTTTATTTAGTAAAACTTTTTATTTATTTATTTTTATTGCCTACCTTGTTGCTTTAGCTACTCGTTTCTATGAAAAATACTAGTAAAGCTACTTAATTCGACAGGCCTCAAATTATAAATGAATGTGATAATTTAAAGGGTGACAAACTCACACTAAATCCTAATTAAGCCGCATATTTAGCCAAAGACCCCACTAATTTTGTAAGCTAACGATTCTTCCCAATCTAATACACTATGTTCAAAATTAAATCAATTCCAATCCATTTAGGCCATTGACGAATTGACACAATTCACAAAATTCAACCTAACAACTATCATACAATATGCAAGATCACATTCAAAGCAAAACACATAACCCTCCCCACACTTGAACAACATATTGTCCTCAATATAAGAAGGGGATAAACAAACACATAAGGGGAAGAAGAAACACAGATTAAAGTAAAACAAAACAAGAATAAAAAATAAAGACTAAATTTAAAAAGAAAGAGGGTTAGACAAAGTCTCATAAAGATGGAGGTGGGGATGGTGTTGGAGGTGGCAATTGAACACCCTAAGTCTCAAAATATAGATGGATATGATGTATGTCCCGGCTCTGATGTCATTGAGTTTGAGCCATCTCCTTCATCATTCTTGAGTTCTCCGCAAGTGCATCTGTAACTACCTTGTTGTTTATAGAGATTATGTCCAGGACTTTTTTCCAACCCAGTTCTTTTATTTCCTCTTCCTCTTTGGACTCTTCACTAGTTGAGTCCTCTTCTACCTGCTGAGGCGGTGCTGTACTCAAACTTGCCTAACTAGCCCTAATCTTAAGATGCATCGTTTGAATGATATCCCAGTGTTCCATATTATGGGACATAAGGATTTTATCCTGCCATAAATGATGATTATTTAGGAAGTCTGGGAGATGGACAATTAAACCACTACAGTCCACACCATAATATTCAGCAATGGAGGAAACTAGATACCCTGTACCTTAATTGTTACTCCTCTTGCACATAGTCGCAACAATAGTGTTCAGCACATGTGTGGAGGTGCACATTGGAATGTTGTGATCTATGCACCGCAACATAAAAAGTTCCTTTGTTGAACACTTGTTGGTTTCTAATTTATCAAAAACTAGTTGACACATGAATTTATGCAATAACAAGTATTTATGGGTCCTTATGATGTTGTTGTGGACATTTTTGGCATCAAATTACTCTAACCCAGTGAGCTCATTCCAATAGCAAGCAGCACGAAAATCATCATGCTGATCAATAATAGAAGATTCAGGGAATCCACACATCTCACACATGATTTCGATGTTTGGTTCATAAGCTCATCCCCGTAACCTAAACCACATTTCTTTAGGTTCCTAGGTTCATAGGAAAGGGAAGTCAAGAATTCTAGAGTGAGCTCCTAGTAAACAGGAAATTGGAAGTGTGTGAATTTTTCCCACTGAATTCTTTCTTCTATGTTCTCTACCCTATTACGCAGTTCAATCCTATCAAAAGTATCAAAATCAAAATATTTAGGGACTGCAATTTGTTTAGCATTGAGGGCTTGAAAATGAATACCTTCCTACTCTGTTTAGATCTGGAAGGGTGCTCTGAAGTCTGCTACTCTGTTCCTTCTTCCTCATCCTAAAACTTATTTTCATCCCGATGATTGATCCTGTGGGGTTGTTTGCTTAATGCGCGAAATTCCAGCTTGTGAGTAAGTAGAAGTTGGAAGAGACTAGAAATTTGAAATTTGGGTAAAGAGAAGTGAGATTGTTTAGAGGTTTAAAGCTTAGAGAGATAAAGTGAAAATGAAAGTGAGTGAAAGAGTGAAGTTATAAATAAATACATAAGTGGATAAAGGGTAAAATGGTAAAAATTAACTTTAAAAAATGTGTGTTCCATTTTTACCCGGCCGCAGGCCACTTTTTTCACTTTCTGAAGTCAGTTCTTAACTATTTATGGCCCCTTCACCTCTCCTTGCTTACTACCTCGATCATCTAATTAATGGCGAAGTCTTCTACCTTCCCAATTTTATTTAGAAACGAACTAACCTAACTACGGAATTCAACTATCTAAAAATAAAAGGGAATAGCATCAACTTAAGAGTCAATGGGTTGCCTCCGGTACAACACTTCTTTTAACGTCAGTAGCTTGACACTCTATCCGTGGAAACTTAATCAGGATCAATTATGAGCAGTTTGCTTCCACCTTTTTCGTTTAACATTGATTTTGTAACCTGTACGTAAGCTACAACTTGCAAAACGATTAGAAGGACAATATTGATAAAATTATGAAAACCAATTAAGCTCAGTAATGTCCTTTTTTCGAGCAAATTATCAACATAATAGGGAATAACAAAACACCCTGAATCTTCCATCGAATCTAATAGTTTTTCATGTAAGAAGGTGAGTTGCTCTCTTTCTTCCTTAATCACCTTCATCTCCTCTGCTTCTTCCACTTCATGAATAGAGACTTTTATATCTTCTTCAAACTCGATGTCTATTGTCATCTGTTCTTCATCCTCTTGTTCTTTAGAAGATTCGAACACATTAACTTTCCTGAATGGATTACTCTCCTTCAGATTCTTTATTTCATCATTCATATTGAAAGTCACTTAGTCATCATTAGTCCAAAGGATAAGGTTCTTTTCATGGACATCTACCAAAGATTTTTCAATATTTAAGCATGGTATACAAAGATCTGATAGATAATATGAGGGGTTTTCATCCTTTTGTTCATCCCCTCTCTCCATGTCTTGGCCTTCTATAAGGTAGGGTTTAGCATGGTCTTCCACTGATTCTTCTTGTTCTTCCCTATTTTTAAGTGTCATAGCCTTATATTGCTCTCGTTGATATAAATCTATATTGCTCAAAGAGTCTTCCACCCTGCTCTTACAAAATTAATAGAAAAGCTATCTTACTTGAATCTCCAAGTTGTGAATAGAAGCAGCATAATTTTCTATTACTTGATCAAACTTTGCCTCCTTCCTCTTTTAACTTTCCTCCTAGCTGGAAAACATCGTCTTCTGGCTTTTTTCCATGTCTGTTAGCTTATCAATGATTTTGTCCAATTTGGAATCCTATGAAATGGATTCACCTTACTGAAATTTACATAAGTCTTGATGTCCCATGTAAGTACTTGAATTGTGGGACCAATAGAAATTTGGGTGGTTCTGCCACCCTGGACGAACATGTTCCAATAAGGATCATTACTTCCCTAACCATACTATGCCTCAATGTAATTTGCAAAAGTTCCTTGGTCCCTATAATATACATCCTCCATAATTGTTCTTTTTATCTCTTCTTGGCATTTACTCCTTAGATGTCTCATTCTCACTCTAAGATGTCTTGATATGTATCTAGTTTATGCCTCAATTTCTTAAAAAAGACAAAAGATAGTGAAGAAAGCCTTATACTAAAATACTAAACTAATCGCCTCTTAGGCAACGACACCAAAAACTTGATTATGACTTTTAGATATATGTAAGTTTTAATATTTTAACCTCGATATTCTGCAAGCACATGGTTCGTCATGTAGTACCTAAAGTGTCGATCCCACGAGGAGGGTTAATCTAATCCTAAAATCTAAGGCCAAAATAATTTGCAATAAGTTTTAATATTTTAACCTCGATATTCTGCAAGCACATGGTTCGTTCATGTAGTACCTAAAGTGTCGATCCCACGAGGAGGGTTAATCTAATCCTAAAATCTAAGGCCAAAACAATTTGCAATAATCCAAAATGAACAAAACTAAAGCAAGAAATTAATTCAATCACGCACTCAATTTAAAGAATTAATTATGAAAATATTAACTAAATAGCAAAAGCAACACCTAATTAAGAATCAACCTAAAGCACTACCAATTGAGAGAAAGAGGAATTTTATCTATCTTTAATGCTAACCTAACTAATTATGAACTATTGGATTACTGGTTTTAGACGGTCCTAGGGTTGATTACTCTCTCTCGAGTTATAACCATTAACCCTAATTTATAATCCCTAATCAGATTTTGAGAATTGCAATCTCTCAATTCACAATCTATCTAAACCTTAATTAGATCTAAAGTTGTCCAAAAAACTATCGAAAATCCTATGCAAGATCTCTCTTCGCAAAAATCATCGAATTGATTTAATTCTCGTTCTATTAAATTACCTAACTCTTGTTAGCCTAATTTAATAACTTTTCACTCGATTTACCCTCTCAATTTATCACCGAATTATGCAAGTACAGAAATTAAATCACAATAATCTAGTAAAAACACAACAATCAAATTTCATTAAATCATAAATAAAATAACCCTGAGGTGAGTTTAGACATCCTCAACATTCGTACAATTTTATCATCAACAACCATCCCAATTCTATACAATAATAAAATTGAAACTAAACCAGAAATAAGATCGGAATGGATGACAGAGGTAACAAAGGTAGGAAACCTTCTATTCTGGGAAGTACATCGCGTAAGATTCTTCTCCACATCTCTCTTCCTTTTTCTCTTTCTCAATCTCTCGATGAACTCTCTCTAGGTTTTCTTAATTGGTGGCTGATGAAAAAGCTCCTTCTTCTTCTTTGTCTTGTTCTAATACCTTTTGTGTTATGAGCAGCCCTAGGGTTTTTCCAGGGTCGAAAAGGTCTAAAAATTCCTCGAAACTTGACATTTTTACCTATTTACGCGTCTGCTCAACGCTGGCCACAATCATGGATCTGCATGTCATGATCGTGGGCTACATCTAACCCTTCTGTCAAAATCGTGGCAATCAGGCCACAATCATAGGTAATGTCTTAGGCTTCTATCACGATCGTGGCAAATATGGGCCACGATCGTGGGCTGGGTCCATATTTCTGTCACGATGATCGTGAGTCTTTGTTTCGGCCCGAATGTCTCCTAAACTTCTCCATTCTTCAATGTTGACCCTGAAACACTAACAAACACGTCAAGGTACGTCAAAAACATAATTTTTAAGCTCCAAGACTTGATTAACCCATAAAAACAATTAAACTTAATTAATTGACAAATTAACACAATTCTAACCTAAACACATACTAAACAATTAAATTAACACTAAAATAAATAACAAACTAAACCCTAAAACATGATACAATTTACACTTGTCACTTTACACCTAGTCAAACAAGCAATAAGGTAGTATTCACATTAGGATATTTGTGAGCTCCTTGGTATCTCCCAACATGAATTTCCCGACCCCTCCACCTCTTTAATGGTAAAAGTGCAATTGAAATCTCAAGCTACAAGCCAGAGATTCAGAATATTTTATTGAAGTCTACTCAGGTCATACCACAACTTGCTTCTCTAAAAAAAAAAGTTTGTCACATATATTAGAGTAAGATAAAATTTAGAAAACTAACCTCCTAAGCAACATCTAAGGTGAATATGCTGGTCACTTTCCTCAACCTTTTAAGCTTCCTTCATATCAAAATTATAGAAACAGATGACTATCCCATTATAATAGAATTGTTGATTTGAGAAAGTCTTATATTGTGCACCCAAAAAATTCAAGTAACTATGTATATGAGGTTCTTTTATTTTGGTTTCTAGCAGTGCTACAAAAAAAGTTTGCTTTTCATTAAATACCTCCTTTATTATAGATCTTTTGGGAGGGTCATTGAGCCCTCTAGTATTCCAGATTAGGATTGGGAAAACTCCTATTTGTTTTTGCTTTTGCCTTTTTTCTTAGTAGATCTTCTCCTAGAGTTTGCTGAATTCCCTTGAGAAACAACTTGTATTACAACTTTCTCCTTATTTTGGTTATTTGAGATTTCCGCATTAAGCTCACCTGTAAACTCTTCATTTTGCTCAATATCTCTATAAGTATCCTCCTGGATTCTTTGTGCTTCATTCTCCTCATAGTTTTGTAATAAAGTTTCTAATCCCTGAGAAGTAGCTTGGATTACAACTTTCTGTTTATTCTAGTTATTAGGGGTTTTAACATTAAGCTCATCTGTAATATCTTCTTTTAGCTCAGAACCTTTATAAGTAATATCCTAAATTCCCTGTACTTCATTATCCTTATAGCCTTGTAATGAAATTTTAGTTGCTATATCCAAAAGAATTTGCATTTCAGGATTGATTTCCCTTATTACAACCTCATTTTCTTCATTTCCCACTTGATTGTCCTCCTATGCTTAGGAGTCATTTGTTTTCTTCCTAGTGACCTCAGAGCCTCCCTAGTTACTGTCTTTTACTTCTTGTTGGTTATCTTTGAGATCCGATCCCATTATTTCTTCTTACCAACCGGTTTTGAAAACTTCTTCAATAGACAACCACTTTTTGGTGAAGGGGTTAGGTTTCCAAGGATATGATAAGGAGATCTACTTTTTAATTAACTCACCATTTTCCTCAAGGAACATGACGAAGAGACTATTTGACAACACTAAATTTTTTTGAATATCTATAAATTTTTTTGTATAGGAATTCTTTCTACATTTGAAGTTTAGGAATCCATGGTAAGTGGTTTACCTAAATAGCTAGCAAGGAAGCTCAGCCCTTCAATCATTTAGAAGTCCAGAGGGAGGCTATGAAAGCTCACCTAAAAGGGAAATGACTCGAATTTTCCTCTATCAACCTCCATACCAGGTGATCGCAAGTTTCAATATGGGAAAGTTTTAATATTTTTAACCTTGATATTACTGCAAGCGCATGAGTCATTCGCATAGTACCTAAGGTGTCGATCCCAAGAGGAGGTTAATCTAAGGCTAAATTCAGTTCACAAAGAATGAAACTAAACAAGAAAATATTCAATCATGCAATTAATTCCAATAATCAAATTTGGGAAATATAAACAAGATAGCAATTGCACACCCAATCACAAAACAACCTAAAAACTACCGATTGAGGGAAAGGAAATTTTTATCCGACTTTAATAAAAACCTAATTGATTATGAAATTATTGAATTACCCATTCTAGACAATACTCTCTCTTGAGTTATAATCATTAACCCTAATTACTAACCCTAATCAGATTATGAGAAATTGCAACCTCTCGATTCACAATTTATCCCAAAACCTAAATTAGATCTTAAGTTGTCCACTAAACTACCGAAACTTATGTAAAATCTCTCGTTACATAAAGTTACCGGTTTGATTCAATTCTTGATCGATTAAATTACCTAACTCTCGTTAGCCCAATTTAATGATTTTTACTTGGTTCACCCTCTCAGTTTGTTACCAAATTATGAAGTGCATAAATTGAATCACAAATAACTCAATTAAAACGCAATAAATAAATTTTCATTAATATCAAAGATAAAATTCCCAAAGGTGAGTTTAGACAAGTACTCGACATTCAACGAATCTATCTTCTATGGCTATCTCAAATTCTATAAAATTATAAAGAATGAAATAAAACCAAAAATAGACTCGGAATGGAATGAAGGAGGCAGCAATGGCAGGAAACCTCTTGTTTCGAGAAGTACTACGCGTAGGCTTCGTCTTCATATCTCTCTTCCTTCATTTCTTTCCTCAATCACATGGTTTTTTTCACGATCGTGGCCTATTGTGCTACAATCATGGGCCGTGGTTTTGCCCTAAAAGTCTCCGCAATTCCTCCGTTCTTTGATTTTCTCCCTAACACACTAAAAATACATCAAAGTCGTTCTTTGATGTTGGCCCTGACACACTAAAAAGACATCAAAGTACCTAAAAAACATAATATTTAAGCTCAAAGACTTATACTAACCCATAAAAACACTTAAACACATACACTAACATAATTATATCCTAAACACATACTAAACACTCAAACTAATACCTAATACATAATAAATTAAACCCTAAAACATGATGCAAGTCATACTTATCAACATCCCCACACTTAAACATTTGCTTATCCTTAAGCAAACAAAACAACAAGAATATAACAACACACAACCACAATGTAGTTATGAGGCAATGACTTCAACTTCGTGAAATAAATTTAATCTTAAACACGATCATTTGAGTTATATCAAATCATTAATATATGAAATCTATGTATAGGGGATTTGAACTAAATATACAAATTAATCGCGATCCAAGTCTTAATTTATTTACCGTTTTTAATTGCACAAACACCTTAATAATTCTTTGTTCATTCATACTCTGTAACTATTCCTAAGTATATTTTCATGAAAAGTCAAGCTTATTACAAGTCCAGTAGGTTTTGATAAGAAAACACACATTTTTATTTAATTTATTTATTGAACATGGACTTAGTCCTTTTATGCGAAGGTAAACATTAGTAATGAATAAAGATTGGTTACTTGACTAAGTCATATTTTTATTAAGCTGCTTGGTTGGAACGTCATTCTAGTTTTTGACACAGAGGCACACATTTGTGATGCTTGTTGATCCAGTTACTAGGCTACATCACGTTCTCAACTGGCTACTAGCTCTATTCATAACCTGAAGGCCAGCGGAATAGTTATTTATTAAACTAACATTTTTTATTGCCTACCTTGTTGTTTTAGGTACTCGTTTCCATGAAAAATACTAGTAAACCTATTTAAGTTGAAAGGCCTAAAATTATGAATGAATGTGGCAATATAAAGAGTGACAAAAACTTACTCTAAATCCTAATTAAGCTAAATATTTATCCAAAGACCCCAATTTACTAATTTTGTGAGCTAATGATTCTACACAACCTAATAGACTAAGTTCAAAATTAAAATAATTTCAGTACATCTAAGACATTGACACATTCAAACAATTCACAAAATGCAACCTATAACTATCATACCATATGCAAAATCACATACAGAACAAAACACATAACCCTCCCCACACTTGAACAACACATTGTCATCAATGTAAGAAGGGAACAAACAAGCATATAAAAGAAAAGAAAGAGCATAAATTAAAGTAAACAGAAAATAGATAAAAATAAAGACTAATTTCAAAAGGAAAAAATGGGTTAGACAAAATCTCATGGATATGGAGGTGATGATAGTGTTGGAGGTGGCAATTGAACACCCTGAGACTTAAAATATTAATGGATTTGATGGATATTCCAGCACTGGTGTTGTTGTGTTCGGGCCATTTCTTTCATCATTTTGGTGTGTTCCGCAAGTGCATCAGTAATTGTCTTGTTGTTTACGGAGATTACCTCTAAGACTTTCTTCTAGCCTTGATCTTCTTCTTCTTCCTCCTCTTCCTCGGACTCTTCAATGGTTGAGTCCTCTTTTGCTTATTACGACGGTGCTGAACTCGAGCTCGCCTAACTGGCCCTAATCTTGACATGTGTCTTTTGGCTGATATCCCTAAGTTCCATATTGTAGGACTTAAGGATTTCAACTTGTCATAAATGGTGATGGCTTAAGAAGTCATGGAGGTGAACAATTAACCCACTACGGTCCATGCCATAATATTCAGCAATATTAGACACTTGGCATCCCATTCCTAAATTGTTGCACCTTTTGCGTGGAGTCACAACAATAGCATTTAGCACATGTATGGATGTGTATTGATGGTAAAACCTATCTACTTGTTTTAGCTCAAAACTGCAAGTGAACAATTCATGATTTTTAGCTTAAAAGAGCAGATATTGATCCCACAGGGATTGATGTCCAAATACTTCTTAATTTAGATTAAACTTTGTTTAAGAAATGAAATTGTTTAATAAAAATAATCTGGAAAATTTAAATAAAAATTAAAAGACTAACTTAAAACAATAGATAATACCAACATGCAGAAAAATCAGAATTCAAGAATCTAAAGACTTGATATTAATTTTTTCCCTATTTTGCCTCCCTCCTGTTTTATTGATTGAATTGTGTATCAGTAGATTTCCGAATGTATTAACTACCCTCTCTCAAGCTGTAATTAATTATCCCTAATTGAATTAAAGGGAATCAATTGCACGATCTCTCAACCTACCTAATGACTCGACCTACTCAACTAGTTATTAAACTATCCTATGGGTGATCAATTGATTAGCCGAGATCTCTCTTCTAACTATTTAATTAACGTGATGATTGTAAGTTTATAGGTTGCCAACTCTCATTATACAATCCTACAAAATTTTATCTTACTCACTCTCTTGATTTGTTGCAAGACAAAAAATAAAATCAGCAATCATTAAAGACAACTTCATTCAATTCAATAAAATAGGAGTTCCAACAAAATAGTTCAAAAATAATCCCTAAAACTAAATTAGCTTAACATGGTCTCCATAACATCATCAATATTCAAATAAATCATTTTACAAAGAATAGAAGAAGTAAGATTGATAGAAAATTGAATAAAAAGACTCCTTCTCTTCTTTGCCAAAATCTAGAAATTTTGGTGTTGATATGCTATTTTCCCTAATCTTGATGGTGATCCTTGACTTTAATCTTCCTTAAGGCTCTAAACATGTGTTCTTTACTCCAAAGATGGTGTTTCTACAGAAGGGTTTCGTCCTCTCCAAGATGGAGGCTTAATGATACTTTTCTAGTTTAGAAAACCTCAATTTGATGAAGTCCTGCATAATCCTTCAGATTGTAATTCCCATAATCGTGGGATTTGGCATGATTCCCACGATCGTGGGAATTGATCATAGATGCACTCCTCTTTTCTTCTCCTTTTGATTCCTAGCTCAATCTCTAAGTTACTCCATCTTCCTTCCTACACGAAAAATAGTCAATTCTTACCCTAAATTAACATCAAACAGAAAAGAACAAAAATTAAACTAAGCAAAACTATACAAAATGAATCCTAAACTATAACAAAAATCAACAAGTATGCAAGAAAACACATGCCAATTACATAGAAAAACATAGACTAATGCACACCTATCAACATCCCTACATTTGAATCTTTGTTTGTCCTCAAGAAAAAATAAATACAAGCACTCAATTCTATCATTTCATCTTCACAAAGATCAAAGCATACAATCCGTCAAATTTAGACTAACTCAAATATTACGTTAATACACATATCATGACTTCTTTTTCATTGGTGTACATAAGCAAACTCAACAATTGACACCATCACTTAAAGATAAGAAAAGATACAACATGAATTTTCCTCACGGTTTTCACTCATTTCTCTCAAGTGTCTGATGGTTAGTGTTTCGCTCAAACTTCCTATATTAAACTATACTACTATAAGGTTGCTAATACACGAATTCTCCTTTACAATGATTGCATGCATAAAAAGATCAAAAAGACTTGTTTAGGGTTGAAATGTGGTAAGGGTTAAGGTAGGTACAGAGGGAAAAAGGGTTAAACACAAGCATTAGTAAAGTAAAAAGACAGATAAATTTGGGACAATCAAAACATACTTCGAGATACACGAAGGAAAATAATACTCTGCACTTATTTAGCTACTCAATTGTTCTTCAGTTTTCTTTTTCTTTCATTTTTCTTTTTAACTTTTTTTTTCATTTTTCTTTCCTTTTCTTCATTCATGGAAGAACTATGACTTAAAATAGCACTATATACAATATAACTCATAAGCAGAAGTATACTCAACTCATCTCGGTAACAAAAATTTCACAATGATCCCAACTAATGTATTGCTTAATACTCTACTAAGCTTGTGAACGGGTAGGCTAATAAGGTTTAAAGTTTTAAATTTTTGGGCATTTTCAAGAAACAATAGGTTAAGGCTCAACGGGTGTAACAAAGGATAATACAAAGGGTAGGTCATTTAAGCTAAGGGTTAAAATAAGAAAAAGGGCCCAAATCATCTCTATTAAGCATGCATCTAGTAAACTCAAACCGATTCAAAACAAGTTCTGAAAGAAGTAACCTAAGGAAGTAACACTCAACAAGGAAATAGAATGACTATAAATGGAGTCATATGGTTTGATCCTCACTTTAGCTCAATTGAAAACTCATTATGCATCTCTATACTACCTCATTGTTCAAATGCCAATTTGTGACTAAACTTATGTAACCAACTACTTTTCATCACTCTATATGGTTCACTTTCTACTCAAGTAGCCTAATCCAAGTTTAAGCATGCATTCAATCTAATTCCAACTAGCATGATATAATCTCATGGCAATATTTATCAGAGTGATTCAAGTATGGTTCCATTGCTACACAAAGCACATAATATGCTTAATCATGCATCCTATTTAACACAATGCAAACAATGCAATTGAGAAAGTCAATGTCACCTCCCCACACTTATAGATCAAATTGTCCTCAATGTGATAAGTCAACCACCAAATATAGGAAAATGCCCTCAAACTATACAAAAGAAATTAAAACACAAAAATGACATGAAACCAACAAAAGATGAACTTTAACCAAATAAAAGAAATAACATGAAGCCAAACAAACATGAAATAAAATAAAAACAAACAAAAGAAACAACCAAATTTAAAAAGAAAAAGGCAAGGAAAGCTTATTCAGATGATGGTGGTGATGGTGGCGGTGAAGGAGCTTCAAAATTATTCCTCCAACAAAAGTTGAGGAACCTCCTCTTTAAGTTATACTGCTCCTTATCGACTTGCCGCTTTTGGGTGCCAAGCTCATTAAGTTGGGATGTCATCTGTTGTTGATTGGCGGCCATCTGGTCTGGAATTTGTTGATATTGATCAACTGCAACTGGTGCACTACGTTATCCTTCTACTGCTTCCTGCTGGGGCTCTGGAGCTGCTTGGGATGTGGAAGGTTAGTTTATGTCTGTGGCTAGACCCCTCCTGTTCCTTACTGTAGCACGTGTCTGAGGATTACGGAGTGCCATAGACTGGACTTCCACATCTCAAATAGGCTCAAATACGATATGTCAAACATATCGTGTGGTGTTGTACGCACCTCATCTACATTAAGGTTATAAAAACGAGCTAAAACAGTAACAACATACCCCATTATAAAATATTAACTCTTTTTATTGACAACACTTACTAAGGATCGAAATTCTGAAAGGTGTTGATTTTAACTTTCTGATCTATGCACCATAAAAAGAAAAGTTCTTTAACCAAACATTTGCTACTTTCAGTTTTATTGAACAAAGTTAAACACATGAATTTATTCAAGAGCTAATTTTTGGCACTATGGATTAAAGCATTCGGTGCATTGCGTGTGTTAAATTTGTCTTCCCCTACTAAAGTTTTCCAATAAGAATCCACATCAAAATCAGTGCGATCATCTAAAATTTTTCTATTTTCCAAATCGAAAATCTGACTCATGACATTATAATCTAATTTGTAAACAGTACCGAACAATCTAAACCAGAAAGTGTCTAATTTAGGCGTATATCGGACAGTAATGAAAAACTCAATGGTCATTATGGGATGAAAACTCAACGGTCATCATGGGATGAATAAGCATGTCAGACCGGAAGAACCTATTCCACCCTATATTTGCAGCTAGTAGCTCAATCTTTTTTCTCAATCCTATGTTTTCTAATACTTCGAAATCAAAATACCTAGAAGTGATTAATTATCTATCCCTAAATTCACGGAAGCGCGTACCTTCTCCTTCCGAGTAAATTGGTAAGGGAGAGCAGTAAGTCACTACTAAATCACTCTTTCCTTTACCAAAAACTTCACGGCGGATTTCATCGGTCAGTTTTTGAGCCATCATCTTCTTTGGTGCCATTAGGAGAGTAAATTCTGCAAAAAAAAGAGAGAGAAAAAGAGTGAAATTTAAGTTTTAGAGAGAGGGAGAGTGAAATCTTACCCTAACCCTAATCCATGTGTTTTGGAATGATTAATGCATGAAAAGATGATATGATTAGAAGAATAATGATATGGTTGAAGAAAATACCATGAATCGAGAAGAAAATTGAAGATTTTAGAGAGGGGGGGAGGATTTTCGTGAGTTAAAGAGAGAGAGTGAAAATTTTGAGTGTGGGTGAAAGAAGAAAATGGGAGGAAAGTTTAAATATCCCTCCCGGATGGGATTACTCTCTACAAACTTTCTGGAGAGTTTTTCCACGCTCGTGGGAATCACCAAAATTCCCACGATTGTAAGAATTGGTGATTCACACACTTTTAAACCTTCTTCCAAGATTAAATTTACTTCTCCATGCTCCCACAACCATAAACTCATCAAGTTAATATCATCAACAAGAATTTTGAAGAAAAAAAATTTGTTGTACTTCAAACACAAACCAAATTAAACATCAATCAAACTCAATTCAAGCACAAAAATAATTAAATAATTCACGAAAGAGCGGAAGATAGGAAAGAGATAAATTCCCCTCCTTGTGGATATGTCCCTCCATAATATGGTTTACAGCAATGCCCATTGACCTTCAATGTTCCCCCTTTTCATTTATCAGCTCCACAGCTCCTTGGGGAAACACTTGAAGAATTTTGAAGGGCCTGCCCCATATTGATTTGGGCTTTTCAAGAAATAGTCGAATTCTTGGATTAAACAAAAGTACTAAGTTGTCCACTCTTGAATTCCTTTTTCCTAATATGACCATCATTCCACTTTTTAGCTCTTTCTTTATATAGCTTGGCATTTTTATAAGCATCATACCTTAACTCATCCAACTCGTCGAGTTGTAACAATCGCTTTTCTCCTGCCAGCTTCCAATCCATGTTCAATTTCTTGATTGCCCAATATGCTCTATGCTCCAACTCCAATGGTAAATAACATGCCTTTCCATACACACGTCGAGTTGTAACAATCGCTTTTCTCCTGCCAGCTTCCAATCCATGTTCAATTTCTTGATTGCCCAATATGCTCTA
>JAOQMS010000004.1:14310416-14329498 GCA_027563885.1 Erythroxylum longipes | reverse complement strand
ACACTTAGAATATAAACAAACACTAATAATAACATAATTCTAGGCCTATATACATGATAATCATCTACTAAATACTCAAACGCACACTTAAAAATCTATCAAAACATAGTATAATTTACACTAATCAACATCCCCACACTTAAACTTTTGCTTGTCGTCAAGCAAAAATAAAAACAAAAAAAATCTCAAACAAACCACACAATAACACATACATTAATGCAATATGCACTAATGACACAATGGCATCTAACTTAATGAAATCAATTTAACCTCAAACTACAATCATTCAAGTTGTTACAACATATTAACCTATGCAATTTATGGCTAAACACTTTGTATTGAATATACATACTAATTAAGCATTAACATCATATTCATTCATCTAAACCACTTGTATATATACATTGATAATTAGTAATTAACCAAAATTGCAACTATCATCACTAAGTATCCCTTTATGTATCAGTAAGATTTATTTATCAAAACATTACTTTTTTATTTTCTTTAACATTAACCTAGTCTTTTGACTAGAATGCAAATACCTTGTCATAAATGTCCCCTGGTTATCAACTAGGCAAAGTTTTACTAAGTAGCTTGGTTAGAATGTCATTATAGCATTTTGACGTGAAGACAAATATTTTTTCATGAATGTCTCCAATTACTCAGCTATATCACATTCTCAACTAACTACTAACTCTATTCATATTCCAATATTTGTTTCAAAACGGTTAGCATAATAGTTATTCATTTAATAGGTATACACAAAAAAATTTTCCTTTCATATTGCCTACCTCATTTCTTTTAGTCAATCATCCTCATGAAAGACTACTAATAATACTAACATATTCAATTGAATTATAATTATAAAAGTATGTAACAAATTTCCTAAGATGAACAAACTGCCATCATATCCTAATTAACATGTGTATTTAACCAAAGATACTTAAAACATAAAATGCACAAGCCAATATGCTTTTATAAATTCAATGACTATGTTCAAAGCTAACTAACTCCCATCATGTTATTTCCATTGACGTATTTACACAATTCATACATATGTAACATAAGTTCACACCATGTCAACCTAATCAAAAACTAACAATATGGCATGCAAAATTTAAACTCATGACATGCCAATGCAAAATCCTTCCCACACTTTGATAACACATTGTCTTCAATCTGAGAAAAACAAAAAAAATAAAAAAGACAAAAAATAAAAGGAAAGGTTAAAAGAACAAAATTAGGAGATTGAGGTGGAGACAGTGTTGGTGACGGAATGTGGAGATGCTTTTTACCATGAAATTCTAGCAATTACTTCCCTATGAAACAAAAAATAAAAATAAAATACCAATAAAATAAAATAAAACAAATAAAACTTATCATAATTTTTAGGTTGCCTCTTAATTAGCGATTAGTTAACGTCATTAACTTGACGTGCTCTTCCTTCCACACTTAACCTAGGTCAATTATGAGTGGCTTTCTTCCACTCGTGTCACTCAATTTTAGTTTAGTAGCCTGTACATAAGCTACATATTGCAAGATGATCAAAAGGAAAAAAATCAATCAAATCAAGAAAACTAAGTTCAATAATGTTAGGATGCCATGGATCCATCCATGAAAATGCAGTGGAAGTGTCGAAATCTAAATTCTGACAACATGAAAACCCTAAAAATCCAAAAACACACACATGCATGCATAGACATATCATAAAAACATGAAATTTAAATACTTTTACCTTTCGTTCTCCTCCTTTCTTGATTCTTATCCTTGTTTCGGTTGTAGCAAAAACCAAACCCTGCCTTGATCATCCAAGAACACGCAAAGAGGAAGAAGAAATAGTGTGTAAGGGTGGTTAGAACACCAAACTTGGTGATTTCAAGTAGATGTTTAAATGGAGAGATAGATTAAGAATATCTTGCATACAATTAGATTTATGCAACAATTGCATAAATTACATGAAGAAGACTTAAGACCACTTCTCTCTGTCTCTAGAACTCTTTTAGACCCCTTATCCTCTAACTTGAGTGTGTTAGAACATGTTAGATCTCTCTTAAGTACATAAGTGAAGAACTCACTTAAGTACATCTATCGTGCCTTAAGCCACGATCGTGGCCTATGAGCCTTAAGCCATGATCGTGGCCTTCTTAAAACAGCCAGACACACTTTGTTTTTCATTCTATCTTTTATGTGTGACCCTTAGGTACTTGGTTATTTTAGGCACTTGAATCAACTCTTAATTCGAGCAAATCATGGATGGTTTCATGCCACTTGAATTAACTCTTAATTTAAACAAATCATAAAGGGTTTCATGATGCTAATTTACCAAAATTTAAGTGGATTAACACGCGAAATCTTTGATAGTTAATTATTTAACCTACAAATCTTTCCATAGACAATTACCATGCAATTCGCCCCTTCACCAATCTATACCCTACTTGGTTCGGAGTATGGCTTATATGTTAACTCCCACTAGACTAACTAAGTCACATCTAGTCCAAGTGATGTTAATTCTTGTCCTGAGATCTCATTACTCCATGTGTCATTGAAGACTCTCTTCATGACACATAATTGCTTTGGCCAAAGACTCCTGAGTAATGACCCTGGAAAGAGGCCGTGGGTATCATCTCCTTCTATCAGGAGTAGTAAATCCTTTATTGGCTACCCAATTACCTTTGAATACTAATATCCCCAGTCACCACCCTAAGAGCGCCCTTGTCTTAAGGTAATAAGGAATGATGTCAAAGCACAGGATTAGTATCCAAGATATCCTTGATTACCTCAAGTATAAGGATATTTGCACCATTGCTATGATGGGATTAATCATTTACATTTGATAGATCATCCCTATGATAATCTCATAACGGGTCATCCGATGTACTTACTACTCTTAGTAAACATCCACATTTTAACTCTAAACATCTCACACTTACAGTTTGTGAGATCCACTACTTGATCAAATCAAGGAGTATAACATGTGCTAATCTATCTGGATTAATAATGTCCTGTCTTATTAATCCTATGCCTAGGGATTATTTAGATACTAACATAATTGCATATGATAGAAATCTCATTATCATGATCTCATCATGATTTCCTTTATGCTATGTTTGTACCATGGACTTTATTAATTTGATTTAAGATCGACATCAATTCATATATAAATGAACATCAAAATAATGAAAATTGCCTTTCACTTTATTAATCAAAATAATGTTTGCACAAAAGTGTTAAAGGTGATTGCCTTTAGAGCACTATTCTAACAATCTCCCACTTACACTAAAGCCAATAACCTTTGCATGAGTACACTAGATTCAAATTTCATTTTAGGAAGTGGCTTAGTCAAAGGGCCAGCAATGTTTTGATCTGTTGGCACTCTCTCTATCTTCACATAACCTCTTTCAATTATCTCCATGATTAGGTGATATCTCCTGAGTATGTACTTGGACCTCTGATGAGACCTTAGTTCCTTGGCTTGAGCAATAGCCCCATTGATGTCATAGTATAACAATATCTGGTCTACAATTCTTAAAGCCACTCTAAGCTCCATAACAAACTTGTTAATCCCAGTAGCTTCTTTTGCCGCTTCCGCAGCTGCAATGTACTCTGACTCGGTAGTTAAATCTGTAGTTGTCTCTTGTTTGGAACTCTTCCAACTGACTGCTCCACTATTCAATGTGAAAACATAACCTGACTAGGATTTGGATTCATCCTGGTCATATTGAAAACTACCATCCGTATGTTTGCTCACTATGAGATCTCCATTTCCATAAATCAAGAATACATCCTTAGTCTTTCTCAAGTACTTTAGGATTTTCTTGATAACCACCTAGTTACACTCACCAGGATCCGATTGATATTTGCTCATAATACTTAGAGCATATGATATATCAGGTCTTCTATATAACATAACATACATAATTAATCCTATTGCCGAAGTATACAGGATTATACTCATGCAAGTCCTCTCATCTTGCGTCTTAGGGCACATAGATTTTGAAAGTTTTATCCCATGAGTTATGGGAAGAAAACCTCTCTTGGACTACTCCATACTAACCCTCTTTATTACTTTATCTATGTATGTTGATTATGAAAGACCTAGCAACTTCCCTGATCTATCTCTATAAATCTTTATTCCCAATATATAAGTTGCTTCTCTAAGATCTTTTATGGAAAAATTCTAGGACAACTGAATTTTACCTGATTGCAACTTGAGAACTCATTTCCTATTAGTAATATGTCATCCACATATAAGACAAGGAATATGATAGCACTCTCGCTAACCTGTTGTACAGACAAAGTTTCATCAGGATTTTGTGAGAAACCAAACTCTTTGATTGTTGCATCAAATTCGATGTTCCAACTTCTAGATGCTTGCTTCAATCCATAAATGGATTTATGAATCTTACATACCTTTTTGTCATCTTTGGATATGAAGCCCTCAGGTTGTATCATATACATTTCCTCAACTAGGTTTCCATTCAGGAAAGCCGTTTTCACATCCATTTGTCATATTTCATAATCATAATGAGCAGCAATGGCTAGGAGTATTCTAATGGATTTAAGCATGGCTACGGGGCTAAATGTCTCATCATAATCAACTCCTTGTCTTTGATGATATCCTTTAGCAACTAGCCTTACTTTATAGGTAATCACATTACCATCCATGTCAATTTTCTTCTTGAAAATCCACTCGGTTAACCAAAGTCCATGCTTGCTTTTCAAACATGGAATCCATTTCAGACTTTATGGGTTGAAGTTATTTTTAGATTCTGAACTATTTAGAGCTTTTCATGGGTTATAGGCTCATCGTCCTCTATGAGTAATACATCATTTTGTTCACTTACGAGAAATCCATATCTCTCTGGAAAATTGCATATCGTACTTGACCTACGAACATTTTGTGTGTCAGAAGGTTCAACTGTTGTCTTATCTCTGTGAACAATAATTTTAGGTTCAGGCAGTTGATCTGCGTTTGTTTGAGTATTATGAACTTCATCAAGTTCAACTTTGCTCCCACTGTCTTCTCTTAGAAGAAACTATTTTCTAAAAAAATAGCATGCTTTGAGATAAAAACCTTTTGCTCTAAAGCATTATAGAACTGATATCCAATTGTTTCCTTAGGATATCTTATAAATAGACATTTATTAGATTTTGCTTCAAACTTGTCTGATTGAATCTGCTTCACATAAGCTAGACAACCCCAGACTTTCATATGAGAAATATAGGCCTTTTTGTTACTCCATATCTCATATAGAGTAAGATCAACTACTTTTGAAGGGACTCTGTTTATCACATAAATAGCAGTCTTAAGTGCATGACCCTAAAAGGATTTCAGTAGATTTGTTAAGCTCATCATTGACCTTACTATGTACAACAAGGTTTGGTTTCTCCTATCAACCACACCATTATGTTACAGTGTGTAAGGTGGAGTCTATTGGGATACAATCCAGTTATTCCTAAGATAAGTTAGAAACTCCTTATTCAAGTATTAACTACCTTAATCTGATTGAAGTGTCTTGATACTTCTACCGAGCTATTTCACTACTTCATGTCTAAATTGTTTGAACATTTCAAATGCTTCAAACTTGTATCTTATTAGATACACATACCCATACCATGAATAATCATCGATAAAGGTAATGAAGTACATAAAATCACCTCTAGCTTGAATAGACATCGGACCGTATACATCAGAATGTATTAGTTCTAATAACCCATTCGTTCGTTCACCTTTCCTTTAAAAGGTGATTTAGTCATCTGCCTAATAAGCAAGATTCACATGTTTCATATGATTCATAATCAAATGACCATAATCTACCACTCTTGTGTAGCTTAGTCATGCATTTCTCACTTATATGGCTAAGTTGACAATGCCACAAGTAAGATGATTTTAAGTTATCTCGTTTTTGTCTTTTATTGTTATTGATATTTAAAATTGGATTACACATATCTAATATGTAAATACCATTGCACAATGTAGCAATACCATAAAAATTTTCATTTAACTTAATTGGACAACCATTGCTTGAAAAAGTTAAATGAAGTCCCGCTTTATTAAAATATGAAACAGATACAATGTTCTTTGTCACAGTGAGTACATAATAGCAATTATCCAAAATTAGCCCTAGCCCACTAGGAAGATACAACAAATATGTTCGTATGGCTAATGTAGCAACTCTTGCTCTATTTCCTACACGTAGATCCATCTGTCCCTTCTTAAGTCGTCTACTATCCCTAAGACCCTGCATATCAGCACATATGTCTGAGCCAAATTTGGTATCTAATACGCAAATTTTATGATCAGAAATAGTAGTAACCTCAATGAAAAATAACATACCTTAAGTAAACGGTGGGGCATCTAATTCCTTCTTCTACTTCAGCGACTCCAGATAAGCTTTGCAGTTCCTCTTCTAATGTCCTTCCTTATTGCAATGGAAGTATATACCCTTTGATGTTGTCTCCTTTGCCTTCTTCCTGGCTACACCCCCTACTGGCTTCTTAGACTGCTTCTTCTTTTGGTTCTTCTTTCGAGAACCTGAAGGAGAGCCCACCAGCATCACAACCTTGTTGTCTTTCTTAACAGTTTGCTCAACTACTTTAAGTAGATTAATCAGATCAGGTATGGATGTGGACATTTGGTTCATCTGATAGTTAAGCACAAACTGTGAATAACTATTGATCAAACCAGTCAGAATTAAGTCTATACTTAATTCATGATCCATTACAAAACCTAAACTGGATAACCTCTTAATGTATCCATACATCTTCAGTGCATACTACACTGGAGATGATCCCTCAGCCATCTTAGAGCAGAAAAGTAATCTTGAGGTCTCGAACCTTTCAGATCGAGCTTTCTCATCAAATAGTTCCCTTAGATGGTAGACTATAGTATAAGCATCTATAGAGTCATGCTGCTTTTGTAGTTCTGGTGACATAGAGGCCAGCATTATACAGCTAGCCAGCTCACTATCATCTGGTAGTTTCTTGTAAGCTTTTTGATCCTCATCAGATACATTAGCAGCAGGGGGATTGGGAAATGGTTCATCTAGGACATATCCTAGTTTCTCATATTTTATAACAATTCTCAAATTTCGTAGCCAATCTAAGAATTTAGGTCTCGTGAGTCTGTTGGAGCCTAATAGAGAGCGTAGGTTCACACTGGACGAAGACATCGTGGCGATTCAATAACCTAGAAGAATAAGAGAAAGTTTTAGAATGTACACTAGTGTTTATCGATAATAACTTTAATCATATGCATTATCGGTCCCACTATTCTTATTCAAATCCATAGCCCTCACTACGAATTCAAGAAAACTTATAGTTTTCTTAATAGGTCGATATCCAATATCACCAAGAATGACCTTGTGTTTGCCCAATAAGCCACCTTAGGTCAATCGGTAGGTATGATTCATACCATTTGCATTTAGTCATGCAACTATCGACTTGTGCAATTAACTGTTAATTTAGCACACTCATTGGGTTATCAACTCTTGATTTGTATACATCCTATGTATATAACCTAACTTTGCCTTTATTCATGTTGACCTTAGGTTTGCCCCATAAATCAATGCTTCCATTTAGGACTAATCCATTAATCCAAAAATCTAATTTCCACAGTTTGAACATATTCGTGTAAAGCAGGCTTACGTTTGCCTAACAATCCAACTCTAAAAGAATTCTGGTTCTTGCCATATTAATGAAAGGTGTAAGTCCTAATATTTCAGTTGAGTGATTTATTCTTTAGTCTCATCAATAATTGGATGATATTGTATATATATCACACATATATATTTAGATTATGGAAAACTTAATTAAATTGAGTCTATGTCCATAACCACCCTTAAAATGCATCTAATACATGTATCACACAAAGGAGGTTTAATTGAGGTTGTAACTTGAGTATGCATCAAAAATTCATGATTCGATTCAACTCTTGAACTGAATTGGGTACTAGATTTAGTCTCAGATAATTCGAATTATGAATATGATTCGATTAGGAATCCTAAAAATCAATTATTTTGATGTCCAAATTAAACACTTTAATTGTAGTATATATGCCTTTTTCTAGTCACACTAGAAATGTTATGCTCTACTTAGATTAATCCTAAATTAATCCCTAGGGTTTCCAAAATTCTCGTACATCAATTAGTGATCTATAATATCCATAGGTCATCTCAAATTTATCTAAACAATTTCGACACAAGCTAAAAATATCTTGACGTCCAAAATTATCAAGATAAATAAGTTAACCTACTAAACACTAAAAGGACCGATTCGATGTTCAGAAAATTTCCAAAACCCTAATTTCAAGCATATGCACTAAGCATGGTACTACCATCAAAATAATTCATTTCTTATCTCATAAAAACTTTATTAAGGTCTTATAATCGAAACACATACACCATAAGTTTTTAATTAAGTCAACTCCATCAGCTTTCAAAAAGCTGACTAATGTTAACTTTGACTTGATTTATTAATTGAATCAAATTCAATTAATTCTGGAAAAATTTCAGAGTCTTATACACATTCTAAATGTTCCTAATAAAAAATTCCAGAAACTAATTCCCAGGAATTATTTATTAACTAAATGGAATTAGCCAGCACATCCCATGTCTATGACACTTGTCATATTACTTCTAACACTAGTCATACTCTACATCATGCATGCATAACATAATCACTTTAACAATAAGTGTCATGTATCTCATACACGTGGCAACAACTTATCTTGTATGTGCATGCATAAAATTCATAAAAATAATTTTTATAAAAATTAATATGGATTTTACAAGCATGCATGCTCATCATATTTCCAGAATTAAGTCTTTGATAGTTAATTATCTGACTTTCAAACCTTTCCACAGATAAGGACCATACAATTTGTCCCTTCACCATTCTATACTTTACTTGGTTTGGAGTATGGACTATGTGTCAACTCCCACTAGACTAACTATGTCATATCTAATCTAAGTGATATTAGTTATTGTCCTAAGATCTCATTACTCCATGTGTCATTGAAGACTCTCTTCATGATACATAACTGCTCTGGTCAGAGACTCCTGAGTAATGACCTCGGTAAGAGGCCATGTGTATCATCTCCTTTTATCAAGAGTGGTGAATCCTTTATTGGCTACCCAATTACCTTCGAATAACAATAGTTGTAACCAATCACCACTCTAAAAGTTACCTCTTCTTGAGGTAACAAGGAATGATTTCAAAGCACAAAATTAGTATCCAAGATATCCTTGAGTACCTCAATTCTAAAGATATTTACACCATTTCTATGATGAGACTAATCATTGACATTTGATAGATCATCCATATAATAATCTCATAGCCGGTCATCTAATGTATTTACTACTCTTAGTAAGCATCCGCATGTTAACTCTAAACATCTCATTCTTACAGTTTTTGAGATCCACTACTTGATCAAATCAAGGAGTATAACACGTGCTAGTTTATCTGGATTAATAATGTCTTGTCTTATTAATCCTATAATTAGGGATTATTTAGATACTAACATAATTGCACATGATAGGAATCTCATTATCATGATCTCATCATGATTTCCTATATGCTATATTTTGTATCATGGACTTTATTAATTAAATTTAAGATCGACACCAATTCATATATAAATAGACATCAAATTATTGAAAATTAACTTTCGCTTTATTAATCAAAATAAAGTTTGTACAAAAGTGTTAAAGGTGATTGCCTTTAGAGCACTACTTTAACAAAAAATGTCCTTTTAAGTAACAAACTGTCAATAAAATAGGGAATAATAAAACTCATTGAATTGTCTATTGAATTTAATTGTTTGACTTCTAAAAAGGTGAACTGTTCTCTTTCTTTCTTAATCACCTTTGTTTCCTCTTCTTTTTCCACTTCATGAGCAGAGACGTCTGTATCTTCTTCATCCTTTATCTCCACTATCATTTGTTTGTCATTCTTTTCTTCATCAGCTTCTTGAACAAAGATTTCCTCATATTCTTTAAACCCAATCTAGTTGTCATCTACTTTTCTTCTTCCCACTCTTTTAAAGATTCGACTTCATCAATTCTTCTGAATGAGTTGCCCTCCTTCAGATTCTTTAATACCTTATTCATGTTGAATTTCAATTTTTCATCTCCAATATGAAGGATGAGATTGTCTTCATGGACATCTACAAAAGCTTTTCCGATGGTCAAAAATGGTATACTAAGAATTAACAAATAGTTTTGATCCTCTTTAAAGTCTAACATGATAAAATCCACAGGAATGATAAACTTGTCCACTTTTATAGTTACATCCTCTACCACACCAAACGATTTCTTTATCAATCGATTTGCCAACTAAATACGAATAGATTTAGCTTCACCTCTCTTAGCCCCAGTTTCCTAAAAATTGATAAAGGCATAAGGTTTATACTTGCGCCTAAGTTGCAAAAGACAAGTAAATTTGCCACTTCTTTAGCTTTTATACAATCTTTGTGAATGGTTACCAATTCAGTCTTCTGAAGTCTTTGTGGAAATGGTATTTTCGGTGGATAAGGCAGAGGAGGAATGTATGGAGGGTCATCATTCTTGTCTTCATCCTTTTTCTTCTTCTCTTGGTCTTCTATAAATTAGGTCTTAGCTTATCTTTCCACCAATTCTTCTAGCTATTTCCCACTCCTAAGTGTGATAGCCTTAAATTGCTCTCTTGGGTTTACTTCTATATTCTTCAAAAAGTTTTCCACACTTCTCTTACAAAATTCCTTATAAAGCTGGCCCATTTGAACCTTCAGGTTGTGAATAGAAGAGGCATGATAATCTGTTAGTTGCTCAAACTTCCCTTCCAGTCTCTTATGGGCCTCTTTCATGTTCATAAGCTTATCCATGATCTTGTCCAATTTAGAATCCCATGAACTAGACTTATCTTATTGAAATCCTAGTCAATCTTAATTTTGCATTTGAGTTCTTACATTGTTAAACAAAAGAAATCTGGGTGGTTCTGTTACCCCAGATTGTAAGTGTTCCAATAAGGATGATTACTTACCTGACCAAATTATGCCTCATTGAAGTTTGCAAGGGTCCTTTACTCCTTATGATATATTTCCCCATCATCGTTCTTTCTTTCTCTTCTGGGCATTTAACTTTTTGGATTCCTTATAGTTTCCTTGTGATGTCTAAATCAGTGTGTCTTTAACTTTATGCCCAAGCTTCCTTCTCTTCCTTTTTTTAAAATTTTGTATGATTGGGTACCATAATCATAAGAAAGGGTAATAATTCCTTAAAAAATGAATTCAAAAAGTCCTAAATTAATTCCTTAGCAACGACACCAAAAGCTTGTTGAGCAAGTTTTACTTTTAATAAAACCCCCAATATCCGCAAATATTTGGATCGTAAACTTATAGTATTAAAGGTGTCGATCCCATATGAAAATAGTTATAACTAAGTGAACATGACTTTGTATAAGGTATCAAGATATGAATTGAACAAAAATAAAATATCATAAATTTAAAACAATTAAATAAAACTAATCAAATAACAAATGAGTTGCCACAAATATGTGAGGAAAATAAAGGATGAAGCTTAGGATTCATTATATTATTATTTTGCTCCTTATCCTCTATTGATTCAATTATCTATTGATTCTAAATCTTCTAAGGGATTGACTACTCTTTCTCAAGACCTAATCAATTAATTATAATTGATTAACCCCAAATGAATATGAAATTCTAGTTCTCTCAATTCACAAAATCTACCTAACATTTTCAACTTGTTCTTAAGTGATTTACTAAATAATTAGGTTTTTACATAAGATCTCTCTTTGTATGATTACCAATTTGATGTTTGGGAGACTTTTTAAGTCACTAACTCTCTTCACCCAACCTAATCGGATTACTTTCTACTCACTCGCTTGATCTATTATCAAATTATTAGCATACCTAAACATCATAACACTAGAAAATTGAATTGAAATCAACAACAAACAAGTCACAAAACAACATCAAGAAAGTCACAAAACAACTCAAGAACAAATCCAAATATGAAAATTAGATCATCCTAAATGTGAATAGCATATTCAAATCCAAGTTACTCATCAAGTTTAACAAAATAAAGAAAGGAAAGAAAGAAAGAACTTGATTTGAACTCAAACTTGAAATATGGAATTTCTAGATTGCTCTTCTTGCTCCTCCTTGTTCTCTCACTTTGGAATATGATGGCTACTCTTTTTTGAGTGTTTTATGTTCTTAAATAGTTTTGGAGGCTTCGAGGGTATAAAGGTGAGGGTATAAATCTGTAAAAAGGTGTATGCTTCTAATTTCTATATGATTATTGATGTGATCACATTAGGAGTTCTACATTCAGTGGTGATTATAGAGCTGGAGATCATTTAGAAAGGGTGCTTTTGATTCAGAGAAGTGGAAAACATGGAGAAATCCTAAAAATATCCATCAAAATACAAGATCAAACCTCTACCTTGCAAGAATATTTGATAGAAGATAGCCAAGGAGATTTAGAATTGTGAACCCATTGTTTTCAATTGGTTTTTCTTTCTATTTATGTTTGATTTCATGGTCAATCATGTGTAACTAAATTCCTTTACTGTTTAGATTAGATAAACCCCATGTGGATGCTTTAACATGTTTTTTATTCTTTAATTAATACAATTGGATTGATCGATATATTGTGATCCAATTAAGTGTTTGATTTATGTTCTAATAGATCTAAAATAATATATCATAATTTGATTTTATAACTAGAGATTCAAAAATCTTTGTTTGAATAGATCTACCATTAATTGGAAGGAGTTGATTGCAACCTTAGAAATATAATGACATAAATCCTCTAAATTAGGATCAAACTAATAGCTAGATTCATAAATGAGTAAAGCAATCCTATAAGCTTTAGCATGAGTAATTCGTTTAAAAACCTTAGGATTAGTTTTTGTTAGATTCAAGAAAGTTATTAGAATACCATAGGAGTATCCATGGTCTAATAAATCAATAAAACAATTGCATAATAAAACATCAATCAATTAAGAGTATTTAGGGGGATTCAAAACCTAGACACTAATTCTCGATATCTGTAATTTCCTAAGTGATTTATTATTTCTTTGTTCAATCTTACTGCCTATTTTACTTTATTTGCTTAAGTTTTAATTTCTTTAATTAAAAAGCATAATCAAATTTGTAAACTAGATAATAGGATAACGATAAATACTAGTAGTCATAGTCCTTGTGGGATTAACTTATATTTTCTGGTACTAGCTTCAGCTACACTGTGCACTTGCGGTTATTTCACAATTGACACATTTAGAAAGAGTCAATCAGCCATATTGTGTGATTCTTTAGTATCTAATTAACCTTACAAATCTTCTATTTGACGATATCGTTTAAACTCTCTCAGTTGTGCCTTTCAAAGATTTCTACACGTTGTTCTCTTAATTTCTAAATCTTTATCAATTAAGCTCATACGGTTACTTTGGGTCATAAATTGACCAAGTGTCAAGATCTATAAGGAAAATAAGACTAACAAACTAATCAAATAAAAAAAATAAAATAAAAATGGTTAGAGTAATAAAATCTAAGCTTTCCTAATATTTCAGTTCTCAGCAATGGCACCAAAAAGTTGATTTACTACTATTAGGTCAATATTTAAATTTACCGTAAGTACACGATATAGCTATAGCTAGCACAGGCAAGTATGGGTCTATCCCACAAAGACTTTGATTACTAATAATTATCCTTTTTCCCGGTTATATAACCTAAGGATCAGCTATTGGATTTTAATTAAAAATTAAAATAAATAAACAAAATAAGAATTAAATAATTTTGAACTCAAGACAGAGGAAAGTAGTTAGAAAATTCAATATCAAATAATAATGTCTAGGTAAGAATCCGCCTAAGAATCATTAAATATTAACCCTTTATCATGTAATTATATTATTGATTATTGGACTGTGACAATTCCTATATTATGTTAATATATTTCTGAAGACTAGTAACAACTAATCTATCAATTAATTAATATAAATCTTTCTAGTTAAAACCTCTAGGATTGTATTATCGATTTATGAATTCTACTATTATGTTTGACCCTAATTCGAAGGATTTATGTCAACCTATCTCTAGGTTTGCATGCAACTCTTTCCAATTATGGTAGATCTATTCATATAAGAGGATTTCTCAATCTTAATCATATGAAATCAAATCATGCACTGATACTCAGAATATATTAAAACAAGAATAAAAAATCATAATTGAATCCAATAAATCAATTAATATAATTACGTTAAATAAAAGATCAAAACATATTGTTATCACAAACTAGGGTTCAACACACTTGGACTCTAAACACATTTAGTTACTCATAGAAAACAAAATCAATAACAAACATGCAGAAAAACTAATATAAAACAATGAAATCATAATTCTAAATCTCCCCTTCTCTTATATTATCTTCCTGCAATTATGGATTTAATGTTGTTATCTAATGGATCTCTTGACATGTTCGTTAGTTTTTCCTTATCCCTTGATTAGATATATCGCCTCTGAATATTGGTAATGACCTAAAAACTCTAAAAAATCCAGCTCTCCCTTTCTTGCCTTTACTCACGTCCTTTTATAGTAAAAATTAAGGTTTTTAGGATATACACAGTTTCTTACATAGGCATGTAGGAGACCGTGTATAATAAAAAACACCTGAATTTGTGATTTCACACAAGTATAGAGACTTACATGTGCAACATACACAATAGTGTAACTCTACACTAGTGTGTAATTTTATATGACCATAACTAAAATTCTTCAATCTTCACACGTTTATATAGACTTACATGGTCATTGTACATAGTCATGTAGGTTTTTAGTTGCTTCAAATCTTCATTCCATTTTATGATTTAATCTAAATTATTCTCTTTTAGGTCCATACAGGCAATTATTAATTTTAAATGCATTGTCAAAAATAGAACAATACTATAAAATATCAAGCTAAACATGTTAAATATATATGTACAATTATAGTTTAATAAGCATCTATTTGCCATTCTCAATCATAGTGACCCTTTTTTATGAACATGGAGCACACCTCGAGCATAGGTTCCCAATATGTAGGCTCCGTGATCTCAAAAAATTAGGACCATGCTCCAACACTATTCAACTTTGATCTGCTCTAGCATCGCCTAATCTATGCATCTGTCAGTCCTAAAAATCTTTTCTTTTAGCCTCTGAAGCTCCTCCTTATGGGGCCTAGCATTGAAAAGCAACATCTCATATCGCTTCTAGTAGAAGTGTTATCTTCCCTTGCACTGGTAGTGGATGAGCTCCACTCGAGTCTCTAGATGACCCTTCACCTCTCTGTCTTTTCCTTAGTACCTCCTTTGCTCTTCATTATTATACAACTTATGTTCTTCTTGGCATTGTACCTAAAACAAAATAAAATGTGAGAAAATAAAGAATATGAGTATGAAAAAGCAAAATTTCCTTACACTTAATTCGTACGTTCATTATGTTATTCAATTGTGAAAAACACACACTTAAAAATCAAATTAAACTAAAAACAATGTAATAAACAAAATAATTAGAAAATTAAACTACTGATAAAAATAATAACATAATTAAAATGCAATTTAAGGAAAAAATTAATCTAATTATGCAATTTCTAATGCAATTCCTACAATTCAAAATTGAATTACAAAATTAAATAATTAATCATATACTAAACACACAATTAATACCTAAATTTGCAAGATAATATATTGTTAAAAAATTAAACTAATAAACACTTTCTAATTACTGGAAAAACAACAAATTAAACCTAATTTAATGAAACCATTGTAATTTTATAATATAATGAGTAAAATTCACATACCTAATTTAAATTTCATCCAATTCATATGCAATTCAACAAATTAATCCAATAATTCATATGGAAAAGATTCAAATTCAACTTGAAATTGAAAAACAAGAAGAAAAATAGGTACAATAACCTTATAATGGAGCAATTTTGTAGCCCTAACAATTTAGGGAAGAAAAACCCTAGGACGATGCTACCATTGCACCATTCATTCCGACCACCGTGAGCTTAAGGGAGTGTTGAGCTACTGACGTTAAAAGAAGCACTGCATAAGAGGCAACTTATGGAAAAATAGTTTCTTTGATTATTTTTAAAACGTTTGAATTCCATAGTTAGGATTTTTTTTGTCGAATAAAATCAAGAAGGGATAGGATTTTAGAATAAAGTTGATGAATTGAGCAAGCAAGTAAAGAGAGGTAGAAAAGGGCTACAAGTTGTTGAGAATAGGTATTCTTGAATGTTGATTTTTGTCTAAACTCACCTTTGGGATTTTGATCTTTGATATTAATGAAGTTTGATTTATTGTGTTTTTATTGAATTATTCGTGATTCAACTTCTGTTCTTAATAATTCGGTAATAAACTGAGAGGGTGAGCGAAAAGCATCAAATTAGGCTAATGAGAGTTTGCTAGTTTGATAGATAAGAATTGAATCAAACTGGTAAAATCGTGTAACAAAAGATCGAGCATAGATTTCCAGTAGGTTGTTAGACAAATTCAGAACTAATTTAGGTTTTGGTTAAATTGGAAATCGAGAGATTACAATTCCATAATCTAAATTAGGGATTATTAATTAGGGTTAAAGGTTATAACTCGAGAGAGAGTAATCCACCCTAGGACCATCTAGATTCGATAATTCGATAATTTCATAATCTATTAGATGTTCATTAAGGTCGGATAAAACCCCCTTTATCTCAATTGGTAGTTTCTAGGTTGATTCTTGATTGGGTTGTGCAAAATTGCTATCTTGTTTATATTTTATGAATTTAATTCTTGAAATTGATTGTTTAATTGAATAATTTATACATTAGTTGTTTATTTTGATTTATTACGAATTTTAGTTAAGCCTTAGATTTTAGGATTAGATTAACCCTCCTCGTGAGAACGATACTTTAGGTACTACGCGAACGATCCTTGCGGTTGTGGAAATATCGAAGTTATAAATATTAAAACTTCGCATACATAAAACGCTTCGATCAACACAATTGAGTGAGTTACCATATACCTCAAAAACATCTTTAAATTGTCACTTGACATGTTTCTAAAAACTTACAAGGGTATGGGACATGATCATGTATGTTACTTAAACATGTGTGCATCTTTATATTTGCATGAAAACTGCTTCAAAACTTTACACATTCACAATCACTTACATGGTCCCCTTTTACAATCGTATATGATACTCATATAGGTATGTATATCAAAATAGCTCTATTTCTTCTATTTTATGCCCTGATTTCACTCAAATTCTTCTCCTTTTGATCTATAAGGGCAATTGAGAGCTAAAAACACACTTGAAACAAAATAAGGACCAAAAACAATGTAAAACTCTCAAATAACAAGCAAAAACTAAATATGGGAATAAAAATAGAGTTTATTAATCATTTATCATGTCACTTTGTAGATAATTCTTATAGATTTTAATAGCACTTTCTATGATCATAATCTAAAGGATGTATGAACTTGAAATGACCTTGTATGATTTCAAATCATACATCAACAATATAAGGGTCATAAATCTTACTTATGAGGGAAATCAATTCACACGAAGTAATAATTGTCTCACCTTAGACCACTTACCAATTAAAATTCTTAATATAGCCAAGTCCCCTATCTAAATCACCCTATTCAGCTTATAAACTATCTTATAAAACTTGAGAGATTCCAGGAGGCAAGAAATAAGTATGGTAAAAAAGGTTGAGGGATATAAGATTCTAAATGTGTGAAAAAGCTTGAAATGGTGAAAAGGGGACTTTAAAAACTGCATTAGAAATATTTAAGCAGCAAAAGCCTTGACATCAAGAAGATCAAGATCGTAACTACACAAGAACAATCTAATTTATACATTGATCCAACAAACAAAACCAATATCAAGAGAGAAAAGATTGCTTTAAGCAACTATGTTATAACACTAGATGTTCACATATCCTTGCACAAGCAAAAATTAATTGTTTAATAGATATAAGATGATAGCTAGAATAAATGAAAATAAAATATTAAACTTGATTAAGGATATTGAAGAGAGGATTTGGGATCAAAAGGAGCCTAAATAGGAGATCTCTGAGTACTTTATTATATGTTCTCATCTCTTTTATCCCAAAAGAAATCATTATTGAATAAATTTAGGATCTTATTAGACCTATTACATCTCAAGACATGGAACAAGAATTAATCAGCCTTAACTCCAATAGATTCCTTAGTCCATATAGGCTTAATGTATTTTTCTTGAAAGAATTATAGAGCTAAATAAAGGTATAGGTCAATAAACTCATCTTGCAATTATTTAACTTAAGAAAATTGCTAAAGGAAATAAATAAAAATCATATTTTCCTAGTACCAAAGATGCCTAAATTTAAGTCAAAGGCTTTAGGCCCATAAACTACTGCAACTTCCTATACAAGATCATATTCAAAGTACTTATCTTAATGCTGAATGAAGCACTAGAGTCTCTTATAAGCAAATAAAAAGGAGATTATATTAGGGGAAGGAACATAGGTGATAATATTCTGTTCACCCAAAAGCTAAAGGCTACTAAATGAATGACTTCATCAAAAGTTGCATCATAAAAGTTGACTTTCATAATGACTTCATCAAAATTTGCGCCATAAAAGTTGACTTTCACAAGGCTTTTGATTTAATTAGTTAAGAATTCACCTTACACTCATTGGAGGCATTTGATTTGCTACAAAAATAAGTCAATTAGATTGAGCAATGCGTAACAACCACATCCTTTTCATGTTATGGTGAATAGATAACCATCTTAGGTGTTCAAAAGGAGGAGTAAGGCAAAAAGAACCATCATTACTTTATCTATTCTTAATTTGTATAAAGGTGTTGAGCAAGCTTACTAATTACAACATCAAGAAGGACCCCTCTTTCAAATTTTATTACAAATTTGGCAAGTTAACGGTTTATAATCTCTCATTTGTAAATGACTTACATATGTTTTATAGGGAAACTATTAGCTCAATCAGGGATGAACTCACTTCATTCATTTAGGAAGCTATCAAGTCTCAACATCAACAAGGATACAAGCTATA
>JAOQMS010000004.1:14288422-14306456 GCA_027563885.1 Erythroxylum longipes | reverse complement strand
AAAATTTATTAAATAATTAATAATAATATTTTTATATAATTAATAATAAATTGTATATAATTAATAATAAAATAATACAACGTTTATTATTTTTAAATGGAAAATATATAAAAACAAGTTACAACTGTGACTTTTTAATTGGATACGATTTCTGTTTTAAATCATAGCGTTAAATCTCTTGCAACAAACATTTCAATATCAGGAGTATAATAGTCATTTATTATACATTATATTTCATTCTATTTATCTTCTAAACAAGGGTTCACTACATTACATTATAAACTCTTTCATCCTTCCCAAACAACTTTTCACTATGTTACGTTCCATTCTATTATAAATCATTCCGTTCCGTTACATTTCGTTCTATTCCATTTCATTAATTAACATCTAACCAAACAAACCCTTAGTTACATGTACACGTACACACACACATATATAAAAAAGAAAATATTGTGTGAAAATACTACCATCGAGATTAATAAATATTTATATATATATATAGTGTGTGAAAGTCGTTAGAGTGTTAGGATTACATGGGATCACATATACATGGTAAAGGCTTAAATACACATGTAAATGATCAGCAATTCACATTTAATTTAACAACTTAAGAAATGTAGATCTGGAAATTGTAAATGTAATCCTATAAAAACTCCCCTACCGAACATAAAACTCTTAATACATTGAATTCGTTTCCTTGTTTATTTTCCTTGTTTGGTATACCTATCTAATATATTTATCTTCCAATGTATTACCAAATTTTCTTTATAAACTCAAACGTTAAGACGAGCAATTTAATCTAAATCCACCCGGTTAAGCAAGGACAAAACGGTCATTCTGACCATTCAGCAAACCATGCTCAAGGCGCCAAAACACGTTAAATCTCCCGCCCCTTTCCGACAGCTCTACCTCTCTTTTATTTCCTACCCACTCCCTCCATTTTTAGAGTCTCTCCCTCTCTCCACACTCTGTAGCCGCCGCCGCCCACCATGAACCACTACCACCACCACCACCACAACCAGCCGCACATCTCCCCTGCCACCCCTGGCTGCTCCACCGCCTCCTTCCCCTTCGACTTCCAAACCAACAAGCACCCCAACAAGAAGTCCCGCGGCAGCTACAACTGCGGCCGCTGTGGCCTCCCGAAGAAAGGCCACGTCTGCAACATTCCCATCACCACTCCCACTTCTGCCGATTCTTCCTCTTCCTCCGCCGCTGCCGCTGTCTCCGCCTCTCGCCACCAGCCTTTCAAACGGCAACCGTATTCTCACCTACGGCGGGCTCTCTCTTTTGACGACGTTGACCTCAAGTGCGACTCTCCGGAGGTTGATATACAGGAATCAGAGTCGGATCTGTGGGGCCTGTGTTCAGGGAGGCTGCCGGCGAGTTGCTTGTGGGAAGTACTGAGGAGGCTGCCACCATCGGAGCTACTGGCGGCAGCGACGGTGTGTAAGGGTTGGAGGGACACGGCGAGGAGGCTCTGGAGGGCAGCGGAGGAACTTAGGCTTAGGGTTCCTTGTAGAGCTGAGCTTGGGTTTGTTGGATCCGTGTTGAAGAAGTGTACTGGACTTGTTAAGCTTAGTCTGAGGATGGAAAGGTTAGGTTTCTTCTTGACGGCGCCCTGTTTTGTCAGATCCACGGGCTTATGGAGTCTGTTTCCATGAACATTGGGGTTTTTGTGAACTAAAGATGCGGAGACTTGGAAAAAGGCGTGATGCTAGTAATAAATAAAATTATTTAAACATAAGACGCTCCATAAACGTTCTCTTTGGGGGCGGAGGGTTTAAAATGTGGCCAAAAAAAAGCGAGGCAAATGAAAAATTTAACAGACAGCCAATAGAATTATCGAAAATATTGTTCTGGAAAGAAGTCGAGGTTGTTGGTTTGCAAGTACATTTTTAGTTGCTTATGAGGCATAAGAATCGCACTCAATCTTTTGCTCAGTGTTTATGCACAAAATAAAGAAATTAATCATTTCACTGTGTAATATTGGTATTTGTTTGGCCGTTGCAGGGATGTGGATGCGACAATGTTGGCTTGTGTTGCGTTTTCTTGCCCCATTTTGGAGTTTCTGGAGATTCGCACATCTGCTGATGCAGTTAATCGGATATCTGGGTATAATCTTCTTCCTACTTGTTTGTTCGTGTGCCATAAACTATTTTATCCGTGGATTTTTCGTGTTTAAGCTTTGCTGTTTCTCTATCTCTTTGCATTCCGAGTCTGTTGGGTGAAAGAATAATTGTTTGCTACACATGTTATAATTTGGAAGTGGATGATAGTAATAGTGGTTAAATCATAATGAACGCTAAGGTTGATAGGCTATAACCTTACTCCACCAATTTGTGTTTCCAAATCTTTCTTCAAAGGAAACAGTTAACAATTTGTGCTACAATTAAATTGGTTTTATGTTATAAAAGGTCTTGGCGGTGCCGTGTGCTCCTAGTTTTGTGTAGAAGAGAACAGGGATCTTCGCTGGTTGTAGAAAGGCTGATGTTTCATGTCATGCTCTATTGTTTGGATATGCAGTGATGAATTAGGTCGCTTTGTTGCTGATAAACGTTGCCTTACAAGCCTAAAGGTGGAAGGGTGTTCTAATCTAGGGGGTTTAGTTCTCTGTTCATCAAGTCTTTCTACACTTTGGCTTTCAGATCTTTATTCTCTCTCCAAGATGGTAAATTCTCGTACTGTTGTTTTCCGCTAGTTGAACGCAATCTTTTCTGATGTATCTTAGAATTTAAGTGCATTCAACTGTGATTCAATCCGAACCTTGCACCTTGTTATTCAAAAAAGATGACGTCTTACTTTTTTTTTTTAATGTATTTGATAAACTTCCCCTCTTTCTTTTAGGTGTTTAACTGTCCTAACTTGAGAGAGATTTCCTTGGATTTTTCTCGTCAAGAAAATGACAGTACAGATCTCACGGCCATGTTTGAGAGCTTGGGAAGGAGCTGTGTTAGGTTGCAGAATATACACATTGCATCAGATCGGCTCACACATGCCGCTGTACTTGCTCTTACATTTGCAAATTTGAGGTTTGTAAAAGGACAATGTCAAATGGTTGTTTGCAAAAAGCTGTAAATGTTTAATAGACTGATGATTGACATGTTGTACAAAAAGTAAGATGACGGTGGCTTGCTTGCTCTGTGATCTTAGGGGCCTGCGAGCGCTTTCTCTAGTTCTTGGAACTGAAATCAGTGACGCATCGGTTGCTGCTATTGCCTCAAGTTATTCAAAATTAGAATTGCTTGATCTGAGTGGGTATGTTTTAGATCAAACTTCCTATTTGAATTCAAAATTCGTTCTTGGAATTTCTGAGCTTCATAATGTTATTTCGTGACGACTTATATGGTACTGCAATTTGATTTCAGGTCTAGCATCAGTGACAGTGGCATTGGAATGATCTGCAATGTTTTTCCTGCAACACTGTCCAAGCTTCTCCTAGCTCTTTGTCCTAACATCACTTCAAGTGATTACCCTGCTCAATCGCTCTAAAGATTTAGCTTATTCTGTACTCGTTTCATTCTCTCCTACACGAGCCATACTAATTATAATATAATCTCAGGTGGAATCCAATTTGCTACAGCCCAGTTGCCTCTTCTTGAGCTGATGGATTGTGGAATGACCATTTGTGATCCAAGTTCTGAGTATCCAACTTCGGATGAAACCGATGATTCTGAGTTGCAGACAACGCTTCAAAATAAGTTGCATCTATACCAGAAACTCTTCATAAAACATGATCGGTTGAGAAAACTCAGCTTATGGGGCTGCTCTAGCTTAAATGTAAGAATCCCCTTTTTTCTTTTTCCCAAAATCAGTACCAATCAGGATTTTTTCTTATCTTGTTCTCACCTTTAAACTTGAATCTAGGGATTGTACTTAACTTGCCCAGAACTCAATGATCTGAATTTGAACTCTTGCAAAAACTTACATCCAGGTATTGATTGTTTAAGGTCTCTATATGAATTAGTTCAACAGTGGTCTGAATCCTGCACTTTCACCCTTTACGTGTGAGGAGAAGCTAATTAGATATGTCCATATCTCCAGATACGTTGGTTCTTCAATGCCCTAGATTAGAAACTGTGCATGCTTCAGGGTGCAACAAACTAGTGATTGGGGCCATTCAAAGCCAGGTGATTACTTTCATAACCTTATCTCATGTTTTGAATGTTTTGTAGTTAATTTGAAAAATTGTTATGGAAAGAACCCAAAATAAAAAAGTTTCCTACCTACCTGAATAAACCATAGGCTAGTCGGGATAAAAATTTACAGGAAATTTGCCTTTTTTATTATGGGAATTTAATCTTGATCAAATTTCTCTTTCGATGATTAGCGAATGTGCCCTGCAGGTCATTAACAAATTTGCATCAACAGAAAACAATTTACCCTACAAACGCCTGGCAGATGGCTCGAAAAGGATTCGAGTTCCGAATTTCGTCATTCAGGTGTGTGGTATTGATTCATGTTCACCAAAATGACAATTCATCTTCCATTCTGTGCCCACATACAGATATGTATTAAAACATTATATCTGAACCTCAAGAAAGCAACGCAACCACTTGATAGCAGTCTCGTGCTGAAACTGTAGGTAGTGACTTTAATTAATTGATCGATATTGGTTTGGGTTCTACCTTGCAGCCATGCGATGATGATAGCAAGCGGAGAAGGATTCCAATTCGGCCTTGTAATGTGCTTGTGGAGTACACGTCAACCCAGTCCACAACTTAGCATGGTGGTTGTATCGAGTAATTGAGTAAAAGTGAATTAATCTGACTGTAGCAGAGTAATTCTTTGGGCATTGGTTTCTAGGGTCCTCTTCATTTTCAACGACCGAGGCCCAACCGTCTTGTAGAATTGCCGCCTTCGTAGACAAACCCCTCAAATTGTTTAGTTTCAAAAGAAGCATTGACTAATTCCATAAGAAAAATAAAAGAGAAAACACTAAGCTAAACACTGTAGTTTGTTTTATTCATCAAATGGAATAACAAGTTTCGTGATTTGTTATCTTCAAAATGTGGAGTTTGAGTATGAAATAATGCAATGTGAGAAGCGTCTCTGTAGTCTGTTTTCAATACGATGATTGAAGTGAAGCATGATTATGACCCAGAAATCTCGGAAGCCTTATTCCCGGCACTCTTTCTCAATCTGTCTCTTCCTCGCTGTCAATCCCTATGTTGGTAAAAATCATGAGGCAATTTTGTGATTTTAGCCAAGTTAGAGATTTAATTGAAAGAGTCTTGTCACCAACTACATTCCAATCAAAATTTAAAGCCTTAGGCACCTAATATGTCTTATGCTCTAATGTTACAAGAAAGTGACAAGCTTTCTCATAAACATGTTAGAAGGGTGTTGTATCAATCGGAGTTTTGAAGGCAATTTGATATGCCTATAGAGCATCCTCAAACTTTAATGCCTAATATTTCCTTATATTATTGACCATCTTCTCTAATATTCTCTTTAGTTTGTAATTAGTAACCTTCATTTGGCCACTTGTTTGCACTTGATAAAGCGTGACCACTCAATGATAGATTCCATATCTCTTAAGAAGAGCTTCAAAGGGATTGTTACATAAATGGCCTCCTCCATTACTAATTATTGCTTTTGACACTCTAAATCTACTAACCTTTTGATGAACTTTTATACCACCTTACCTCATTAGTTGAAGTTGTCATTACTTTGGCCCATCTCGATATATAATCTACTCCCATCAATATGTATGTGCTCCCTAGGGATGATGGGAATGACCCTAAAAATCTAATCCCCATATGTCGAATACTTGTAATTTCAAGATGTTAGAAAGTGGCTTCTCATATCTCTTTGAAATATCTTGCACTCTTTGGCATGTATCACATTGCATTACAAACTCACAAGCATCCTTGAATAAGTTAGGTGGATTTTAACATTCAATACTCAAATTGTTGTCTTTCGCTACATAATGCCATATATAAATAGAATCATGATAATGTGTTAGTATGTCTAACATCTCCTCCTCTATAACACTTCTCCTAATCAAAACATCAGCATAAGTTTTATAGAGAATTGGCCCATCTAACAAATAGTGAGTGCAATCGTAAAAGAACCTTTTTTTGTTGTTGGTAAGACAAATTGAGGGGAAGATTACTACCTACAACATATATAATTTGCTATATCAGCATACTATATCAAATTATTGTAGAAGTGGCACCCATAAAATAAGTTTCATTTTTGCTTCTTTCTTGGCAAAAAATACCTCAATGCTGTATGGTAGGTATAAATGATCACTTTAGATTCTAAAAGATAAAACTAAAACTTGTTGCATGCGAATACAATTGCTAGTAACTCCTTCTCAGTAGTAGTGTAATTGAGTTGGGCTCTCGCTAATTTCTTGCTCGCATAGTAAATAGCATGCAACCTTTTGTCTTTAAATTGCCTTATCACACATCCTACTACTTAGTCACTAGCGCTGTACATGACCTTAAATGGAAATGACCAATTCGACAATGTTAGTATAGGTTTTGAAATGAGTGCCTTTGTAACATTCTGTTATCCCATGTTAAGGGTTAGAACCCTAGAATACAATACATGTGAGATTAATGAGAAGTTAGAAAGTACATTTCATGTTCATGCATAATATGACATACACCCACATGTGAATGTTAATGTTTGCACATTAAAATGATTGTACATGCATTTATTGACATTTTCTTGGTATAATTGATTTATAAATGTGACTTTTGATATCAATTGCTGTTCATATGTATTAAAAATTAAATTGGTGTATACAAGTATTGATTTGGAAATTTTGGTGAAATTTAGAAAATTATTGAATTTTTGGGTAAATTTTGGACTAGGAAAAATGTCAAGTGGCAGGACAATTGATAAATGAAAGTAGAATTAGGAGTCAAATGATAGTGGAAATTTTTATAAATGACATTTGGAGTTAACGACTTATGTCATTGAAACTTGGAGACAATTGGAGTAGAAATTGGAGTTAATTGGACTAGTTAATGAAAGTGTCTAATCCAAACCAATAGAGATAGGACATGTGGCAAGTGACATGTGTCACTTGCCAAGCCATATCCTTATCCCACGATGGTTCTAATTAATTGGAAGACCAATTAATTGCCTTGTTATCTTGCTTCTTCTTCTCTTCTTTTTGTTAATCTCTCTTCATCTTTTGCACTTTGTTTTCATCTCCACGAAACTCACTTCATATCCACATCAAAGTGAACCTCGTTCTCACCTTTCTTTGCTACCCCCATCTTGATGTCTTCTTCTTCTTGTCTCAAAAACCTAACCTAATCCACCCTAGAAAGTTGATGATCGTGAGCATGGAGGGTTAGGATTCCTTCGTGTTTTTGAAGAAGCTTAAGAAAAAAGAAAGTAAGTTATGTTTTAATCTTCATGGGTTTTGTTAAAGGGAACTTGTATGATGAGAAATTTGATGATTGATCACGAGTTTTTACATATGTGTTATAACGTGGGTGTAGTGTAATAATAAATAGATCATGCTCTAAATTGTAGTGAGTTAATGTTATTCATAAATTGTTTGTTAAATAAAACATTTATGATGATAGAATTAAGAGATGAATGAGTATGAACAAGGAAGTTAAAGTATGATGATTTGTGTGTGTAGATGAAGAGATAAATAGAGTTATGTCTTACTTTGTGTTAAGATGAATGATACTTCATGAGTTTAAAGCCAAAGAAAAGGCTAGTTTATTGTCTTGAAATGAGAAGAAGTAGGATGATAGTTTGGAGATAAGGTAGAGTTGAAAATGAAGTTGAATGTGTGCTGGAATATGTTAGATGGAGTACTTCACTGAACATACATCTCTATTTTGGCTATAGCTCGATCTTTGGATATCCAAATTGGATGGATTTTAATTTAGAGTAAACTAGAAACATATGGCTACATTGTCCATGAAGGAATCGAATTTGAAACCTGTCCTTAAGAGTCTTTAATTTTGCATGAAGTTGAGAATTGTGTTATGTTGAGTTATGAGAACAGTCTATAGTGTTTTGATTATAACGCGAATTATACTCAACAAAAATGCATGAATTTGATTTAATTAGAAATATAAGACATAGAGGAACATTTTATTATGAGAAGGTGTGGCCTAAAAACCTTATTTTCTAGGTCATATTGGTCATAGGAAATGGACCTAAAAATTTGTCCTGTGAAAAAACTGGAAAATTACAGGATAAGTGGGAGAATTGTTTCTGTCACGATCGTGGTAGGGGATGCCACAATTGTGGGCAGTGATTTTTCATGGAAAATTTTTGATTATGCAATGTTTGAACCAATTAAGGATGAGGTATATATATGTATATATATTTATGATGCTTTTGGACTTAACTGGGGTTTAAAGGAACATAATTTTGATGGTTGGAAAGGTTAGTTAAATGTGTGATAAGTCTTGATTGATTTTGATGTTATAATTTTAGAAAAAGGTTGTTTCATGTCGATGCATCTAAATGTTAAATGTTTAGGGTGTTAAATGAGGACATAACATAATGAATGAATTGTTTGATGCCTTATGAATAAGATATACTATAGGAAGAGATAGGATTTCATGAATGATGAAATTAAGTTGAAAATGATGAATCAAATAAGTTGAATTTTATGGAATTATGTAATCATTATGGTAGTTGAATTAGTAAGAAATGAGGTCGTATTATAATAGGTGAATTTAGGAAAATTTGGTGTGAAATGGAGGTGAAGAGATTTGTTGAATTTGTGCAGAAAAGAGGGAAGAAAAGGCAGGGCACAATCGTGGCTCTTCCCTACGATTGTGGCCAGTCCTATAACGAAAAATAGTTGTCTTTTGAGTGAAGTATGAATCTATTAATGTTATGGTGTTCCCATATAAGGTATTTAGGCTCAAATGAGTTCTTGAATGAACCCAGTTGATGTTGAATGTAGTGATTAAACTGGACAAAGAAAATTAGAGATTAAACAATGATTAAAAGGTGTTGTTAATTGATTATCAAATGTGTATTAAGGACAATATATCTAGAAATTTGTCATTGAACATGCATTAAACATGACATATATACATATGCTCATGATCAAGTATTCATATGAATGTGCAAAGAAGTAATGTATAAATGTATGATTGCCTATTATTGGGGAACAACTAGATCGAGCACATCCAGACATTGTCGGGATGTCTAGGCAATAAACTATCTGGAGTAAACTGTGAGTAACCTAAGATGATCTTACATTGAATTATTGTTTGTTTACATTTTGTATTGAATTATTATGTGAATGTGGTTGTGTTGATTCCGAACAATTGATTGTCCGAGGAGTTCTATATTTAGGACTGTATTGAAAGTGCTACTTGAATGTGAATATGACTGACTATTTGTTCTCAACTTCAATCTTGAATGCCGAACTAAAAGTCCGAAGATAAATATGAATAATAGTGTGAATGTGACTGAATGAGTGTAATCACTGAATATGCATGATGCATTTCATTACATGATTGCATGAAACGTAAAGGTAGTTATGACCATAGTTGCCAGTGAAAAAGAGTTTAAAGCTCAGACTGTGGTAAGAGCCAAAGGCTCACTAAGTAAAATGAGCCCTGTATTACCAATGGATAAGGGACAATATTAATGATTCCGGTATCCACAATGAATACAGGACAGTAAAAAAGGCACTCGGTCACAACAATAAAATAAACAATTGTGAGTCTCATAGACATTGCATACACACATGAATTGTATGATTTGAATGATTGCAACTGAAATGTGAAATCAAATTGATTGAAAAATGTGAATATATATGTACAAAGTGTTTTATAATGAGAAATGAGAAATTAAATGTTGTGAATTATGTGTTGTATATATTAATGTGATATGTGTGATATGAGTGAACCATCGAGGATGGTTACTCAACTGAGCTCGCAAAACTCAACTAAATTGCAACGTTGACATTTTCAGGTTCGAGAGAGCGACGACTTAGCTCTTAAGACTACTTAGAAGAGTTTTTGGTACAACTTTTGGATAGAAGACATAGCTGAAGAGGTCGATCAACTGGGACTTAGGGTTTTAGATAAATTTTTCCTCATGTATGTAGTATGTTTTAGGTTGTTGATATTGTACATATATGGATGACATATAAAGCTACAATGTATATATTGTTTATGAAATGAAATGAGGAATTTGGAGTTTAAATTATTATGATAGTTATGGTTTTAATTTATGATGCCATGTGATATAGTGAAAGAGATGTAGTTGGCGCACCGCTTCTGTCAACATGTGCCTGAATGTCCGAAGGATGTACGGGCAGGTGTCGAATGGAGTGGGGTGCCATAGCCTCCTTTAAACTGTTAAAAGAAAGTAAACAACTAAAGAAAGTAAACAACTATCATCAAAATTAAATGACACGTTTTTAACTAATAGATTAGTTAAAGGTCTAGAAATGAGATACAAGTACTTGATAAATCAACAATAAAATCCTATATTTCCAAAAAATGCACAAATGCCTTTAACATTGTTCGATGGTAGAAGCTTCTCATTGACACTCCTTTTATCTTTATCCACTTCTATAACTTGATATGATTTTTTGTGTCCCAAAAAATACCCTCGTGCACTATGAAGTGACATTTTTCTTAGTTTAGAAACAAATGCAATAGTTCTCTCCTTCATAGAACTCTATCCAAATTTGTTAAGCAGTGATCAAAAGAGTCTCGAATGACTAACAAATCATCCATAATATTTCTATAATGTTGTCAATCATATCTATGAAAATAGACATGATACACCTTTGAAAAGTTTTAGAAGAATTTCAAAGCCCAAATGATAGTCATCTGAAGGTAAATGTTCCATAAGACATATGAAAGTGATATTCTCTTGGTCTTTAGGATAGATGATAATCTGATTTTATCCTGAGTATGAAATAGTATAATGTATAGGCAAACTCCTTTTAATAATTTGATCCACAAATGGTAAAAGAAATTGATCTTTTTTAGTCACAGTGTTGAGCTTCCTGTAATCAATTTAAACTTGCCAACCTATGACTGTGCAAGTACGTCATTTTCACTCTCCATCACTGTTATGCCCCCCTTTTTTAGGTACACGTTTTATCGAGCTAACCCATTCACTACTCAAAGTAGGGTAAATAATCCCATTTTCTAATAACTTCACTACTTCCTTCTTGACCACTTCTTTCATGTTAGGGTTTAGTATTCTTTTTCTTTCCCTCACCGCCTTAATTCCTTTTTAAAGGTTAATCCTATACATCACCACATTAGCAATTTTACTTCTTATGTCAAAATTTTTCCATCCTATAGCTTTCATCCTCTTCCTAATGGTCTTTACCACCGTCTTTTTTTATTCCCATCCAATTGGTTTAAAATAACGATGGGTAAAGTCTGACCCTTACCTAAAAAGATATACTTAAGATATGTAGGTAAGGGCTTTAACTTGAGAGTGGGTGGTTTCTCAATGGAGGGTGCCGTGGGTACTTCCGTTCTTACTAAGATCTCTTGCTTCAATTTATCAGCCAACTCATCCTTTCCTAGTTTGCCTTCATCGTCTACTTCCCCAACACTCACTTCTTTTATATTGCATTTCTTTTGCTCTTTTATTCACTTATCCACTATATATATGCGTATATATTCATGTAAGAGCTGCTCTCCTTCAAATTTTTTAATACTTTATTCATGTTAAATTCAACTTCCTTATCACCAGTATGAAGAATAAGTTTCTTGGACATCAACCAATGGTCTTCCAATGTTAACAAATAATCTATTAAGAATTAATGGGCAATTCCCATCCTCTTCAAAATATAACACTACAAAATCCACTGGAATAATGAATTTGTCCACCTTCACTATCACGTCCTCCACTATACTAAACGGTTTCTTTATGGATTGATCTGCCAATTGGATGAGCATAAAAGTTGATTTCACATCTCCTGGCCCTAATTTCCTAAAAATTGACAATGGTATAAGATTAATACTTACACTTAGATCATAAAAACATTTTGAATTACCAACAACATAAGGTAAAGTGAAATTCCCTGGGTCCTTCAATTTTGAAGGCATATGGTTGGTAATTATGGAGCTATAACTTTCAATCAAGGAGACCATTTTATTATCTTCCCATATTGGCTTGTTTGATAGTATATCCTTTAAGAACTTTGCATGCTTGGGCATTTGTTCCAAAGCTTCTGTAAAAGATAGGTTGATTTGCAATTTCTTTAACTTCTTTATGAACTTTGTAAATTGCAAATCCAATTGATTCTTTAGTTGCCTATGTGGAAATGGAATCTTTGGTGCATATGCAGGGGGAGGAACATACAGAGTTTCCTCTTTTTGCTCTTCTCTCCTATCTTGGTTCTCTTGGTCGTCTCTTTGGTGGGATTGAACTTCCTTCTCGGTTGGATTTTCTAACTCTTTGCCAGTCCTAAGTGTGATGGCATTTAACTGCTCCCTTAGATTACAACCTGTGTTTCTCGAGAGATCCCACACACTTTATGTAGACAATGCATTGGTTAATTACCTATTTGAACCTCCAGATTGTGGACGGAAGATGCATGGTTCTTTGCAATTTGATCAAACTTGGTTTCCATCCTCTTTTGGTTCTCATCCTAGCTTGCGAATTTGGAATTCAACATATCCATCAAAATTTCCATCTTTGATACTAAAGAATTCAACCTATCTTGTTCAAATCCTAGTAGGCCTTGATTTCTCATTGGATTCCCTACAGCAGTGCTAGAACAAGAAAATTTTTAATGGTTTTTGCTCCCAAGATTAAAGGTATTGGAATAGGAGTTATTACTACCCTGACCATATTGTGCTCCCATAAAGTTGAACTGCTCCATGCTGTTATTTTCCACTAGGGCACAATCATCTAAGACATGAATTTCTTGTCCATATAATTTGCATCCATGCTGAATCGCATTGAGTCTGGAAGAAGTGGATTTTAGGTTGTTTGATTATTTTCCTAAGTTCACTACTTCAGTTTATAATATTATCACTTAATTCACAACAAGCACTCCCTTATAATGTTTAAAGGTTGACTATTATTTTCTCCTCTCTGACATCTATAGATAGCTATTATTTGCCATCTCTTCTAATAAATCATATGTAACTTCAACTATTTTCCTCATTAAAGAACCACCAGTTGTTGCATCAATGGTTCCTTGCATAGGTGGATTCACACCAATGTAGAACTTCTACAGAATAAACTCTTCAGGAAAGTTACGATGTGGGAATCTCCTTTGCAACTCTCTGAATCTCTCCTATGCTTCATACAATGATTCCCCTTATCTTTATGGAAATTTATATTCTCCTTTATGAGTTTAGTGGTCTTCATTAAGGAAAAATATTTAGCCAAAAAGGCTTGCACCAATTGCTCCCTTATTGTGATGTTCTTTGGGTTGAGAGAGTTCAACCATGCCTTGGCTTATTCTTTAAGTACAAACAAAAAGAGCCTTATCTTGGCTACATCTTTTAACAAACAATTATATTTGAATGTGTCACAAATCTCCAAGAAATTAGCTAAATGCGCATTAGGATCCTTATTGGTTAGTTTATAAAATTGGAAATTGTCTGCAACATAGTCAACAGTGTTGGTTTGATCTTAAAAGTGTTGGTATGCACTGTTGTTCTTGATATTCCTTGTTGGTTAGCATTGAACCCTAACCTCTGAAATCCATAAAGGTTCACTGTTGTTATCCTTGGTTCCTTTTCTCTACCACTGTCCTCTCTATTGTTTCTTGTAGTCTTGCTTTTTGAATCTCCCTTTCTTGTTTGTTGATGTCAGAAACTTGCGTGTCTTTTACTTTACTCAAACTCCTCTTAGATCTTGCATTCGTGTACTTGTAATCACACAATAAAATTGTTAAAATTACTTAAAGCAAGGTAAATTGAACTGTAATAGCAGCTATAAATAATCCTCGATAACAACATCAAAAACTTATTGAAGTTTTAATTAAAAAACTTTTTTAACTGCAAGTATATAGATCGTAACTTATAACATAAAAATTATCATCCCACGAGGATTGTAGTAGTCAACTAAAAATTCTTGTCAACTTTGTTGAAGGTAAAAAATAAGATTAAAAACAAATAATTTAACTAAAAATAGAAAACTAACAACTAAACAACAAATTATGTAGTAGTGAATTTTATTGATTGATCAATGATGAAAACTAGGAATTACTTTTATCCTTATTTGTTTTCACTTTACCTTCTTAATTTAATCTTACTTGATCTTAAATATCCAATGATTATGATTACCCCTTCTCGAGACCTAATCAGGTAATCCCAATTAAACTAGATAGAAATTGAATTGTGATCTATCAATCTATCAAAACTCTTTCTAACTTTGTAACTGGATTTGAAGCAATCTTATGGATAGCTAATAACAAATTAATATCTCTTTTCAATTGCCTATTAATTTGATGTTTATAGCTCTATTGAGGTACCTGATCTTGCTGTGGAACACAACACAAATAATCTAATCCAATCTCTCGATTCAAATTGAATATAAAGTAATAAACGTCAAAAGTATATTTCATTAAATCAATAATATAAAGTTTAACAAATAAATCAAGAGTATTTCCTAAAATGGAATTAAGAAATCCATATATGTAACTATATATCCAAATTTGGATGTCTTCTCTTCTTTCCCTTAAGCTAGAAACTACATCCTTAATTTTTAGATTTTTCTTTTTTGATCTCATCTTGTTATATTTTTCTAGCCGTCAAGTGATGTTTTTCTTTTTTTATATGTTTTTGAGTCTTATAGGGTCTTATCTAGGGTTTTTCCATGTGTTTTTCTTCCAAAAATAGTCCTAAAACTTATAAAAATATAAAAAAACTCATGACCTCGAAAAGCTTCTTCCAGGATTATACATGGTATTGCCCTAACTCTCTGGCACAATCATGCATGGGATGTATGATCATTTTAGAGCCATTTCAATGTACTGCTTTTTTATACAAGATCTTGCATGGATGGACATTATTCTCTAGCTTTTTGTTTATCTTTTCTTCACTTTTTCCTATCTCTACTCATTGGCAAACACATCAAACAACCCTTGAAATATGCAATTAAGATCAAATTCTTACCTTAAACAATAATGAATAAAAAACACATAAAACACTATAAGAACATAAATCTAAGTCCTAAACACATGATTAACCTTTAATAAAACGCTAAAAAAACACTATAACACCTAGAAAACACACTACGATTTGCACCTATCACCATTTCCTCTCTCTCCCCTGGAACTTTCCCTACATCTAACTTCCCTCTCTTTTCAACTTTATACCTACTAACCTCATTCTTGATTCTTCCCTTCCACATCCTCTACTTGTAACATCCCCTTAACATATTGGAAGAACAGATTACTAGTTAAAGTTCTTCTAAGAGAAGAAGAGATGCTCCCCTTCAAACTCTTTTTAGTTGTTAGGGCTTAGGAAGTTTTGGAAGCTAGACCTTGGCACTTTTATAACATGCCTTTATTTCTCCAATCATGAAAGTTAGGTATCAACTTGGACATTAATATGCACAATCAAATCCCAATCTAGATAAATATCCATAAGGTTTTCCTTAAATATTGGTCCACTAGAGGTTTGAGCCTTTTAATTAGTTATACTGGCCATCCTATATATATTGATAGGGTTACTGCATCCAAAAGTAAGATAGGCTATACTAGATTATGTGCCCTTATTAATTTGAAACAAGAACTACCTGACATAATACCACTTTTATGACTGGGATAAAATGATTCTTTGACCGAAAATTCAATTATAGTTTTATATAAATGGAGACTTACTTTAAAGAAGCAAGAGAAATGTTAGAGAGCCACTGGAATGAAATTCTAGGGGGGTGTTATAATAAGATAATTGGGTATAAAAATCAAATGATGCTTTCTCCTGATGTCGGACCCCGTTTCCGGAGCCCGACTATCGCATTCAGATACCAATATTTTTACACAACCACTTGCATTCAAACTAACCCCTTTTTGGCTCATCTCCATTCCAGCCCAAATATGTTGAAGGATAGCGTTGGTGAGTCCCCAATTTGCATATGAACATGCTTCGGGTCAATTAGCATAATTTCTTAACTTCTTCTTCTGTGTTTGGCCTATCGTCTATGTTTTATCGTTTGTCTTTGACTTTTATCGTCTGGGTTTGTCCTCCTATCATCTGTGTTTTATCTTTTGTCTTTGACTTTTATCATCTGGGTTTGACCTCCTATCGTCAGTGTTTTATTGTCTATCTTTGACTTTTATCGTCTGCCTCTCATTTGTGTCTACCTCTCATTTACGTCTATGTGTGATGTCATCACAGATGATACTCTTCCTCTATATTTTCTTTTGCGTCTGTGTGTGACGTCAGCACAGACGCTTCCTTTCGTCTGTGTTTTTCTTTTGCGTTTGTGCGTGACGTCATCACAGTCGATACTCTTCCTCTATATTTTCTTTTGCGTCTGTGTGTGACGTCAGCACAGACGCTTCCTTTGCGTTCAGAACACAATCTCTCCAATTCTAACATGCTATTCTAGTACAAACAACCTTGGCAATTTCAACAGAGAAGAACAGGCACATGCACGTTTTATTACCCCAATCTTCAAATATAACAAAATCAGACATGGAAAGGAGTTCAATCCCACTTTCTCATTTTTAAACACAGCTAGAGTTTGTTACATATCAATATACACATCAAAACTTAAAACAAAAAAATACAAAATATGATTATGTTTGACATGCCTCTAAAGCTATCTAAAAATGTTCACTAACTTAGTACAACAGACTTCTAGCTATCTTGGAGTTTTTGATGCCTTGCAAGGATCAACTGTGGTCTTGTTTCGCACCTGGGGAGGGAAGATAATGGGTTGAGCTACACAACTCAGTGGCTAATATATTTATAGCCATCAGTAATTAGCACAAATTCAAGCATATATATATAGGTACTTAGCAATTCAAGTATTCTCAATTAAGCAGATTAATGTAGAACACATAACATCCAAATACATCATGCTTGACAATTCAAATATGCAATGCACAAACAAATGGCTCGAGGGTTCCATGGAAGCAGAATGGAGAAACTGAAGTTTACACCATGAACAAAATGAGTCCTTTTTCGGAGCTCGTATGCCACAAGCGAGCAGCCTGGAGAAGGCTCTTGTCAACGTGCACGTGATGGACAGAATGGTTCCACTCTCGCCCAAACAAAAGCACATATTCATTCAGTCATATGCTCAGACTTTTATGCTTGTTTATCTTTTCTTTCAAACAAAATGCCATGACTTATTTCAATGGCATAACTTGATCAAAATTCATAAATCACATGCATTTTCAATAATCACAAAATTCACTAACAAGCAAATTGTACATGCACACACATATAGGCAAGAATTTGCCCAATCACATAATAACTATAAATACATTACCCACTTAATTCGCTTGACAATCAAAGTTCACTGTTGTCTTTCCTCTTTGCCTTGGATCGGACTTGCTTAGTTTCCTATAACAAACCAAGTTCTCATTCAATAGGAAATTCAATTTGAGAACCCATAGAATCAAAAGCATGAGATTGACCCTAGAAGACTTAAACCTATACATTTTCCAAGCTCTTTGAGCCAAAAACCCTTCAAAATTCCAAGAGATTAAGAATCGACTTACCTTGAATCTTCATCAACTATTGAGATTCTTGGCTCTAAAGAAAGCTCTTCCCTTCCTCTTTGTTTTTCCCTTCTTGAGTAACCTCAGATTCTCTGTTTAAGACTAAGAAAAATCGTGACCTAGTTCAAAGCTCTATTCTTTTAACTTCACCGAAACTTTCCTTCTTCTTTCTCTCTCTTCCTTTTTTGATTTTCTCTCCTTTCCTTCATTCACGTTTTTCACTCCTTCCTTTCCTTAATTTTCGTTTTTGTTCCATCTTAAAGTAAGACAACATTTTTCCTTTGCCCATTATGCCCTTAATGAGTGTTAAAAGTCATTCCTACCCTTCCTTTAATGATTCTTGACTTTCTTAACATAGTGACATACCAAAATTGCCCTTATTCCTTCTAATATGCAAGACACTCTTTTCCTCTT
>JAOQMS010000004.1:14230159-14260194 GCA_027563885.1 Erythroxylum longipes | reverse complement strand
GGGAGCAAGTATAAGAAGCAAAGTTGCTAGACTTGGCCTCATGTGCACCATGTATCAGATATGGAAGGTAAGGAATTTGATTCAGTTTGAGTTTGCTTCTTTTACAAGATCTGATGTCATCATAAAAATAAAGACAACTATGTATAGAATTCTATATAGGATGTACCTATTGATCTGATTACATTTTGACATTGGATGTATGTAAACTTATATGCATATGTAATGGATGTTTTTGGGTGAGATACTTCTGTATAGGAGATAATGCGGGTTCTCCAATTTCTGTTGGCTGAGGCCATTGTTTTCGGCTGTAATGGGGAACATGGTAATGGCTCGGTTGGACCTTTTCGGTTTAGTAATGGCTTTTGTCTCTTTAGGATGTACTAGGGGTAATTATAACTAACCTCTAATTGGATGTAATGGGGTTTTGGTTGCAGTTGATGTAGGATTTCATATTACATGTCTATAAGTGGATGTATTAGGGTCTTGGGTGCATTTGAGGGATACCCCAACGGGAGTTGGGTATATCTGCTACAGGTTTTGGAGCCCTCTATTGTTGCGGCATGCATGGGTCCTTGAAGATCACTTGGTCCTTGCTTCTCTTTGAGCTGTCTTGGTGGAGAGGAGGTGTTTAGCATATTTCTAGCAGGATTAATGCTTCGGCTGGTGCTCTCGGTGAAGGATTCTGCTTATTATCCCCTGGAGCTTTCGGATGATGCATAGGAGGTAGTGGTAAAAGTCATGTACTCTTGCTTATTTCCTCTCTTTAGTTGTACTGGGGAATATGGCTAATATTGCTTCGGATGTGTTAGGGAAGTGTAAGCAATTGCTGTAGGTTTAGGGATCATATAGAGGATCGGGGTTTGTAAGGTCAGGGCAAGCCCAACCATCCTGCTTTATTTTTGTTCCTTGGATTGTATTCTAAATGGGGAAGTTGTTAATTATTAAGGGTCAAGGTATGCCCCAAGGACTGTGTACATATTCTTTTTGGTATAATACATTTACATTTAAAAAAAAACATAAGTAAAACATCAACAACGTAAGGCAATTATGAACATAACATTTCAAACAATACAAACAATTTATTTACATTCAATCATCATGATCAAGATTTCGAGAATCACCATCATTAAGTACATTATCGTTGGATTCTTCATTACTAGATATTCGATGTCATTGTCATTTAAGTCATCCTAAGTATAGTCTTCTTCTATTTGTAAGATAATATAGGCTTGGACTTCATCTAGTTGAACTATGTTGGGATCGACATCTCTCCTATGGAATGATGATATATTTGTATCTTCTACTGAAATGCCTTCGTTATTGAACTCCAATTCAATATCTTGATATACGTCTTCTGTATCCTAATACAATTGACCAATATACCTATCACAAAAATCAAAGACATTCCTTTGTTGAAACTTTTGAACAACCTTCCAATTGCTACCCAATACAATATCGTTAACGTAGAAAACTTTTTTGACTTAATTTGTAAGGACAAAAGGATCATTATCATGCTATATCTTACTAACATCTATGCTAGTAATATGCCTGTTCACTTTCATGTCAGTTAGATCAAACCATTTGCATTTAAGTATAACAACCTTCTTATCCTTGATGTAGTGCAACTCTATTATTTCAGAGATGACACCGTAGAAGTCAATGATTTCAACGACAACCCCACTATTTTGACTTCTGACTCGACTATCTCGATCTTGTATGTGAAATCTCACCTCATTGACAATGCAACCTATGTATTTCTTCCCACAAATATGAAGCCCACATGCCAAACTATATAATGCTGTTGTCTCTTCTTGTACATTATGATTATGTAACCATATCATCTGTACGATAAATTGAAAATAAATATAAGGATGAGACATATTCTCATATTTTCATAATATGTAATCAATGTGAAACTTACTCGATTTCTAAACCATGATACAAACTTTTGCCTATGTCTTTCTTCAACATCAATAATCCCTTTGCTGCGAATTGTATCTTTGTGCTCTCTATTTAAAAAAGACAACGACAGTAAGGTCTCAATGTGAATGAAGAAAATTGTAATATGATTGCTTGAATGAAAAGGAATATACGTACTTCATGTATGTATCGACTTTCTCACAATTGTTAAAAATATACCAATAGGTGATTTCAAATTCATCTTTAGTTAACTCCACATATTTATCCACACTAAGTGACCTAAGTTTTTGGGAGAAAATCAAAGTTATATGCTAGTCTATTAAATCTTGTCTCCACATCAGTTAAATATATTGAACAAAAAGTCAAGCATTCATTTGTTATATATGTCTCTGCAATAGACCCCTCTGGTCGAGCTCTATTATGTACATAATGCTTAAGAGATCATAAAAACCTGAACATAAACATTTATAAACTTAGGAATTGTTACAAACAAATAACATAGAAAAAACTTGTTGAATTTAATAGGAATTATCTTTCAATCAGAAACATCCATTGAAATTGAACCAATCCACAAAGTTTTGCTTCATATGGTAAGTGAATTGCGAAATGAACCATAACATCAAAAAATGATGGAGGGAATAATAGTTCAAGCTTACATAGAATCAATGCTATGTCTTTTTCCATTTTATCAAACTCTTCAACTTTAAGTGTCTTGCAACATAATTGCTTAAAAAACTCTCCAAATTGACCCAAAGTAATGGACAAATCCTTTGGTAAACACCCACATATTCCAATAGGAAGTAGTCCTTGCAAAAGTACATGATAATCATGACTTTTCAACTCTAACATTTTTCCCTCTTTAACATTCACACAATAGCCTATATTTGATGCATACCCATCAGGAAATTTGAATCATTGGAGGAACTGACATAATGATTGTTTCTCACTTTTTGACATGTTGTAACAGCAGGGGGAATAATGTATGAGCCATCATCTCTTCTTTTCAAATGCAAATCATTTCTAATATTCATGTCTTCCAAGTCTAATCTAGCCTTAATTGTGTCTTTGGATTTCCCATCAATTCCCATGACAGTCCCTAAAATGGACTCACAAATGTTTTTCTCAATATGCATGACATCAAGATTGTGCCTCAATAGTAATTCCTTCCAATATGGCAAGTTGAAAAATATGCTTTTTTTGTCTAATTCAGTTCGAGATCATTTCTCTTATGCTTTCTATTACTTGGGTGTTTACCATGTGTAATGTCACCCAAATATGACAGCTGGTAAACAATATCATCACTAGACAACTGTATCGAAGCTTCACTGAACACTACTATGCCATTAAATTGTTTACTTCTTTGCTATTTATGCCCAGGTTCCAAATAATGATAATGACCCATATAACATATTTTACTACGTATCCTTTTTGAATATGTTTGATGGTTACACACAGGACAAGCCATATACCTTTTAGTGCTCCACCCAGACAAATCCCATAAGTTGGGAAATCATTTATAGTCTACAAAACAGTAACATGCATTATAAATGTTTTGCCTTCAACAACATCAAAAGTTTGTAATCCAAATTCCCATAGATCGTTTAAGTTATCAATTAATGGTTTCATGTATACATCGATGTCCTTACCAGAAGCAGTAGGTCCTAGAATAAGCAAAGACAACAACATAAAAGGCTCCTTTATACACTTCCATGAAGGTCAATTGTATAGGACTAGACTCACCGCCCACATGCTATATGAATTACTCATATTACTGAAAGGATTAAATACATCTGAGGCCAATCCAAGTCGAATATTACTACAATCTTGTCCAAACCATGAAAACTTTCTATCAAGCTTTTTCCATGCCATTGAGTCTGATGGATGATGCATAATGTTATCATCAATGCGTTTCTCTTTATGGCATCTCATATCTATTGCTATTTTTGTTGACATAAAAAGTCTTTGTAATCGTGGTTTAATAGGATGTAGCATGCTATTACTTATGTTAAGGTTAAAATAATGTTTATAAGAGGATAACGAGAAATTAGGAAGCATAAATCATGCTTATGCATAAGGTGATATACACACACTCGAGAACATTGATTTTTACACATTAATATCATTGTACATGCATTCATTGACATTTTTCAGGTATGATTGATTTATAAATGCGATTAAAATGTAAATCGTGGATTATTTGTATTGAAAATTTATTTGGTGATAATAGTTATTATTTCAGAATTTTTTGTGAATTATGGATTAATTGTCTTGATAATTAAATTGGTGTGTATTAGAATTTATTCCACATTTTTGGAGACATTTCGGATATTTTGGAGATTTATCAAAATTTTAAGGTAATTTAGACTAGGAAAATATTGAAATAGGAGACAAATAGAAGTGTGACAATTGTATTAGAAATTAATTGACAAATGGACAAATTATGGACTGACAAATGGATAAATTAATGTGTGAAATGTGGACCAATAGTTAAGTGACATTTGGTAGCCTTACATGGAGGACACATTTAGCACATGCTTTGGAGATATGTGTCAAGACTTAAAAGAGACACCTAGTCATTAGGAAACATGTTTCTGTAGCTCTTCCTTTGGTTTCACCGAAAACATCTAAACTTCCTTCTTGCTTTACCATCACCGAAACACCATCTTGCTCATTTATGTGTATTGGCTTTTGGTTAATCTATCAACGTTACAACTTACAAAACAAAAGCTGAATCACTTCAGCCAATTTGAGGTTTTCAGTTGTCTCTCTCTATCTTTGGCTCTCTCCACCGAAAACTTGTTAATTTTTAGAATTTTTGCTGAAGTGTGAAGTATAAACCAAGTAAGTTATGCTTTAAGTTTTATGATAGTGTAAATGACTTATGTTAAGGTTTTGTAAATGGATGTATGTGTGAATGGTGTATATTTTCATGCTTGTGGATTGATGTATGCATGAATGGTGTTGATGCATGTGTGGGTGGTGAAGGAAGAAGCAAATTCGGTGTTATGATTAACAAGATGAAGGATGGTAGTGGGTTGGAGCATGTTATATGCAATATTTTACTGAACATACATTTGTATTTAGAATATAACTTGACCTGTGACTATCTAAATTGGATGTAGTTTGATTTAAAGTAAAGTAGAGACATAGGGCAATATTGTTCATGAAGAAATCGAAATTGAATTTTTTCTCTAAGAGTTTTAAAATCTATCTTGAAGTTGACTTTGGGATTCTATTTTGGTTTGGGAACATTCTGATTTTTTTTTTTGGTATAACTTGCAGAATATTGAAAAACATTGCATGAAATTAGCTTCATTAGAAACTTAAGGCATAAAGGAACAATTTTTTAGAAGAATGTTTTGCCTAAATCCTTCATATTCCTTGTCAAAATTACCATGAAAGATTGACCTGAAGGTCTATTTTAGGAAGAGTTGGAGGAAGTTGGAATAAAAGGTAGTGCACGATTGTAACTCTAAGGGGTCATGCATCCTTCATTCGTTAGGCTATAACTTCTTCTTCCGACCTTCAAATGACTTGATTCTTGAACCAAAAAACTCAAAACAAATTTTTCTTCCTATTCATAAAAATAAATATCCATCTGAAGTCATTAGGTAAAGCTTTGATTGATGAATTTAGGATGAAAATGAGGAAGTGAACTGGAACATTTTCATTGAACATGCTTTGGTATTTTGAGTATATCTTGATTTGTAGACTTTTAAATGAGTTGATTCTTAATTCAGATTAAGTTAGAGTTATATGGCTACAACTTTCTTGAAGAAGTCTAATTTTAATTCTGTCTCTAAGCATTTCAAAATCTTGCTCGAAATTGAGTCTTGACTGAGGTTGTAGTACTACCGGAGACAAAAATCATATCCTGTTGATATTGAATAAACTATATTGATAGAATCCGAATTAGACAAAGATGTCTTCAAAAAAGTTATAGTTTATTCTCTTAGATTTTGATTGGTGTAACGTTTATAATTTTTGGATCTGGGAATTGAGAGATATGAGTTGTACACTATTGAGGGTATGATCATGTACTAGCCAAAAGTTCAAATGTACACAGTCTGTGGTAATGTGAGCATAACTTATAGAATACTAAATCAAATTGTATGATTTTGGTGTCATTCGAAACTTAAGAGATGGGAGAAAAATGTTCCAGAAGTAAGTGTTGCCAAATTACTTCACTTTACTAATGATAAGAATCATGCAAAGTAGACCCGAAAGTATGTTTTTAGATAAGTTTGGATTGTTAAATTGAGTGTTGATATATGAATGAATATTGTGACAAGAATATTGATAAGGAACCCAAAATTGTCATGAACATGCATTGTACGTATTCAGTATACATGAATGTGCATAAATAAATTCATATTTGTGCAAAATTGTGATATGTGTATGTATGATATGTTTTAGAGGAACACATTGAGCGACAGCATCCAGACATTGCTGGGACTTCAAAGCAATAAGTGAAAAGGAGCATTTGTGAGTCAACCTAGATGATCTTCCTAGGATTGATTGATTTTGTTTAACTACCAGTTATTAAAATTTTTGTGATCTGTTTGTGAATTCCAGACTTTAATAGTCCGAGGAGTTTGATAGTCAGGAATGTATTGGAAGTGTTCTGTTTGCATATGAAATTTGAATGACATATGTTGCAACTGAATTCTGAATACTCAACGAAAGTTGAATGCCGAACTGAGGTCTGATGAATATAAGATTCTGTCTATGCATTGTAAGTGAATGCTATTTATGGCATATTCTGTTATTGATGCATTTCATAAAATGCATATTCAGATAAAGGCGTTGTGATCAGAGTAGCCAGTCTGATAGAGCTATAAGCTCAGTATTCTGCACTTAGAGCTCTGCTCCGTGATTTCTGTTTCTGACTGAGCCCAATGGGCCAGTATCTATTCTGTATCTGAAAGGCACTCGGTCACAACAAATAATAAAGAATCCTAATTATGAAACATAGGCTTGTGAATTCTTTCTGAAGTTGTGATGTTACAGTGATATGTCATGATAATGTGACTAATTGGGTTGTACAAATTCTGAAGGAAGGTATGTGAAATGTATGGTATTTATTTTGTCTTATTGTGAATTTGATTGTTTGTATGATATTTGTGTGTAACCTAGAGTGAGATCATTAATGATGGTTCACTCATTGAGTTCGCAAAACTCATCCAAAATTGCAACATGGTTTTTTAGGTTCAGAGGAGATATCCAGTTAGGCAAATTGGCATATAGCCATTGAAATCAGATATGTACTAAGGGTCGGGATCAGTTTGAACCTATATATGTCTTTAGTGATTTTAGTTTTGAATAATATTTCCGCTAATATTGTGCAATGTATGTGTGTAAATTTTAAAGTGTAATATCCATTATGGAGAGTGATGTTTGTAATTGAAATGGACTGAAGTGACAACTAGGATTTCGATGATATGTATAATGAGAGTTGTAACTCTTGTGATTGAAAAAGTTTATGAATAAAGTGGGCCCAATTTGATTATTGATTTCCGCATACACGTGTGATATGTTTTTTGTTAAAAAAAATTGTACTGAGTTTCCTGTATTTAACTGTTTTAGCATGCCACCCTTGCGGGGTTATGTACTCAAATATCATTCAGGATGTCGGGTATGTGACTTGCGAAAGTGGGGTGCTACATAAGAAAGTATCGAAAGATTTTATTCAGTATCTTGTTTTCTCTCCCGTCATCCACCTACCACCTTGATGTACCATAAATAGGACACTCATGAAGATCTTACCTTCCTTCCAAAAAAGAACACAGTCATACTTACAAGTATGAATTGAAATATATCCCAATCCAAGGTCCCTTAACAATTTCTTTGCATCATAGTAAGACTTCGGCAACTTATGTCCAATAGGTAATGCATCGTTCAGCAAATCAATTAACATGTCAAAGGACTTGTTACCCCATTTATTATAAACCTTCAAATGCAACAACTTCATAATAAATGATAGTTGTGAGAAATTAGAGCACCCTGGATATAATTTTTCTTGAGCAACTTTCAACAACTTCCCAAAATAATATTCTGTAATACTACCAATTCTGTTAGGCATTCCTGTTTCATTTATTTTCTCCATATAATTTTGAAAATCATCTAACATCTTTTCAATCCCATCATCACCATCATCATTCACATCACAATCATCAACATCATTATTGTAACTATCATCATAATATGTACCATCACTTTTACTATAACTTGCTTCCTTACATTCACCATGATAAAGCCATAGAGTATAAAATTTGTCTATGCCTCCGATTAGTAAGTGATTATATACCACATCTTGATTTTGGAAGTCGACATTTAAGAAATCGATGCATGGACAACAAATATTACATTCATCACCCATTTGATCTTTTACAAATTGCATGAAACTCTTAACTCCTTTTACATATTTAGTTGAACATTTTTTATGACACATCTAACTCTTATCCATTAAGCTATACAATAAAAGAAGATAATTGAGTTATTAAATGCATTTTTTGTTTAATATTACGTTAAAAAACCTATAAAATTGAGGTACATGGCATTGTTTACTATCTACTCAACAACGTTGTTTCAATTCATACGCACCAATTATGTAAACAATAAACAAAAAAAATGAAACGACAACTGATATATAAAAAAATGAATTAATAAGCTAATTAGTACGATGATTACTACTTATGGTTACTACTAATTCGCATTAACAACAGTTGCTTTTGTTGAACATATGGTGGGCAGGGAGAATATACCTGAAGATGCCACACAAATTTTGTAGTTTTGGCTCCAATCAAATAAAGGAACACAGAATCTGCAAATAAACCCTATACACAATCACCAACTAAATTCAAAATTTCTTCTTTATGGTACTATAAAAGCATATTTAAATCACAACAAAGGTATAGTGGTTCTAGATGTAGTTATCTTAAGCATGTGGATTAATTTGGGAGTAATTATTTGAAATTTAGTATTCTAGTAATGCTAAGTCTCTTATAAATCTTTTTCTTTTCTCCAGCCTTCTAGAATGAAAGGCAAACTATAAGTTGCAATATAGAGAAATTGGTCTAACTTATTTACTAGTTTGATTTTGTTTCCTTCTCTTGCAGGAAGCAATATGCTCATCATTGGAAGATTACAACAAACAAATTGAACAACTGAAACAAGAGATGAATGATGCAACACATGGTGCAGATAACATCAGAAAAGATATTAATACACTAGCTCAAAGATATACTGTCATTGACCGTGATGAATACTGCGGGGTATTGATCATCCAAATGTTTAGTCTATAAATCAAAAATCAAATTCATTTTAGATGATTATTTGTTACTGTGCAATATCCTTTATCTATGCTACGTGGAAGAAAATGAATTCCTTTCTCTACTTCTTGTCTTTTAAAATTCTCCTTTACTTTCCTAGAACTCTTGAATTTAAGAATTAGGTCTTGACTGTTACAATGAAAAAGCAACCTCATGCATAGCCTAAAATAGCATCATTACGACCAGAACATTTTGAAACCTATTGGAAAGTTACGTGCACTACATATAGACAGTTGGGTACGCTTATAATTTATCCTTATTCTAAATTTTATCTGCAATTGCTTTGATCAAGTGAAACAGTAGACTCCATTCAAGCCCCTAAAAATAAATGCAATTCTCAAGAGTATGGCCAATGGTGTGAAGAGACAACATGTTTCTCATGCAATAGTGTGCGAGAAGAAAAATGTCAAATTGTATGAGGGACATTTTTGGTAAGAATATCTATTTCAGTTATGATTTTGATGTCCTTAGACAGAATATATCCAAATGGTTGCAATCACCAACACTTATAATATATCAAAAATAGATACCATGTCAGACAGCTATGAGAGGAAGCTTTCCACTAAATGGAACTTATTTCTAAGTAAATGAGGTTAGTGTAACACAAATCTTAATCCCATTTAAATTTTACCTTGTTTAAATGACCACATCAATTTCCTTCAATTGAACAGAGTAAATGTCAGGGCTTATTTGACGCTTTTCCTTACAAATAGCAAAGTTGATGGTAAGTATTTAGATAAGTGTTAATTTTTATAACTTCATATCAAAAGTTTTGAGAACAAACAAGGAGAAGAACAATTTCAAGAGATTTTCAAGGTTATAACTACAAATAGAGATGAAGTTAGGTTCAACAAGAACTAAGATTCAAGAGAAACTGCAAGGATTGCAAACTTGTATTACACTAGTTTTCAAGCCCCGTGTTTTTATGTGCAACACCAGAGGAAAATATGTCATGTTCTATATCATTTCTATTTTTTAATAAACCATTTTCAATGATGCATATTCACCTTAGGTATAGGCAGCAAGTTCTCAAAAACTGCTCCTTACATTTTTACGTGATTGTTATGTAAAATTATGTAGACTTGACAGTAATGGAGACTTTAAATTTTAGGTTGCTTAAAATGGTGATTGAGGATTTTGGAAAGCAAATAATAGGCTTAAGAATCACTCCTACTGTTTGGAAACAAAACTAGGAATCACTCGTATTATATTAAAAAGGAACTAGAAATCATTCCTATCATTTCAGAAGAACTAGAAATCACTCTATCATTTGGGAATAGGAACAAGAAATCATTCCTAGAAAGAAAGAATCAAACTTTAAAGCTGCTATTCAGAATCCAGAAAGCAAATCCCTCATTATTTATGACCTGAAACATTTATGATTTTGAGGAGAATCCTGTTAACTTAATCCTTCCTAAATGTACTGTAACACATTACAAAGCCAAATGCACCACACATTATCAAAACAAATGCAAAAACACTCTAAAAAACATCACAAATCGTCAGGTATTTTTTTTTAAAATACCAACATTGTGAACACGACATTCATCACAAAGAAAAAGTGTTGAATGACTAACCTTAAGCGAAGGACAGGAGGACGACGACAGAAGAAGATAGAAGCACACAACCTTCAGTGAGGAGAAGAGAAAACAAGGAAAAACCAACACGGGAGAGAGGAAAAACGCAGAAGCAGGTGTAGGAGGGAGGAAAATTAGGGGGGTGACCACTAATGTTTTTCATTTGACAGAAGTTGAGACGATGTCATTTGGCGTCAAAGAATCGATGTTGCCTCAGTTTAATTTTTTTTAAAGGTCTAAATATTTCACATCGAAAAATACTATCATTGCCCAAAGAAAATGACATATCATATTTAGCAACTAATTTAAAAATCATCGAAGTTTGCATGAATGCGACAACTTTTTGCTTCACCTAATTTGTCCATCTATTTAATGAAGATATCACAAAACGTTGCAAAATGTTGCTTTTTACGACCAATATTTGAAAGCGTTGCCAATGCTCATCCAATACATTTGGCGACGAAAAGTGTTAAACGTTTGTTACAAAAATAAAATAGCATCACAAATTGTACAACATTTTGCTACCAAATTTATAAATCATCACCAATACTAAACCTTTTTCCTTTTTCTGACGGTCAAAATTGTTGTCACCTATCACTCTGATTTCTATACCAATTATACACAATGTCACCGAAACCCAAGCATTTTCTTTACATTCTTAATTTTCTTAATTGATTAACATATATGAGTTTTTCCTATTATTAATAAAAAATGAAAAAATTGTCTTTTACACTTACATATGGTGTTGTTCTTGATTTGCTTAATTTGTGGGAATTACTAATGTTTATTTTTAATTTGGTGGATAATAAAAATAAAATGGGGAAATTTTTAAAAATTTGTATCTTCTTTTTGTTATTAGTTGAATTAATAAGGATTGCAAACCACGTTTTATTTAAAACAAATTCATCACTAACATGACAATAGATACCCTTTAGCCCTTAATCTACCATTAACCTTATTATTTGTATAAAAAGACACATTTGATTTAAATACCCGAGGTTGTGACGATGTAATTTTAGTCGCAAAAGACCATTTTCGCGACCAACCATCATACTTTGCCGCAAATGGTAGACAATTTGCTACCAATTTTCAACATCGTCACCCAAAACTGAAGCAATCTCTTTACTTTCTTAATTTTCCTAATTGATTAATATATATGAGGTATTCCTAATACATCATACAAAATGTTAAATTAATCTTCTCACTTATGTATGCAATTGTTATTCATTTGCTTAATTTTTTAGAATGACTAATCTTTTATTTTAATTTGTCAGAAATAGTTTCTAATTATATTACAATGTCTTGCTAAATTATTATAATTTATTTTTTCTAAATTACAATAATTAAAATGTATAATTTTTTGGAATATGTTTTTTGAAATTATAATAATCAAAATGTATAATTTTCTGAAAATTGTAAGTCAATTATAATTTATTTGAATGATCAACAAATTAATTTGCAAATAGTTTTCAATTAAATAATTTAATTTTTTAATTCAAATTATGCTTTATTTGGAATAGGAAAATAAATTTATTAAAAATTATTTATAAACCGTGGGCTTTGGCGACAAACCATGTATTAGTCGCTCCATTTAATGTTTGTCGACCAAATACAATAGATTGTAGCAAATTAATTAATACTACTTCCAAACAACTATAGTAAACAATAAACGACATCGTTTACCTAAACAAGAAAAATGACGTCGTTTTGTATTAGGTTTTCAAAGACAAAAACATAAAAGGCTACTCCACTCTCGTTCAAGCCGTCAACATTTCTCAAAATCCTCTCTTCTGTTTGGTTCTGTATTGTGGTCATCACCGTTGAAGAACCATTATTAACTGAATCGGACTTATTCTTTTGTTCTATTTTCATCAACAAAGTTGTGCTAAGTTAAACTTATACCTTTAGGTGTTTATTGTGAGTTCTTAATTATGCATTCGATGTATGAGTTGTGCTTATGGTTGTGTTTTGAAGATGATTTACTGCCTGTATTTATTATTTGTATATAGGTTGGCTTCTTCCCAACGACCTTTAACGCTTCCCTCATCAAAGCTTCGTAGCTATTTGATGAAAGGTCATTAAGAGTATTTTACTTTTATTCATTTCCATTAATAATAATACAGCCTAATATATATAATACTATATTTTTGTACATCAACAACATAGTCATGTCTATTCTACTTTAAATTCTAAATTTTGCATATGATACAAACTACACAATAGATTTTTGAAATTTTAGTAAGGGTAACTTTCATATCATTAAGCACATTGAAGATGTATAAGTGCTAAACTAGACTACTTTTACTTATCATCAAAATTGGAGTTGAACATATTATCAAGTTATTCTAAATCGACATTTGCAGAATATACCTCTTAACATTATTAATCAAGGAATGTCAACATGGAGACTAATTCCGGATGGTACTAATTCATTTTGTTGGGAGGAATGTCGCAAAATTGTCCCTACTGAAGAAATAAACAATGCAGAAAAATCTCCCCTTCATACACTAATGATCGTTTACCTTCCATGGTTGATCTTCTACTTCAAGATGTTTAGTATCATCCGAACAACGTCACTTTCCTTATTATGTACATCTCATTTCCTTTTATGAAGCTATTATATATATTCACATTTGATAGTATATACTACATGTTGTTTTAAGCTTCCTTGAATCTTGAAGATGACATGTATGCCTATGGAGGTAGGAGCGATGTCACAACGGTCTGTAAAGGATTAGGGAAATCAGTTATTTTGAAAAATTTATCAATTATGCAAACTTCGTCTGGTCATTCACGTATGCATGTCACTCCAATTTCGATTCGTTTAATGGTTCACTAATCTCACAATATCTAAGTTCTATATTGATTATGTTTTAGGTAAATTGTTTCGTACCGGTAGTTCATCTGGAGAACTTGTCTTCCATAATAAATCTAACGATTCATTTACTATATCCTCTACAAGTTTTGTTATAACGGAAACGCTGTTGCAAGAGGGTGTGAAAAACCCTACACATGAGGGAAGAACTATTACTGTTTCAATTGGTGCCTTCGAATGTGCAAGGGCCTTTTTCGGGAATCCAAATATCAGGGACTCATTTACCTTTATCAACTCTCATGTCACTTGGAATTCAAACAAATAATTATATTATTGTCATTTATCGATGCAATTAACTGGACTCAGCTTTAAAGTTGATTTATTGTTATATCTGTAAGAATTTGTCAAACAACCTCTCTACTAGTTAGTGGTCAAGTTGCGTACTATTGAGTGTGGACTGTTATTGGTCTTGTTCTATGACTGTATGAATTGTTAAACTTCTAAATCAAAGTTCGTATTACTCCATATATCATATTATTATATTGATACAATTATATAAATTTTTTATAACTAATTTTTGCAATGTTGGTAAATATTAATGATTAATTAATATTACTATTTAACACTCAAAATTATGTTATGTGTGTTTTTTCAATAATACATTGTAAAATTCAAAACAAATCTTTAATAAAACATATCATAACTACGATAGATTATAAAAATGTTAGTTTAACAATTTTAGAAAATGCCAACTCTTTCGTGTCGATTTCTAGAAATCGTCATCGAATGTGGACCATTTAGAAATCGTCATTGAATGTGATTGTCACCAAATGTTACTCTTTTGGTCACACTTCCAAATATCGTCACCAGATGGTCACTTTTAGCGACAATGTCAAAAACAGAGAAAAAAACCAAATGGCTTTTTGCTTACGATTTTGTATAATCGTCACTGCTTGTGAACCCTTTGGTGACGATTTCCGACATTGATCACCAAATGTTTAACAAATTATAGTGACGATTTCTAAAAAGCGTCACCAAAAGTTAATTTAGCGATGAATATCTGAAATCGTCACCCACTGTAGATCACTTTGTGACGATTTTCAGTAATCATCACTAAATGTACGCCATTTGGCGACGATTTTTATCATTCATCACGAAATATTGTTCCTTTTGTGACGCTTTTTTAGTTAGTCACTAAAGGCTTAGTTTTAATGACGATTTATGAAATCATCGCAATATAATAACTTTTGTCGACGATTTTTAGAACATCACAAAAAATACGTGGCTAAATCTCTATTTTGTTGTAGTGATTGTCAGATCTAAAATATATGTTCAAGAGAAACTTGTTCTTGCATTGTCCATAAAAATTAATTTTTTGTAAATTTATGTTACTAATTTATTACAACTGCCACTTGACTGTCAGAAAATTCGGTTAATGAACAGAATTAGCAGAATAATTGATACCAGAGTGCGGGACCACATCGTGAATAGTTGCTGGATAAAGCCATGGTTTTCTTTGTTTACGGTAGTAGTTGTCGGTAATTATCTATCGTTACTAAAACTGTAACTTAAGACACTATCAAAGTTAAAAACACGTACTTCAATGTCAACATTTCGAGCAGTTAATCCCACTACTGAAGCGTGTAAGATTATATACAGTAGTTAATTTTCATCTTTTAACAAGCCATCTGAAAATATAAGTAACAACCTACTTTGATTGGCATGAATAAATGCTCCATGAACATGCACATGCTCTTGTTCCCCTTCTCTAACATAGGCATAGGCTCATGGATGGAACACATCTATGTCCAGGTTGTACATACCCATTAGATTTCTATAAAAATGCTACAAGAAACTTGATGATTTTACATATCTAGTACTGTATATGACAATAATATATATATTTATATATATCTTGGTATGTGCAACAATAATGCAAATAATCAGATGATGAAGATTACAGCGAACAGATCCATCTTTAATAGTGTCATTTATAGGCAAAACGTCAACACTAACCGTGTATAAGAAACATAAACCAAGTCATGGAAAATAATGTAAAAGAGTTATTATCGTTTCTGTCCATAACAGATATACAGTACTCCAGTCACGTATGTTATATCAAACGTACTAATTATACATAAACACCTTATCATTATCAAGTCTTCCTCTTCCTGCTCAAAATTTGCAACTTCCCTGCAGGAATTCACGGTAGTGCTTTAGCTCCTGCTCTTTCGCTTCTTCATGGCTCTAGGTGCTGAATTCCCAAAATGGTTAAGAAAAAAAAAAGAAGAAAATTCAGTTTCCTTATTTTATTAGATTTCTAAAGACCGCAAAGTAAATAACTAACTAGATGACGTAATCAGGCATAAAAAAAACTTCAAAATATAAAAATGCAAACATGCCTATCGTGACTATGTATAAAAAAAGGTCATAATTTGACCATTCGGTTTTTCTTTTTCAAACTACATCAAAGTGATAGGAGATCCATAGCTGATACGAACCAAGTCCAGTGGCTTCTGTTCCTTTCATTATGCGCAACCTCTTGCATGAATCAACAAACATCCTGTGATGATTGAAATAACAGAGAACTTCAGTTATTTCTCAGAACCCGTAACATATAAGATTTACTTGTTTTGTCTTGTTAATTAATTCTCCTCTCCTTTATTGTTAGGGTTTTAGCTAGATACATAGAAGAAGTGCATAAAGGACTTACTCCCAGGGGACATCACCGACAAGCATCCAATCTCCATCCTTATCTTCATAGGTGGGAACATAGTCAGTGCCATTAAGTAGATCCATAAGCTTTCCTTCGTTGATGAAGTCTTTCATTCCTTGAGACCCAATGCTCCCTTCAATGTTGTTAAAGCAATTCCATTTCAACTTACAACTATATATACATTAAAGACGGTTGTAATATTATATCATTTTATACCATATAGAACTTGTGTATGCTTAAATGTACCTATAGTGAAGGAACTGAACATCTTGGCCAAGGCGTTAGAGAGCTCCTGATAGCTCTTGTACATCTTTAAATCCACCTTACGGAGATAAGGTGCACCATCCATACTAACTTTCACAAAGGTAGGGGTACCTCCATTAATGACCTTTTCACTCATCTCATCAGCGCTGCTCCTCTGGACAGCCAACATATTCTTTCTAGATGATCGAACTGGAGGCCATCCCGCAATCTGTGCCCTAGAATTACCATCAATTAGTAATAAGAAGAATCTTGACGAATTAAGATTTTCAATTATCAAATTATTACTTGACTGTTAATTAATAAAAACAACTATTATTGTTCGTATTTTTCTTTAGACGCGCATAGAGACCTTATAATTCCCTCTTCATCTCTTCCTTTTTTTTTCAATTTTCTTCGAATACATATTTTTTTTCTTACCATCCAAGTAGCTTATTTTCAATCAAGAAAACATACAATTCTTGACCTTCAAAGGCTAGCCGCACGTAGGCTATTGAGACCTCTTAACTGAAATTTCCGTTGACCTTTTCTTTTAAATTGTTTTTACCATTTATTTTTCCTCAGAGATTGAAACTAATTAAGAATAATAGATGAATATCGGCAAGCTTATCTACCCAGATAAGCAGTCTCGAACAAGATATATGTAATGTTGGAATTAATACAGGATGAGGTGAAGAGTACAGGAGGTACTTACCTATTTGCTCAAGACATGCATGTTATGATCTGTAGCTCTTCTCATGCAGATATATGTTCTAAAGTTTGTTGACAAGCACAAGTAATTATCCCAGGTCGGACATTTAAACAACTACAGTAGAGTTTTTCGAGCTTCATCGTTGAACTATACTACAGGATCTATATACAGAGAGTCATAAAGACAATAAAATCATTCTTTCCTGAAATAATGATTCTCCTTTACACATACAAGAAATCTAGTTTATTTGGTTATACAAGAAAACTGTACCCGTTCTTAGCCACACCCTATCTCTCTTTTTGAACTACGTTAGTGGCCTAAACAAGCACCTAAGCTTAGCAATATCTTGTAATTTGTGCTGGTAACATGACCGTGAAACCAATATGACTGAAGATCACGGGAGAAGAAGGAAAACAAAAGAATAAAAAAGCATGCAACTTACTTGGCTGGAGTTTTCGTTGGATCGGCAGCAAGAAGGTTCTTTTCCCCGTGTAAACCCTTGAACTTTTCAGTTGGATCGATCGTTTCTTCTTTTGAGGACAGATTGAGCTTCAAATCCACTGTTTCGGAGAACCCTCTCTTCCTTGCCACCTCTCCTTCAGTCCCTCCATTTCCTGGCAAGCCTAGCCTGAGTTCTGTCTCCTCGAATCCCATTTTCTTCCCAACTTCCATTAATGACAAGCTTTTTGCAAGTCGAACTCTGTCTAGCTGTAGACAAGAAGACTTACTTTCGTGTATATTCTCTCTCTCTATCTTTCTATATCTAAGCAAGTTTTTGTTTGCTAGCTTTGGTTCATGAGCTTTGGATAATAGGTGCTTGAAACATTTGAAAAAAATGGTAAAATGTATCACAAAAATCGGATAGGTATTAATGATATGTGATGTTTGGGAAGACCAGTAGTGTGATTGGGCTTATGGGTACTAAAATAAGCCTAGGAGGAAGGTGGTGGGCATTTTGCTGCTTCGAGTTTCATGTAGTAAATAGGAGAGAAACACGTGAGAGGATTCATGTGCGCTGGAATTTTAAGCCTTTGCTGGGTTAGATGACGACACGGTGCTGCTATCCTAATGATTGTCTCTTTCCCATTTTCATTACCACACTTCCTGGTCCACCGTGTATTATGTCCAATTGCACCCAGTTCAGCTTCCAATTGGTGATCAGAGTTTATAAAAACGATTGTTTGACACGACACGGTGAAAATAATTGAAAAACCCAACTATAATGAGTACGTAGGACTGAAAAATTCACAAAATACATGCATCTAATTCTAATAGAAACAACGAGTTGATGAATATGTGCATCTCTTGAAATTTATAAATTTGGAATTCCAAAAATAAAATTTCCATGCATCCCCAGCTCGATCATTGCATGCATAAGAATAATGTGATGAATAGCAACTATTTTACTATCTTTCATAAGAACTGGTTTTGTCACAATTTGACTAATTATCGCATGACCTATTCATGAATTAAGGTGGATGAAGTCTGTACATAAAACAAAAGGTTATTATTCTACTTACATTGTTAGTGAAAAGGTAAATAACTATATCATTTTTAATCTATATACTTCTACTTGGATTTGATTATAAGGAATATAAATTTACAAATTAAATTACTTTTGATAGCTATATACATCCAAACAATATTCTAACAAAATTATCTTACTAGCAGTTACTACAAGAAAACAACACAATTTGCAACGTTTAAAAAACGTCACAAAATCTTAAAAAACGTCACAGAATACAATTTGCGACGCTTTAAAAAACGTCACGGAATGTGGTATAGACAAAAGGTTTCTGCAACGTTTTTAAAAACACAGAATATACGGATATTTCGCGATGTTTTTAAAAACATCACTAAAAAATTGGTCTTTCTGCGATATTTTTTGGAACGTTACGGAAAGTCACATTCCGTGACATTTTTTCGACATTTTGAGACGTTTTTAAGATGTCGTAGAATGTTACTTTCTGTGACATTTATACAAAAACGTCGCAGATAGTTGTATTATTTTTTAATTATTAATTTTTCAAATTTTTTGAAAATCATTTTAATTTAATAATTTTTAATTTTAATAATTATTTTTTAAATACAATTTTTTTAAAATCTTATTTGTTTAATAATTATTCAATATTATTTATGAATTTTATATATTTAATAATTATTCAATTTTTTTAGTATATCATTAATTTTAATAATTATTCATGTATCACAAGAATTTCATACCTACAGACAATGTATTATTTAATTGCAATTCGTAAACATATCATAATACACTAATTAACATCAAAAGTAAGGGATGAAATATTTGAGATTCTGGAAAAAATGAAGGGAGGGAGATACAATTGAAGCTTCTTTAATATCTGCATCTGCAATGCACTGGCAATAGACGCACAAAAACCATCATATCGTAACGTTTATCATATCTCCTAGAGCGACCAAATTAAGGCAGGCCAAATATCGAGTCATTGATCAAGATACTAATACAAGAACATAAACATTCTCGTATCTATTAAGTCCACTAGATAATCGGAGTCTACGGACATTCTATTAAGTCTTGTCATGCTCTGCTCAAGAGCTCGGCGGAGTTTTGAATTGTCTTCCTCTAGTTTATTTACGCTGTTTTTTGAATCTGCAAGCGTCCTTTCAGTTTCTCTCTTTGAGGCCTCTGTTATTTTGTCTGCATCCTGAAAGAAGCAAAGGCTTGTTACTTTAAAGGAGATATTGACATCCAAATCAAAGTCCCAGTTTTTTCAGGTCAATCGAGAAAAAGCAAGCAATATATCAAACAGAAATTCCTAGGTAACAAAAACAGAAAGTCATTTAAAAACCTAACATCGACGATACAATTCAATATAAGAAACACAAGAAAAAGTGACAAGTTGAAGCGAATAGGCAGAACATATTGACCTTGCCAAGTAAAAGATGATATTTCTCAAGTTGATAAGAGCAAATCCACCAAATTAGTGTCATAAATTATAAATGCATGTTGAATCATAAATTGAAAACAGTAGGAAAAGCTCGTACTTTCAAAAGCTCTGAAAGTTTAGCTGATTCTTCTCTTGCCAAAGACAATTGCCTTTCCAAATGTTCCTAACCATATAATAGTAATATTAGCATAAGAAACAAACCGAAATAGCGAGATATTCAACGGTTAACTGCAAAATTAACAAAATTTACCTTAGCTTCAATTTCAGGGAAATATTGACCAAGTGCAGTTTGAAAGTTTATAAGTTCAGTATCTTTTGATTCTATTATGCTCATACAATTTGCAATCTTTCTATTCAAATCTTTAATAATTTCCTTTGATTTCAAGATCTCACTGCTGTTACTCATCTTGACTTCCTCTTGACTTGCAATTGTGTGCTTCAAAGCTTTCTCCAGGTTCAATAGTTGAGCCTTTAGATATTCATTATTCTGAAAAAGTTCGTCAATAATTTCACTGTCCTTATCCATCTTTTCTGATTCTTCAGATTCCTAGACAAGGACAATTACAATAAATAAAAATTAGTTAATAATATATAATTATTAGTGTAGACCACGTACAAACCTTCTTCTCACCCGATGCTTTAACCATGAAGAAAATTGTTCCCTATGTCTCTTGTCAACATATAATGGACTTTGTTGCCTCAACTCATCCATATGCTCACTATGGATGAAAAAGTTTTCAATCAAGATTACATGAAATATCTCTACTTATTACATATCTTAATTTCACAATAGGTTAGAAAAACTTACTCAATAAAGGGCCTAAGTAACCAATCTATACGCAATACTACAGATTGAAATTGCAGACACGGAATACTAAAGATTGAAACAATAGAGTCCTAAGAGAGTTGAGCTTACGTTCAGCAGATTATGCCAATCGGTTCTCTTTCCTCCATTTTCATAAGAATTTCTCTATGTTGCTAGTTAAAGTCGTTTTAGGAACAGCACCAATAACTTCATCCTTCTTCTCACCATTCTTGAAATTCATTACAGTAGGGATGCTTCTTATTCCATATTGAGTCGCAATATAAAGATTCTCATCAATATTAACTTTGTAGCATTTAAGCTTTCCAACATATTGCTTGGCAAGTTCATCAATTACAGGGTGAATCATACGGCAAGGACCACACCATGGAGCCCATAACTCAACAAGAACTGGGGAATCAGATTGAAGAATGAGTGATTTCCAGGTTGCATCAGTAACATCAGCCACTGCAATGTCCATGCAAGAAATAGAATTTATTCATTCAATTGACTGCCATTTTTGCATCTCTAAAAAGTTCAACAGAGATCAGATTGCGATTTAGGGAGTAATAACTATCATTACACAATTTTACTACCTTTCATTAGCCAAGAGAAATTAAAAGGCAACATCTAGAAAGAGAAAAAATGAAAATGATATCTAAAATTTTTCCGAAATGCATTAGATATGGGAAGCAAAGTTTAATTAAAAAAATAGTGTCTAAACGTTCATGAACCAAATGTTACATTTGAAAAAAAAACTTATACTAAAGTGGTTCACTAGATAATTTTTTAAATTGCCTTCCAGAACTGCACCCGCTACTAGATGGTTGTCGTTTTTCCGAATACAGCAACTGTGATTTGGGCTTCTTGTAGTTTGCTACAGCTGAAATGCAGTCCACATCAACTAAAATAGTGCAGAAACTCGTAATCAGAGTCTACCATTAGAGGCTTGCTCAGAGGTGTGAACTGCTGATTATGTAAGATTCTACTCTTTATTTTGACCCTTAACTACCAACAACAAATGTTCAAGTATCGCATTCCTCACTACCTACAATCCAAAATTAGCTACATATATTATTGTTGATGTAATAGAAGACGACTACTGAAATGAGGGCATTAATCATTACAAACTAAAAGACAATGCATAAAAGCAGTCTTTGGAACCATTACATGCACTCGACAGAGCCGAACATAACTGTACAAGCCGATAAAAGATGAACAATATAATTGAAAGAAAAAGCAAGAAAATGTACAATAATAGAATTTGGAAAGGGAAAATACAAAAAGGAAAGAGAAGTTCAAAACTTCAAAGGCGGTTTCCTGAGCCTTGCAAACAATCCCTCCATGACGAGACTGGGACTAAATCGGAGTGGGTGAGCAAGTGGATAAGGAAAGAGAGAGAAGCTTGAGGCCTTTAGGCTCCGGCAATCGAACAGGTCTGCAGGTGATCGGAGATAGCTTTGGTGTAGAAAAAGCAGTGGTTGGTATTACAGAAGATGACGACTACGTCGGCTGAGTTGCAGAGAAGAAGAAGAAGGTTATGGTTAATGAGGTAGAAAGAAGAAGATAAGGTAGGTTCTGTCTTCTGGCAGAACAAAGGGAAAGGTTAAAGGTGATGTTGTTCATTTTGTTATTGAAGGCTTCAACGATGTTTTATTCAACAAAACGTCGCGGTTTCTATTTCGTGACGTTTTAATAAAAAACGTCGCAAAAAGTGTTACAAATCTGCAACATTTTCATAAAACGTCATGAAAAATTCAAACTTTTTGTGTCATTTTTTAAACGTCACGAAAAGTCTTCACATTCAGCGACATTTTATCAATAGAACGTCGCAGATTGTGTTTTTTTCTTAAAGTGAGTGTCATGTTTTTTTATAGAAATTCATATCTTAAAAATATGAGATTCTTCAAGTAACAAATAAACTTATATCTTCTAAGTACTGAAACATTTTTAACATATAAACTTATCTCTTGGAATCATTGACATTTTTATAAACAAATAACTGACTTGTATTTTTTGACATTTCCTTTACTTAATTTGTTCAGATAAATATATCAGGTTATCTATATAAATGTCTTGGAAGCTTGCAAGTTACTTGGATCACATGATTTTTGAAACTCAAGAACTTCATTTACTTTGCTAAGTGGACTCCTAGTAACAAAACAAACACTTTTACTCGTGAAGTGTTTGTGTATTTATGAACTTGGTTTTGTTTCATTCATGTCTTATCTATTTTTCTTTTATTCTAGAGAGAGCCATTAACTAAAATTAACAAAAACATCTCTTACCTATGCGAATTGAATTCTTACTTTTGCAAGTTTGTATAAATCTAATATTCAATTAACTTCACGTCATATAATTTTGAATGTTTATTATAAAATTAAAGTTGTAGTTTTCTTTTCAACTATATCTGTTTTTGTAACTTAATTTTCTTCCTCTTTTTTTCCAATCTTTATGATGGTCATTTCTTTTCCTCTTTTTAGTCCCATGCTTTTTTTTTACTTTTCTCATCAATATTAATTGTTAATAGAAACACTAAACTACATTAATCCTATTTTCTCCTTTTCAATATGTATTAATTATTTTCTTTTATTTTCTAGTGTTATCAACTGACAACATATATGGTTTTGATGTATTCAAACATCTTGCTTTGGGCTTTATATTAGAATCGATCATTATATTGCTTCGATAAAGTATGAATATCAAGATAGTAAATGGAGCATGATTAGTTTCTCTTGGGTGACTTCTAGGCATATGGAATTTGGTATTTTAATAATCACTTTTCCATCCATACTTGGTCAAAACTGATAATCCGCCTTCTTTTTAATTAATTTGAATTTAAAAATATTATCTTCTAAGCCAATTTCTCACACTTTGATAGTATTTGAAGCATGTCATCAAAATTCTTCAAATATAGTACGCATTTTTAGATTCAAAACCTAATATGTTTAACTTTTTGTTTTCTTTATATTCATGTTATAGCCGATACACCATTATGACATATTTAGTAAACATTCATTGAATTATGCTTTATTGCATGTTAAATGTGCTCAAACTCTCTCTCTCTCCCCCTCTCTCCCTTTTCCCTTTTGAAGTTAAAAGTGAGAACTTATAGAAAACCAATATCACTCACTGCTTTGTTATTCATGATTATTGTGTTTATACAGTAGTAAAAAGTTATTTTTATTACAAACTTAGTCTCCATATTGAATTAAATTACAAGTAAACCTATGTTTAAATAAAAAACTAATTGTCTACTGCTAAAGACTACTCTATTCATCTTTATGCTGCTTCTACTTCATATGATGCAACATATCATCAATTATTGGTAAGGGAATAGAAATCTGAAAACTCTTAAAAGATAAGTAATCCACTGTAATTCACAAAATTTGGCTCCCATGCTTCTATATTCAGCTTCTGTCAAAGAATTTTAAACTGTAGGTTATTTCTTTGTTTTCCAACAAATCAAAGAAGAATCAAGAAAAACACAATAACCTATAAGAGAGTGTCAGGTAATAGGACAAGTTGCCCGATATGCATCACAATATGTGATAAGATTGAAAGAATATGATGAAAGATAAAATAAACCCTTCGAAGGACATCCTTTAAGATACTTTAAAACATCTAAAAACAACTTTTTAGTGAACAACAGCATGAGACTGAACATGTTGGCTTAATTATTGGACTAAATGTGTAATATCAAGTCGAATAGATCCCAAATATAATAAACAACAATTAACCTTTGGTATGATGCTGAATCTATAAGTAAGGGAGCATTTTCAATAAGAAATTTATATGACTTTGGAAGAGGAGTTTGTTATACTTTGCACATGCTAGACCAACATCTTCAAAATATCAAAAATATATTTTCTCTGATTAATATACATTCCTTTAGATGATCGAGCAATCTCTAAGTCAAGAAGTTTTTTACAGAGCACAAATCCTTGATAGTAAACTGTTGATGAAGAAACTATTTGACAGTAAAAAATATCATCTTTCAAAGAGCTTGTAAGAAGAATGTCATCTACATAGATGATTAAAGCTAAAAGACTTTGACTTGTTCCTTTGACATATAAACAATTATCATGAGCAAAATTTTTAAAACCAAACTGTTGAAGATATTAAGAAAATTCTCGATTCCACTATCTTGACGTCTGTTTAAGTCCATACAATAATTTTCTTAATCTGTAAACTTTGCCATCATATGCTTTTATATAACCTGGTGGGGATTCCATATAAATATCTTCATCTAAAAAGCCAAGTAAAAATGCATTATTGATATCCAATTGATGTCAATGCCATGCCATTGCTGCTACTATAGCGAAAAACGTTTTGACCATCACTACTTTAGCAACAGGTGAAAAACTGTCAAAGTAATCTTCCCATTCTACCTAATGAAAACCTTTTGAAAATAAACTAGCCTTAAATATGTCCACAGTACCATCAGTCTTATATTTAACTTTGTATACCCATTTATAGCCTGTTGCCCGCTTGTGTGGAGGTAAGTCAATTAACTCCTAGGTTTGATTTTTTTCTAATTTTACAACTCATCCTCCATCACTCTCTGTCAATTCTCATCTGTTCTAGCTTGAGAATATAAGTTAGGTTCCTTAATAGTTGACATATTAGCCAAAAATGACATGTATGTAGCAGATGAGTGTGATGAGACAACATAAGGAAATGTCAGTGGTGTGTGTGGAAGTGACTGATGAGTGCTCAGAACAGATTCAAAAGGTGAAGAAGATTGTGCTGAATTGTAAACAAAATCTTTCATCCGTAGAGGTTATTGCTTTTTTCCGACAGGAAGTTTGTCATTGATTGCTGGTAAATGTGGATTTTCAATATAGGTAGGTGTTGTATGGTGTGAGGCAGCATCAGGTGCAGAAACACAAACATGATTAGTTTGAGAAACATTGGTGGAATTAAAATGATGAAAATGGGTGATTGGATCATCTGAATCTCGGTAAATTACAAGTAAAGGAATATTAGTATCATCTGCAAAAATATTTTAATATGGAAAAATGTTTTCATAAAAGATGACATCCCCAGAAATAAAAATCTTTTGTAAATCCAAATGATACACCTTATATGCCTTTTGCCCAACTGAATAACCAATAAAGAAAACTTTGAAAGCTCTAAGTTCAAACTTATCATATTGATTAAATGTATTTAAAGTAAAACATAAACAACAAAAGGTTTTGAGAAAAGAATAATCTCGTTCTTTATGAAAGAGGATTTGATAATTAGTTTTCTAGGAAATAGTTGATGAAGGATGATAGGTGGTTGTGAGAATGGCTTCATCTCGAAAACGAATAATTAAGAATAGATGATTGAAACATCAAAGATCTTGTAACTTCCAACAAATGTCTATGTCTAGGTTCTACAACTCCATTCTGTTGAGGGGTATAAACACATGTTTTCTGATGAATAATGCCTAGAGTAGACAATAAAGATGTGCAAGATATACCAGTAAACTTTGTGCCATTATCTATTCTCATGATTTTAACAGATGTATGGAATTAGTTTTTGACAAGGTTGAAGAAGGTCTGAAGTGATTGAACAGTTTGGCGTTTGTGTTTAAGAAAAAAAGTCTACGTATTCTTGCTGAAATCATCCACAATGGTCAAAACATAATGGTTATCATTGATTGAAGCATGTTTATAAAGACCTATAAATCAACATGAACAAGTTCAAAACATTCGATTGAACGAATGGTACTAGTTTGAAAGAGTTGTCTACTTTATTTGGACAAATGATAAATTTCATATGGATATTTCCTTTCAGTGAAAAGATCCTTTATTCCATTCAAATGCATCATTACATAAATAGACAAATTTCCTAATCTTTACTGCCAAGGATTAATAATGGTATTTATAGAGTTAATGTAAAGGCTTGGATACAATTTTAAGGTGTATTATTTTATACCTTTAGGATGATAGGATCTGGAATCTAGAATATATAACTAGCTTATCACTTGCCCTATTGCAAGCACTTCATCAGTTATTAGGTCCTATATTATTCTGAAAACAGGTTGGAAGTTAAATTTCACATAAACTTTAATGTTGAGTTTATTTATGAAATAAAAGACGGAATTTGAAAGAAAGAATGTATAAGCAATCAGTCAAAGTTATCTTTTCATTTAGCTGAACATCACGTATATGATGAACAAGCTTAATGGATCCATCTAGTAGATGAACAGGTGTAAAATCAGTTACGATAATCAGGTCTTTCATCAATTTCAGGTTTACACATATGTGATTTGAGGCTCCTGTGTCAACTATCTAAGAACCAAACTCTATTAACTCAAGTGAACTAAGAACATGATTAAGATCTATGGCTGTAAAATCATTAAAAAGTGAGAAATTCACTGCATGTTGTTCAGACCCCACTTTTCCTTTCCGTTTGAAGAAAAGTCTCGATATGAAAATGTTGCATTTGCTTCATCTGCTTCGTTAACTAGATTTAAATATGACTTCTTTCCTTCTTTGTTCTTGTTTTCCTTCAAATCCTTAAACCATTCTAGATAGCCATGAATTTTAAAACAAGTTTCTTTCATAGTCTTTCCATGTTACAATAATCACAATGTAACTTCAATTTATCAATTGTTTCTAACCTCTTCGTTGCTAATTTTTTTGCACCTATTCCTTCTTTTTTGTTTCCATGTGATGTGATCATCCTTGTGTTTTCTACTTTATCTATGAAACTAATGCTTACTTCTTTTTGCTTCTTAACTCTTAAAACCATTGAATATGCTTTATTTAAACTAGGCAATGGATCCATAATCAAAATTTGATTTCTCGCACTATTGTAAATCTCATTCAATCCCATCAGAAGTTAAATTAACTTGTTTTTAGATTCAAGTTCTGTAATTTTTTCCCTACTCCACATTTACATTAAAGAAGTGGCATTAAGCATATTAGTTCATCCCACAACTTCTTTAATTTTGTGAAATAATTAGTTACAGATAAATTTGCCTAAGATATTGAACTTATCTCTTGTTGAATCTGGTATAGCATTGGACCATTGTATTCTCCATATTTTTCCTCCAGTTTTACCCACAGTTTCATTACAGAAGTTATGTATAAGAACTCTTCAATAATATCTTTCAAAATTGAATTCAAAATCCATAAAGTCACTATGCATCATAGTCTACACCAATGCTCAAAATCAGGCAATTTATCATGTATCTTCTAATACCTTCCATCGATAAAGCCAAACTTGAGCTTAGTTCCCAACACTATTTTTATGGCTGTACTTCATGATAGATAATTGTTTTCATTTAGTTGAGTAGTGGCCAGAATCACTCCTGGATGATCAGATCCTTAAAGTTGCATTGGATTTGGTTTTCTCCTATCCTCAGCCATTGATGTTGAATTTGAGAAGAAAATGGTTATGGTGTAAAAGAGATTCCATGAAACTCCTTCCTACCCTGATACCATGTAGAAAACCAATATCACTTACTGCTTTGTTTTTCATGATTACTGTGTTTATATATAATAATAAAATAGTTATTTGTATTACAAACTTAGCCTCCATGTTAAATTAAATTACAAGGAAACCCATTCTGTAGCTAAAAAACTAATTGTCAACTTCTAAAGACTACTTTGTTCATCTCTATACAGCTTCTGCTTCATACGCTACAACATATCATCAATCTGTACTAGCTGTAATAGAACTATGACAAAAATTCAATTCTAACTATTTGATTTCTTCCACTTTAAAAAGAGTTGAAACCTTTTTTGCACTTTAATAACTTATGTACAAACATAAATATGTACCTGGATAATGTATTTAGTTAGTCTGATGATGACTTAACCATGTGAAAAATTTCATCATTCATATATATAAAAGCATGCAATTAGCTTCAATGCTCTCTTGTTGCGTTCTCCAAAATGATCACATAAGGAATTATGGGCACAATGAGCAGAAAGGTGTAAAATCATATTGCACTTGCAATATTACTAATTACTTGATAGGCCTCCGGTGAAGCGGGCTGTGTGATGTTGGTCTAAAGTTGCATGTACACATGTACGCCACATTAATTTATCAATGTTGTTATGCACCAGCAAACTTTGGTGGCCAACAAAATCACAAGAAAAGAAATTAGAAATATCTTTCTTGTTGTAAATTATTAGAAATATAATCCAATGTGGAGTCAACTAATATATAATCACTAGCTCTGAGCACCCACTACTGGTTATATTTCATTAAATGTTTTAACAACTTTAATATATTTATTTTCTAATTGAATTAAAAGTTGATTATAAAAACAAAATTGATAAAAGGAGAAATAAATTCCTTTACTCAAAACATAAATAATTATTAAGTTGGAAAATCTCAAAATAATTATAGAATAAAAAAGAATGGAGCGGGAGATAAGAGGTAAAGAAAGGCATGTGAGTACATAGATGCAATGGAAGGGAAGAGAGCGGGGCCATATGAAGTTGTTGGTTTTCTATGGGGACTCTGTCCCCTTATTGTCCAATAACTTCCCATGTAAGCCGCTATAAGCTATCCCACTTACCCTAACCCACCTTCCTTGTCTATTTTTCTTCGTTAAACATAACATCTATCATAAGTCTCTGCAAATTATTAAAAATCCCTTGCTCACCTTCAACAATCTTTATATATGTGCTTGTGAGGTTTTTAATTTACTCTCTTAGATACTAAGATCACTTGTGAATTATCATGATACTTGTTTCCCCTACAAAAAAGTCATAGGAAGTTTAGGTCTGATATATTTATGCAAATGTGGACTTCCAAGTTCCCAAAATTGAATTACAATTGTCATGAAACAATCATTGCACCAATAGTGTTTCTTTGCCTTTTTCTTCCTTCTTTAATTATCGTCGTCCTCGTCGTCCTCATCCTCGTCCTCGTCCTCGTCCTTGTCCTCCTCCTCCTCCTCCTCCTCCTCCTCATCATCATCATCATCATCATCATCATCATCATCATTATTATTATTATTATTATTATTATTATTATTATTATTATT
>JAOQMS010000004.1:14200793-14230059 GCA_027563885.1 Erythroxylum longipes | reverse complement strand
TCATCATCATCATTATTATTATTATTATTATTATTATTATTATTATTATTATTATTATTATTATTATTATTATTATTTCAATGATTGGTGATTATCATAGGTGTAATGGTAAGTGTTCCTAACGAGAAAGTGGCTATATGTATCTAATTATGGTTCAAATCATTTAGAATCCGCTATATAATAACAATAACAGTAGGAATGCCAGTGATACGTAGAGTCTAAGAGGTTGTTTCCCCTATAAAAAAGTCGTAGAAAGCTTAGGTCTGATATATTTATGCAAATGTGGACTTCCCAGTTCCTAAAATTGAATTACAATTGTCACGAAACAATCATTGCACTAATAGTGTTTCTTTTCCTTCTTCTTCCTTTTTTAATTATCGTCGTCGTCGTCGTCGTCATAGTAGTCATTATTATTATTATTTTAATTATTGGTGATTATCATAGGTGTAATACCAGTAGCTGGTAAGTATTCCAGATGAGAAAGTTAATAGAGAGAAAGAGAGAGAGAGAGAGAAAGAAAGATAGAGTGAGAAAAAAAAAAGATGATGATGACGATAGGAATATGAATAAGAAGAAGAAGAAGAAAATTAAAATTAAAATTATTATTATTATTAAAATAACAACAACAATAACAATAAAAACAATAATAATAACTACTAAATAAAAAAAAGCAACTTAGGCTAAATCTCTAAGAGGTAAGTACTACCTATTTATAAGTTTAAGTTAACTACAATATTTAGAATCCGTTATATATGTAGCAATATGAATAAGAGGTTGATCGTTATGGTCATCACCATCCTCATCAAATATATGGTAGCTAGCTACATTGTTTTTGAAAGATCTAAAGTTTCTTTTCTATACTTGGATTTTCATGCCAGAAATTCTCAGGATTAGAAGCCCCGTAATAATTAGCCTTTGAAAAGGTAGAATGAGTTATTATTTTAATGTGATATGATTTCTTAATTAAGTTAATCACTTACCTGAAAAGAGTTATATTGTAAAAAACCAAAAACCACTAGATAATATCATCTTTTCAATTCTAAAGATCATATGCATATGGTACTTCATATGAATTATTACAAGATGAATCCTTTTATATTGTCATTAGAACCATCTTTTTAAGTTCTAAAGATCATACACAAATGGGACTTCGTATGAATTATTAAAAGATGAACTCTTTTACATGGCCTTTTCACATGTAGTTTAAACATTAATCTGTGAAGAGTAAGAAATTTTGTGAGTGTATCTTATTATTTTTTAAGTTCATGATACAACATATGACATTGTAAATACATGTATTACAACAAATAATAAGATGTTAATCTTGATAGAGATATGACCTGTAGAACTATATGTATAACAAATATAATAAAAAGTTATTTAAATGAAAAGCATAATCCTTAACAAACTCTAGAACTATATAACAAACATAACAGTAAGTTATTTACATGATAAACACAACCTTAACACCTCCTCTTAAGCCAATGGTGTATTAGCAATGACATAGAGAAGAGATGCTAAAATTGTTACCCTCAAGGCTTGGTGAAGATGTCAATGTTACCTAGCATAACCTTTTCTCCTATAAAGTGATAGTCTAACTCAATATATTTTGTACAGGTGTGAAAAATTGGATTAGAAAATATGTATATTGCACCAATATTATCACAATATAGAATAGGCTTTGTAAAACCCAAAATATCAAGTTCTTTTAGAAGATATTGCCCTTACAAAAGCTCAACAATTGTATTGATAATTACCTTGTATTTATTCTTAGATGAGGATCTTGCAATTGTTGGTTACTTTTGTCAATCGAAAAGATTAAAGACCTGCTAATATAGATAACATATCCATTAGTAAACTTGTGATCACTAGGACATTCACCTCAATCACTATCAAAGGAGCATTATATTATTGTTGTTGCCTCTTACCAAAGCAAATTTCATGATGAATAGTATGCTTTAAGTATCAAAATAGCCTTTTTTACTATTGTCAGGTAGAAATTAATTGGTTAATACATAAATTGACATAATATATTAATAATGAAAGCAATGTCAGGCATTTTGTAATGCACCCATATTTTGTCTATAAAATTAAGCATTTTAAAATAAATTCTCATTCTCTCAAATTAATGCACTACAAGAAAAATGTCGTTTAGTGATGGAAATTATTGACGGAAAACATAAACATTCGATCGGTAAGTCAGGTTAGCAACGAACTTTACCAACGGACAAAGGCGTCATAGAAACGACCTTAGGTAATAATTCCTGACGAAAAACAAAAAGTTTGTCGGTAAATTTGCCGACAAATACAGAAGGTTTGTTCGTTTTCATCAATAAGTTATTAAAACATTACCGACGATTATATTTTTTTATCGATAAGTGTACCGATGGTTATTTTACTGTCGGTAAATTTGGCGACAGAATTGGTTATTCCGTCTGTGATTACCGATGGTTAATCGTCTTTCGTCAGTAAATACAATTGATTTTATCAACAGAACCACAAATGTCCATCAGTAAATCAACAAGAATTTTTTTTTTAAATATACCGTTAATATTTTTTTTTAATGATGTTATGGTTGATGCATAATTTAAACAGTTATGAATTTAATAGTATGCATTTAATTTGTTTAAACAGAAAGTTGATTGATAATATAAAGTTAAAAATATCTTAATTGGTAATAAAAACATTAAAGTGTACACAATAAGTATTTGTAATTCAAATGAAATAACTACAAGTATACTATTGATTTAGTGACCGTGGAGGATTGCAAATATCATGTATTCACAAATGAACCTAAGTCGAATATCCTTCCACGATGGTCCCTACCACCCACTATATGAAGGTAAGTTTGAGTCTCATCAACATCTTCAGAATGCTGAGATTGTCATTGAATGCTTTCTTGTATTTGGTCCTATCAGAAGGTAATGTTTATTTTAGTAAGTGATAATTATTAAGCATTAATATTAAACCATAAATTTCACGTACATTTAGCTCTCCACAATAGTTGTTGACGAATATCACACTATCATGCTTTTTAGTGTGAGTGTGCAAAAAGAGCTGATGGGGTGTAGGCCTCATGCCCATGGACTTTTCTTGCATAAAAATAAAATGTTATAAGTGAACTAGAATTTATAAAAATTTTGGCAGAGTTTCCTCTATTTTTATGATATTTACTCCTATTGAACAAAGAAAACAAGTCAACAACACAGCCATTTATGGCACCAGACATTTGTAACATTATCATTCTCCATAATACACATATTTTCATTTCAAAATTCACACATCAAATTTAATTGAAATACAATAAAGTAAAAAAAATCAGAATATAAATTTAAAGTGTAGATTCTTACAAGTCTCTCTGCATGCTCATGATGGGTAATATATCCTCCCGTATGTACGGGAAGACTCTCTTCCCCCCCGTCCTCCACGTCTGTTAGTAGAATTACACTCTGAAATGAACATTGCCTCAGGTGATGTCCAATACTACTGCCAACGACTCCATATTTGTTCATAAATATAAGGTGGTCGTACACCGGCCTTGTGTATCGCAGCAACAAAGTCCCGATAATGTGTACGTGCTCGTCTCTCCCATACTTTATAAATGATCGCGTCAAATTCAAAATTCAAAAAAATTCTTTTTGAAACAAAAGGAAAAACATTCTATAAATACTTATAATGTAATAATATTTATCTAATTAATGTATAAAAATTTAATTAAAAAAGAAAATAATAATTTTTGTTGTACCTCAAACTCCTGATAGTAAAATTCCTTTGTGGCTGAGAGATATTCTTCCATACATAACCCTCAAGATCAATCTTCTCCTTGAATTTGGATGTCATGTTTTTTAAGCACGGTTTAGATGGAATCAACCTAATATAAAAACAAATAATTTTATTCCATTTTTAAAATTTAAAGCTATAACTTAATTTACATATTATTGACAATTGTGATGTAAGTTCTTCTATCAGGTCCCTCAGCTCCAGGCTGGTGGCTGCCTCCTTCATCCGTATTGTTTACCCCTGGTATCTTTGTCGGTATAGGGGTAGTGGATGATGTAGGGGTGGTGGATGGTGTAGCATCAGGTACGAAAGGTGATGCCTCATCTGCAAATGTAATAGTTGGAGGGGGAGGAGGTGATTCAACTCCAGCTGCTACACCATAAGATGCTTCACCTGTACAGTACGTACCTCCGAATTGTGGTCTGAATCTTGGTTGCATCATATTCTGTCTTCTCTTTAGTGGCATATTTCAACCTAAAATCAATATTTGATTGAATTTTCTAGAAATATTACAATTTTATTTCAATATTTTATACATTGGAAATTGTTTCTTGTGTATGTATATCGGATCAAGGCGATTAAACAAAATGAGTTTTTCTTCTGGATAATCGTTTTGCCTTCTTTGTGTATATTGTGTTTAGGAAATTGTTTTCCCAAGTGGTCCTTGTTATGATTTCTGAAAATTTTGTTTTCTAAATCCCTAGGGTTTATGCGTGTTCTATTTCTAGAGTCTAAAACCAGATTAATTTGTGTCTAGATTGTTTATAACAGAATTATAAAACATTTATCCATACTCTAATTTTAGTTCTCTATAATAATTAATGTTTAACTTTTGTACTGATTCTATATATTAAAAAATATTGTGTATACCTTTAAAAAATAGAAAATTTAAATATTCTTCTTAGGAAGGCTTGTTCTTCAACATTTTTGGTTCAAAATATTTTATGAATTGAGTTTGTATTATGTGTATGTGTGTGTGTGTTGGTCATAGCGCACAAGAGATGAGTGAATATTGTGTTTTTTAATTATTAGAAAACTAATAAATGTATTTTTAGGTTAATAATATGGCAATTTTATATATGGTAATTATGACATATTCACAATAATAATTAAATAGAATAGAAAAAGTGAGTGTAAATTCAATTTTAATGGTTTGACTAATAACTTTTAGTATACATCCACTTTTCAATTTTGATTAAAAAATCTTTAATATCTTTCTTTAATAAATTAAAAGCAACATGTCATATAATATCTTTTTTCTCATGGGTGGAAAAAGAACTATTGCACATTTTTTAATTAAAAAGAGGAGAAATCATAACATAGAACACACAATCAATTGTACATAACAATAGCTCTCAAACTCAACAAAAATTAAGAATTCCATTTCTTACTCACACTAATGATTTAAAGGCTTATTCCATGCTCATACATATATAAACACACTTAAAATGTCTCGAAAACAATATATGATTAAATTATACTTCTTACCAAACCATTTATGATTGCCAAATATGGCTACAAACACGACCCATGTTTTCAGGCGTATACATGATAAGACAGGGTTGTGCATTATCATAATTATTTCAAAATCAAGATCTATTTTACGTAACAATATAAAAGGAAATGTTTGTTCTAAGAGACATTTCATCAAACAACTCATAGGCAACTCGAATTATCTCTAACTAATAACAACGTTAACTCAGATCAAACTAACCAATACTTGTCCTTCAATTTGGTTTAACTCTATTTGCTTCCTAAACAAAGAATAATAAGTAAACTTTTAAAACATTGGTTAAGAAAAAGGAAGAGACATTTCATCAAACACCTTAAATGCATCACAAATTCATCCCAACATCACAACCAAAATCACATCTTATCCCTTCTATCATTAACATTTAAATCTTAAAAATGTTTTCCAATCACAGAATACACAAATAAACGAAAGTTATGAAATACCTAAATTAGCTTTCATCAAATATCTTATAAAAAAACACATGATATAGGCTGAAAAATTACCTCCACTGACGCACAGAGAAACAGCAGAAGAGGAGAGACAACAAAAGAGAAGAAAAACGCAGAAGAAGAAGACGCAGGTAGGGGGAGAGGGACATTCGGGTGACTTAAAACGTAAAAGAAAATGACGTCATTTGGTGTTAAACAAAACAACGTAGTTTTCATTTACATTAAAATGTTGAAGCCAAAGTGGATGAATTTATTGACAGAATTACCAACAGAAATGTTTCCATCGATAAACTCAAAAATTCCCCCTTCTTTACTAACGAGAATTTTATATCGTCACTAAAGACTGTCTTAAATTATGCCGGGGTGATTTTCCTTCCATATTTACCAACGGATATTACTATTACCGCTAAACAAAAATTTACCTCAATTTTACTGATAGAAATTGAATTTCCATCGCCAAATTCCGTCGTAAATTTTTCCAGGATGATTTCTCTCCTTATTTACCTACGGATATTACTACCGCTGCTAAACAAAAATTTTCCCGTCAATGTTACTGATGGAAGTTTAGTTTCAGTCGGTAATATGCAACAATTTCATTTCCGTCGGTAATTGTCCGTCACTAATTCTTACTTTTCTTCCGTCGCTAATTCCTACTTTTCTTGTAGTGATGGTGGTGATGTAAAAATGGGTTTAAGATAACCTTTCACATCTTACAAATTGTCTAATAGGTCACGGACATATTTTTTGATTTATTTAAATTCCCTTTGAAGTTTATGTGACTTGTACACTAAGAATGCATTATAACTAATTAATATCTTTGCTAGGAAATTTATATTTAAGTTAATCTAGAAATTGATCAATTAATTTCGAGGAAGTAATGATATCATCAACATAAATCAACATCAACATAATTTCTTAACCTTACTAAGAAATAAAAAGAGAGGACTCTACTTTTGGTACCTTGAATTTGAAAGTATGTAAGAAAGAGTTTAATATATTGAAACCAAGTAAGAGATGCTTGTTTCAAGTCATAAAGAGATTAATACAAACAATGTACATGATCTACCTTGTCTTTGTTAGAGAATCCTTGTAGTTGTTTCATAAATATAGATTCATCAAGATTTCCATACAAAAAGGTATTAGAGATGTCTATTTGCTGAAGATACTAATTACATATAGTAGTAAGAGCAATGATGATATACATTATTGTTGCTTTTATTACTAGACTAAATGAATTTCCATAATCAAGATTATATTGTTAGTTACAACAAGGAGGGTTTTGAATGAGAAATAGAGTTATGTGGGTTGTGTTCAATTTTATATACCCATTTATTGTCAATAATGTTATTTCCATAAGGTCATGGAAGCACTCCAAACTTGATGTTTGTTAACTTGAAAGAAAAGTGGTGGGTTCGGTTTGGAGGATTGGTTCATTTTTTAAAACAGAAGATTAAGTCAATAACGTAACATTTCTTTTTTATGGTGGATGTTATAGATGTGATAGGTTGGTGGATTCAGCTTAAGTATGGATAAGGATAAGATGAAAAATCAATTACTAGGTTTAATCTTTGAGAAGTAGGAGATGGAGGTTAGTTTGTAGGTAATAAACATGGATTTGAACTTGGAGTTAGTGAAGAAGGTGTAGTTGGTTGAGATAGGGAGTGGGAGAAGAAGATAATAAGTAAGAGGTAAAAGTTATACATGGAGAGGGTAAAGGAATATGAATTGATATCAGCTTTAACCAATGAGAATTATCCTTTTGAACTGAATGAGAGGCAGAAGAGCTTGACTTAAGGATGTGACTTTGACATGTAAAAGCATTTCATTAAATTTGACGTGTTGTTTTAAAAAAAGTAGTTAACATTCTATTAGTAAGAAAAATAGATGTATCAAAAGCATATAACTAGTATTTGAAGTCAAAGGAACTATATGCTAATAGAGTTAAATCAGTTCAATAATATGAAGAATTTTTGTTCAATAATTCCATTTTACTAGTCTGTGTATATGGACAAGTAATTATGTGAATTATATGATTAGAAGTAAAGAATTTGTTCAAACATTGATATTCATCAACACAGTCCAAATGCACAGACTTAATAGGTGAATTAAATTTCTATTTAACTATGGGTTTAAAATTGCGAAAGACCTCATAAGCATCTCTTACTTTAAAAAAAATTATCACACAAAAATTTTAAGATATTGAGACCTTATAAAATTGAGAGCACCAAGGTCTAGAGTGATATGTGTCATTATACGAGTGTTAACGATCCAAGTTTAAATTACAGAAATAGTATATTATGGAACATGTTATTGCGAGATTAATTAAGAGGCATAAGGCTGTTGATAACCAATATTGACTTATGGAGAATTGGATCTAAAATTTGATGAGCCTTAATTGAACTTGATAATGACATTTTGTTACCCTTCAACATTTATTTGGTTATGAAGGATAGACATTATAATTTGAGAAAAAGTGTTATTTTGATCCTGAGATGATTTATATTATGGATGTGTTATTGGTATAGGTAAAAGGGTGGCTTATATGCAATATTGGTCAAATAAGACCCGAATAAGTAGTTTTTGTTAAACAACTTATAAACAGCAAGCTAACAATGAAGTTCATTAAATGTAATAAGTGTAACACACAAATTAAGTCCAACAACAATTTCTCAAAATTTATATCCAATTTTATAAAAAATAGTAGCATTCAACTTGGCTAGTATTAATGATTTGGTTGTTTTTGTCAATTCGTCTACTAGATATTTAACTTTAAGAAGATAACAAATAATAGAAACATCATTATTCTTAAGTTTATTAAGTTGTATATTGTTTGATTTGAGAGATAGTTTTAAAGGTATCAGATAAAGTCATCTAAGTAACTTGAGAAGTCGTAAGTCTAATAATATATAGGCAGACCTCTTAAGTTAAAAAGGAAAGAATTTGTGAAAGCAATATTTGATCTTTTTGAAACCATTCTTGATAGGCTAGATTTTTAATAAAAGAGTGTCATTATTCATAATTGTTTAAGGAGGTTATGGTTTAGTGCCATCATCAAAACTCCTTAAATTTTGAGAATTTAATAAGAGAAATAAATGTTTTTTCCAAACTAAGAAATTTTTAGAAGCTAATTTAGTGATAAATTTGAGTGAATTGAGGTAGTGGAGGTGGAACAAAAAAAAGGAAGAATAATTTGTATATTTGTATTTGAAATTATTTTACTCTTATACCATGTGAAAAAACAAAAAAATTGTGAGTATACATTATTATCTCTAAAGGTCATGATAGAATAAATGGCACTATATATAAATGTATTCTAACAAAGAATAGGAAATTACTCTAAAAAGAGATGACAACTGTAGATAGAGATAAGACTTATAAAACTTATAACAAACATAATAAGAAGTTGTTTACATGATAAACAAAATTTGTAATGACCTATATAACTATATAATAAACATAACAAGAACTTATTTATTTAATAACATAATCACTAATATAATCAAATGAAAATGTAATTTCACAGGTACTTAATATTCTCATATGCGCACACAATATAAGAAAGAGTTAAATTAAAAGAGTTAGATTTAGTGGAGAATCCCCATATCAAATTCTAGTAATAATAATTCTTATTTTAAAATATATATCGAATTAATTAACAATAATTTTTAAAATAATGAGTGGCTAGTTGTGAAAGTAAAATTAATTTACAAATATTGAAGATGATTAAATAAACTTCAGTTATTTTAAAACATGTGCATGTTAAATGTCTATAATATTTTAAGCTATATATTTAATTCACATATATTAAAATATTTTAATTCTTAATTTATTTACTTATTTTAAATTTTGTGTACATCAAATACTAGATAATAATTTTTTATTAACAAAATTAAATCAACTTACAAATATGAAGATGATTACTTATTAATAAATTTTAATTATTTTAAAGTATGTGCACAATAAGTATCTATGATACTTAAATTATACATTTTGTAACTATAAATATTTAAATAAATTATCATATATCTAAATACATTTGGTGAAATTAATATATATGTATTCTCATTAATGTACTATTATTTACAGCATGCATATATGGTAAATCATTAAAAGAAACTATTTTTATTATAAGTTAACATATATCATATGAAGTATGATATAAATATACTTTTTAATATTTATTTATAAGAAGATTATTGTATTTATTATAAATGCATTTACGACAAGGGTGTTGATGTAGTGGAAACAATGCGAAACAAGGGTACAACTCGATACCATTGATTTGAATCACATATACCAGTAAAAACACTATTTACCTATTGATTGAATAAGAATGCCAAGAAATAGGGGAAAAAAAGGCATACAACCCTCAGGATCTATTATTCATCAAAACTAAGAAATACATAGTTTGGGCGACTTAAATAGTCAAACCCTAAAAGTTACCAAAAGAGCAAAATACTAAAAATATCCCTATTTTGAAAATAGATAGAAAAATATGAAAAACACAACGAGTAATGCTAAAAGTGGACATTCCTACGAAAAGTTATGACAAATCAAAAAGTTACCAAAAATAGTAAAAATGTGAAATTGACTTTGAAAATGCAAAATTTTGACTATTTTTGAAGTTGACAGAATTATAACTGGATTTTGTCAAATCTGTCCAGATATGCATATGTTATCTCTTGGACTGCATCATTCTCCCTGGGTAGACAGAATTTGCCCTCGAATTGTCATCATATGACGAATCACCAGAAAAGGGAATCAAATGCTTCATATTGAACACATCAACCATATGAATATGACTTAGTAGCTTCAGACAGTAAGCATTAGGATTGATTTTCTTAATGATCTCCACAAGAACAATCTTTTGAGCAGACAATTTATTGTAATCACGAACAAAAAAGTGATCCTTGATCAGAACTGGGGACACAAAGTCACCCACTTCGAACTCAACATGTTGTCTCTTCTTATCAGCAGCCTCTTTGTACTTACCGACAACCTTTAGCAGATTGCCATGAACAACCCTATGGACATCCTACAATCTAGTAACAAAATCTTCTACTTTTCCATGCACTTTTGTCTTGATAGGTAGAGGCAAAAATTCAAGAGGACCTAGGAAGAATATAATACAGAATCTGAAAAGGACTATACCCCGGTACTACAATTAACTGCATGGTTGTGTGCAAATTCAGCCTGGCTAAGCTTCATATCCCAAGTCTTGATGTTTTCACCAACCAGGCTTCACAACAATTAATGATTCATGACTTCATTCTGCCCATGTGTCTGGGGGTGATAAGCACTACTAAAACTTAACTGTGTATTTACCATTTCCATTAATTTGTGCTAAAAATGGATAAAGAACCTGGTATCTCTATCATAAACAATTAAAGATGGTAGGCCATGCAATTTGTACACTTCACTAAAGAATAATTATGCCACACAAATGGCATTGGTAGTTTTTTTGCAAGGAATAAAATGACCCATCTTAGAGAAACGATCAACAACAATATAGATGGAATCATTACCTTGCTGTGTTTTTGGTAGCCCCAACATAAAATCCATAATTATATCAACCTAAGGTTGCGTAGGAACTGGTAAAAGTCGATACAAACCGACATTAGTTTATATTCGCTTCAAAACTTCGCAAATTTGATAGCATTGCAAAAACTTTTCAACTTCCTTTTAGATGGTTGGTCAAAAATAGGAAGCTTGCATTGATCATGCCCCACATTTCCTTCCCCATACAATTCAGTAATAATTTGTAGCCATAAGCTACAATCGGGAATGTATAACTAGTTCCCTTTAAATAAAAAGCCATCTTACAAAAGGCATGATGTCTTCTCACCAGCTCTAATTTTTGCCAAAATGCCAAAAAAGAATGGATTAGTATCAAGTAAATTAGAGAAAGAATTAAATCTAGGTACCTCCACATTCATTTTGTTCAAAAGGCTCTTCCTTCTACTCAATACGTCAGTAAATCGATTAGTCAATCCAAACTTATGCTTCACAACAAAAGTGAAATGTTCCACGTAGGCAACCCACGAGGCATATCAGGCAGACACTTTGTCTTGGCTGTGCAAATGTTTAATGCCTCATGATCAGTGTATAGAATAAATTCCCTATAGATAGGTAGTATCTCTAGTGCCTGAAAGCTTAAACCACAGTATAGAATTCTACATCATAGGTGTTGTATCTCAACTTTAGACTAAACAACTTCTTACTGAAATATGCAACAGGCCTATTGCTCTGACTCAGGACTGCTCCATTGCCTAGCTTAGATGCATCAGAATGTAATTCGAAAGGTTGGTGGAAATTAGGCAGCACTAAAATTAAAGTTGTAATGAGGTGTTGTTTGACTAGTTTGAATGCTTCCTCTACTTCTTCAGTCTAGGTAAATTTCATCCCTTTCATGCAGTCAGTAATAGGCATCATAATGGCACTGAAATGTGGAATGAAACACCTATAGAAAGAAGCCAACCTATGAAAGCTACAAACTTCTACAATGGTATTGGGTCTAGGCCAGTTTCAAACAGCTTCAACCTTCGACTCGTCAACTAGCAGGCCATCTTTAAAAACAACATAACTAAGGGAAAAGGACTTTGGATGCCATGAAAGAGCACTTCTTTATGGCTACATAATGTTAAGGACCCATGGGTCTATGCATCACATATATGGCAAGGCAGCGGAAGTGTTAGAAACAAAATTCTAACCCTATAACATTTCCAGAAAATCCAAAATCCATGTGCATGTATAAATAGATAATAAGAACATGAAATTACATAATATGTACCTTGCAAATACTCCTCTTTAATTGAATCTTCTCCTTGTTTGGGGGTTGTAGCAAACATTAAACACCTTCCTTGGCCTTTAGAGAGCATGCAAAGATGAAGAAAAATTAATGTGTAAGGGTGGTTAGAGCACTAAACAAGATGAGTTCAAGTAGATGCTAAAGTGAGAGTTAGGTTAAAACCAAGTTACATGCAATTAATCTCATGCAACAATTGCTTAAAATTGCATGAACAAATCTTAAGATCACTCCTCTCAACTTCCATAACTCTTCTAGACCCTTATCCTCTCTATTGAGTGTGTTTTTTGGCTTAATTTTGTATGTACATAAGTGAAGAACTCACTTATATACCACCTGTCATAAAGTGGGTCATGTGACTTACTTAAAATGATAGTCATGTACACTTTGTATTTCATCTGATCTTTTATGTGTATGACCCCTAGGTTCCTAGTTATTTTGGGCATTTAAATTAACTCTTAATCCAAGCATATCGTGAATGGTTTCATGCCACTTGAATTAACTCTTAATCTAAACAAATCATAAACGGTTTCATGATGCCAATTTACCCAAACGTAAGTGAATTAATACATGAACTATTTGATAGTTAATTATCTAACTTACAAACCTTTCCATAGACAATAACTCTGCAATTCATCCCTTCACCATCCTATGCCCTGCTTGGTTCAGAGTATGGGCTATGTGTCAACTCCCATTAGACTGACTATGTCATATTTAGTCTAAGTGATGTTAGTTCTTGTCTTAGGGATCTCATTACTCTATGTGTCATTGAAGACTCTCTTCATGACACATAACTGCTCTGGACAAAGACTCCCAAGTAATGACCTAGACAAGAGGTCGTGAGTATCATCTCCTTTTATAAGGAGTGGTGAATCCTTTACTAGCAACCCAATTACCTTCAAATATCAATAGCTATACCCAATTACCATCCTATGAGCGATCTCATCTTGAGGCAACAAGGAATGTTGTCAAAACACAAAATCAATATCCAAGATATCCTTGAGTACCTCGAGTCTAAGGATATTTGCACCATTGCTATGATGAGATTAATGACTGACATTTAATAGATCATCCATATAATAATCTCATAGCAGGTCATTTGATGTACTTACTACCTTTAGTGAGCATCCACATGTTAACTCTAGACATCTCATACTTACAGTTTATGAGATCTAATGCTTGATCAAATTAAGGAGTACAACATGTGCTAGTCTATCTGGATAAATAATATCCTGTCTCAATAATCCTATGACTAGGGATAATTTAGAAACTAACATAATTACATAAGATAGGAATCTCATTATTGTGATCTCATCATGATTTCCTTCATGCTATGTTTTGTATCATTGACTTCATTAGTTCGATTTAAGAATGACATCAATTCAAAAATAAATGAACATCAAATTAATGAAAATTGCCTTTCGCTTTATTAATCAAAATAAAGTTTGTACAAACGTGCTAAAGGTGATTGCCTTTAGGGCACTACTCTAACAATATCATACTTGTTCTAAAGCCAATCGGTTTTATAGCTAATACCATAGGCAAGTACACTAGAATCAAATTTCATTTGAGGAAGTGGCTTTGTCAAAGGATCCATGATGTTCTGATCTGTGGGCACTCTCTCTGTCTTTATATCACCTCTATTAATGATTTCCCTGATCTGGTGATATCTCCTAAGTATATGTTTGGACCTCTATTGAGACCTTGGTTCCTTGGCCGGAGCAATAGCCCCATTGTTGTCACAATACAACAATATCGGGTCTACAATGTTTAAAACCACTCCAAGTTCCATAACAAACTTCTTGATCTAAACAACTTCTTTTGTCATTTTCGCAGCTACAATGTTCTCTAACTTGGTTGTTGAATCTGTAGTTGTTTCTTGTTTAGAACTCTTCCAATTGACTGCTCCTCCATTCAATGTGAAAACATAATCTGATTGAGATTTGGAGTCATCCTGGTCAGATTGAAAACTGGCATCTGTATACCTCTCACTGCGAGACCTCCATCTCCATATACCAAGAATACATCTTTAATCCTTTTTAAGTACTTTAGGATATTCTTGACAGACCCCAGTCACACTCACCATAACATAGCATACATGATTGATCATATTGTCGAAGCATATAGGATCAAACTCATGTGATTCCTCTCATCTTGTGTTTTGTGACACAGAGATTTCAAGAGTTTTATCCCATGAGTCATGGGGAGAAACCTTCTTTTGGACTACTCCATGCTAAACCTTTTTAGCACTTTATCTATATATATAGTCTATGAAAGACCTAGCAACCTCCTTGATCTATCTTTATAGATCTTTATTCCCAATATATAAATTTCTTCTCTAAAGTCTTTCATGGAGAAATTCCGGGACAACCAAATTTTGATAGATTGCAAACTTGAGACATCATTTCCTATTAGTAATATTTCATCCACATTTAACACAAAGAATATGATATGTAATAGCCTTAGACGACCCGCCCATAGATATTGTCCGCTTTTAGGCCTTAGTCCAGCTAAACCCTCACGGTTTTGCTTTTATCACACTTTAGGAAAATGCATCTTTGAGGGAGAGGTATCCATACCCTTATAAGGCGTACTTCGTTCCCCTCTCCAACCGATATGGGATCTCATAATCCACCCTCCTTTAGGGATCAGTGTCCTCACTGACATACTGGTTCAGGTACTAGCTCTGATATTATTGTAACAGCCCTAGACCACCTACCCACAGATATTGTCTGCTTTTGAGCCTTGGCCCAGCCAAGCCCTCACAGTTTTGCTCTTTCCACACCTTGGAAAAACGCATCTTTGAGGGAGAGGTATCCATACCCTTATAAGGCATACTTCGTTCCCCTATCCAACCAATATGGGATCTCACATGATAGCACTCCCACTAACTTTCTTGTACACACAAGGTTCATCTGAATTTTTTGAGAAACAAACTCTTTGAATGTCGCATCAAATTGGATGTTCCAACTCTCAGATGCTTGCTTCAATCCATAAATGGATTTCTAAAGCTTGCATACCTTTTCGCCATCTTTGGATATGAAGCCCTCAGGTTGAATCATATAAACAACCTTGGCTAGGTTTCCATTCAGGAAAGTCATCTTCACATTCATTTTCCATATCTCATAATCATAATGAGTAGTAATGGCTAGGAGTATTCTAATGGATTTAAGCATGGCTATAGGGCTAAATTTCTCGTCATAGCCAACTCTTTGTCTTTGATGATAACCTTTAACGATTAGCCTCGCTTTATAGGTAATCACATTACCATCCATGTCGATTTTATTCTTGAAAATCCACTTGCACCCTATAGGTTTTAGCCTTTTAGGTGGCAATCAAAGTCCAAACTTGGTTTTCAAACATGGAATCCATTTCAGACATCATGGCCTGAAGCCATTTTTCAAATTTTGAACTCTTCAGAGTCTCTTCATAGGTTGTAGACTCATTGTCCTCTATGAGCAATACGTCATTATGTTCACTTACGAGAAATCCATATCTTTATGGAACATTACATATCTTACTTGACTTACAAACATTTTGTATGTCAGAAGGTTCAACTGTTATCTCAACTCCTTGAACAACAATCTCGGGTTAATGCAGTTGATCTATGTCTGTTTGAGCATTATGAACTTCATCAAGTTCAACTTTGCTCCCACTATCTTCTCTTAGAAGAAACTCTTTCTTTAAAAAGATAACATGCTTTAAGACCAACACCTTTTGCTCTAAAGTATTGTAGAAATAATATCCAATTGTTTCCTTAGGATATCCTACAAGACATTTAGCAGATTTCACTTCAAGCTTGTCTGATTAAATCCACTTCACGTAAGCTAGATAACCCCAAACTTTCATATAAGAAAGTTAGGGTTTCTTGTTAGTCCATATCTCATATAGAGAAACATTAAATGCTTTTGAAGGGACTTTATTCATCACATAAACAACAGTTTTGAGTGCATAAACCCAAAAGGATTTTGTAGATCTACTAAGCCCATTATTGACCTTACCATGTCTAACAAGGTTCAACTTCTTCTTTTAGCCATACCATTAAGTTGTAGTGTGTAATGTGGCGTCCACCGGGATACAATCGCGTTATCCCTTAGATAACTTATAAACTACTCGTTTAGGTATTCACCACCTCGATATGATCGAAGTGTCTTGACACTTTTACCAAACTGTTTCTCTACTTCATATCTGAATTGTTTGAACATTTCAAATGATTCAGTCTTGTAACTCATTAGATACGCATACCTATATTGTAAATAATCATCGATAAAGGTAATGAAGAATATAAAACCACCTCTGGCATGAATGGACAACGAACCACATACATTAGAATGTATTAGGTCTAATAACCCATTCATTCATTCACCTTTTCCTTTAAAAGGTAATTTAGCCATCTTACCTAACAAGCAAGATTCACATGTGTCATATGATTCATAATCAAATGACCCTAAGCTACCACTTTTGTATAGCTTAGACACGCGTCTCTCACTTATATGGCCAAGTTAACTATGCCATAAGTAAGATGATTTTAAGTTATCCCGTTTTTGTCTTTTATTGTCATTGATATTTAAAATTGGATTGTATTATCTAATATGTAAATACCTTTACACAATATAGTAGTACCATATAGCATTTCATCCAACATAATTGAACAACCATTGCTTGAAAAAGTTAAATGAAATCCTGTTTTATTAAGAAATGAAATAGAGAAAATGTTCTTTGTCACAACGAGTACATAATAGCAATTATCCAAAATTAACTCTAGCCCACTATGAAGATACAAAACATAGGTTCCTGTGGCTAATGCATCAACTCTTGCACCATTTCCACAAGCAGGTTCATTTCTCCCTTCTTAAGCTATTTACTATCCCTAAAGCCCTCCACACTTATGTGTGAGCCACATCTAATATCTAATACCTAAATATTATGATCAGATATAGTATTAACCTCAATGACAAATAACATACCTGAAGTAGAAGGTAGAGCATCTAATGCCTTCTTATGCTTCAGCGACTCTAGATAGACTTTACAGTTCCTCTTCTAATGTCTTTCCTTGTTGTAATGGAAGCATATTCCCTTTGGTGTTTTCTCCTTTGCCTTCTTTTTGGCTACACCTCCCATTGGTTTCTTGGACTTCTTCTTCTTTTTCTTTTGGTTCCTTTTACAAGAACCAGAAGCAGAGTCCACTAGCATCATAGCCTTACTGTCCTTCCTATAGTTTGCTCAACTATTTTGAGTAGATTAATCAGCTCAGGTATCAAAGTAGATATTTGGTTCATCCAATAGTTAAGCACAAATTGTGAATAACTATCACTTAAACTTGTTAGAATTAAGTCTCTATTTATTTCATGATCCATTATGAAACCCAAACTGGCTAACCTTTTAATGTATCCATTCATCTTTAGCGCATACTGCATTAGAGACAATCCCTTAGCCATCTTAGAGCGAAAAAGCAACCTAGAGGTCTTGAACCTTTCAAACCGAGCTTACTCATCAAATAGTTCCCTTAGATGGTGGACTATGGTATGAGCGTCCATAGCCTCATGCTGTTTTCGCAATTCTGGTGACATAGAGGCTAGCATTATACAGCTAGCCAACTCAATATCATTTAGTAACTTCTTGTAAGCTTTTTTATTCTCATCAGAGGCATCGATAGTAGGGAGATCGGAAAGTGGCTCATCTAGGACATATCTTAGTTTCTTATATTTGATAATAATTCTTAGATTTTGTAGCCAATCTAAGAAGTTTGGTCCCGTGAGTTTGTTAGAGTCTAGTAGAGAGAGCAACTTCACATTGGATGAAGACATCGTGGCAATTTAATAACCTAGAAGAATGAGAGAGAGTGTTAGGATATACATAAATACATATCAATAAGGACTCTATTCACATGCATTATAGGTCCCAATATTTTATCCGAATCCATGACCCTCACTACGAATATGAGAAAACTTATAGTTTTCTTATTGGGTTGATATCCAACATCATTAAGAATGACCTTGGGTTTGCCTACCAAGCCACCTTAGGTTAATTAGTAGGTATCATTTATACCAATTGCATTCAGTTATGCAACTATCGACTTACGCCATCAACTGTTGTTTTAGCACACTCATTAGATTATCAATTCTTGATGCGTATACTACCTAACTTGACCTCTATCCACGTTGACCTTAGGTTTGCCCAACAAATCAGCACTTCCAGTTAGGACTAACCTATTAATCTGAAAATCTAATTTCCATGGTTTAAACATATTAGTGTAGAGCAGGCTTGGGGTTGCCCAATAACCCAACACTAAAAGAACTCTGGTTCTTGCCATATCAATGGAAGACTTAAGTCCTAATATTTTGTTGAGGGATTTGTTCTTAAGTCTCATCAATATTTAGATAGACTTATATATATCTCACATATATTTTCAGATAGTTACTATAAATGTATTGCATGATTATGGATGCTTCAATTAAATTGAGCCTATGTCCATAACCACCCTATCATGCCAATTTAACTAACCTTTAAAATACATCTAATGCATGTAACATACAAAGGAGGTTTAATTTAGGTTGTGATTTAACTATGCATCAAAAGTTCGTGATTCGATTCAACTCTTAAACTAAATTGGGTGCTAGTGTTATTCTCGTCTAATTCGAATTATAAATGTGATTCAATTAGGAACCCTAAAATTTAATTATTTTGATGTCCAAATTAAACACTTTAGTTCTAGTACACATGCCTTTTCTAGTCACACCAAAAATGCAATGCTCTACTTGGATTAATTATAAATTAATCCTCAGGGTTTCCGAAATTCTCGAACATCAATTATTCATCTAAAACATCCTTAGGCTATCTCAAATTATCAAGAAAATTTTGGCACAAGCCAAAAATATCTTGACGGCCAAAATTATCAAGATAAATGAGTTAACCTATTAGACACTAAAGAGACTGATTCAATGTTCGAAAATTTTTTGAAATCCTAATTTCAAGCACATGCACTTAGCTTACTACTTGTATAAAAAATAATATATTTATTATCTAATAAAAATATTTTTAAGGTCTTGTAAGTGAAACACATACACATAAGTCATCACCCAAGTCAGCCTCATAAGCTTTCCAAAATTTAACCAGTGTTGACTTTGACTTGATCTATTAATTGAATCAAGTTCAATTAATTCTAGAAAAATTCTAGAGTCTTATACACATTCTAAATGTACCTAATAAAAAATTACAGAAACTAATTCCTAGGAATTATTTATAAACTAAGTGAAATTAGCCCGCACATCATATGTCGACTAACACTTGTCATACACCACCATCATGCATGTAAAATCGAGAATAAATAATCAATCACTTTAAAATAGGTGTGATACATCTCATACATTTTGAAATATCACGTGAGCATGTTCATAATGAAAATTCATTAAAAAATTTTTATAAAATTATTCTGGAATTTATAAGCATGGATGTTCATTAGATTTCCAAAATTTCCCAGAACTTTATAAATGCAATAGGCTGAAATTAAAATCGTAATAAAATAAAAAATGAAACTCAATTGCAATTTCCTTTGACAAAATCATAATATAACACATTATAAACATTTATGTGAAAGAAAATTACAAAAAAAAATTTCTAGAAATATTACAAAAATTTCAAAATCAACACATGCATTCTGTTTTCTAGAAATTCCCACAAACCAACACATGAATAGACTGGAAAATAATTCGCAATAAAATAGCAAATGACATTCAATTGAAATTCATTTGACAGAAACATAATATAACATCTTATAAACATTTATGTGAAAGCAAATTAGAAAAACCATTTTTCTAATTTTTCAAAATCAACATGCATGTCAGTTATAACCTAGCAAACAATTTGCACATATTCACTAGATCATCTTATACATGCATAAGTAGCTCTGATACCATTGTTGGGGAGCCATGGGTCCACGCATCACATATATGGAAAAGTAGTAGAAGTTTCGAAATCAAAATTCCAACCCTATGACATCCCCAGAAAATCCAGAATCTATGTGCATGTATAAATATATTATAAGAACATGAAATGACAGTATATGTACCTTACAAATACTCTTCCTTACTTGAATCTTTTCCTTGTTTGCATTGTATCAAACACCAAACACTTTCCTTTTCCTCTAGAGAGCACGCAAAGTTAAAGAAAAATCAGTGTGTAAGGGTGGCTAGAGCACCAAATAAAATGAGTTCAAGTACATTCTCAAGTGAGTGTCAGATCAAGACTAAGTTACATGCAATTAATCTCATGCAACAATTGCTTAAAATTGCATCAACAAATCTCAAGATCACTCCTCTGAACTTCCAGAACTCTTTTAGACCCTTAGGCTCTTTATTGAGTGTGTTTTTGGCTTAATTTCGTGTGTACATAAGTGAAGAACTCACTTATATACCACCTATCATAAAGTGGGTCACGTGACTTACTTAAAATAATAACCATACACACTTTGTATTTTATCTGATCTTTCATACATGTGACCCTTAGGTTCCTGGTTATTTTGGGCACTTGAATTAACTCTTGATCCAAGCATATCATGAATGGTTTCATGCCACTTGAATTAACTCTTAATCTATGCAAATCATGAAGGGTTTCATGATGCCAATTTACTGGAACGTAAGTGAATTAACAAATAAATCTTTGATAGTTAATTATCCGACTTATGAACCTTTCCATAGACAATTACCGTGCAATTCATCCAGTCACTATCCTATACCCTACTTGGTTCGGAGTATGGGCTATGTGCAACTCCCACTGGACTGACTATGTCACATCTAGTCCAAGTGATGTTAGTTCTATTCCTAGGTATCTCATTACTCTATGTGTCATTGAAAACTCTCTTCATACCACATAATTGCTGTAGCCAAAGAATCCCGAGTAATGACCCCAATAAGAGGTTATGGGTATCATCTCCTTTTATCAGGTGTGGTGAATCCTTTACTGACTACCCAATTACCTTTGAATACCAATAATTTTTACCCAATCACCACCCTGTGAGTGACCTTGTCTTGAGGCAAGAAGGAATAGTGTAAAAACACAGGATTAGTATCCAAGATATCCTCGAGTACCTCAAGTCTAAGGACATTTGCACCATTGCTATGATGAGATTAATCACTAACATTTGATAGATCACCCATATGATAATCTCATAGCGGGTCATTCGATGTACTTACTACTCTCAGTAAGCATCCACATGTTAACTATAAACATCTCATACTTATAGTTTATGAGATCTATTGCTTGATCAAATCAAGGAGTATAACATGTGCTAGTTTATTTAGATTAACAATGTCCTGTCTCATTAATCCTATGACTAAGGATAATTTAGAAACTAAAATAATTGCATATGATAGGAATCTCTTTATCATGATCTCATCATGATTTCCTTCATGCTATGTTTTGTATCATGGACTTCATTAATTCGATTTAAGAAAGACATCAATTTATAAATAAATGAACATCAAATTAATGAAAATTGCCTTTCGCTTTATTAACTAAAATAAAGTTTGTATAAAAGTGCTAAAGGCCTTTAGAGCACTACTCTAACACATAAAACTTCTTCCTGTGAAGAACACTAAAAACATCCCTTAAGTGTTGAAGATGCTCTTCTAGGTTGGCACTATAGATCAATATATCATCAAAGTACGCTACAACACACTTGCCAATGAATGGCTTCAAAATCTAATCCATCACCCTTATAAAGATCCTAGGCACAATTGACAGTCCAAACGGCATCACTAACCACTCATACAATCCCTCCCTTGTTTTAAAGGTTGCTTTCCATTTGTCCCTAAGCCTAATTTGAATTTAGTGATACCTACTTTTCAAATCCAGTTTGGTAAATACTTTGGCACTGCTCACTTGATCAAGCAGATAATCTAAATGAGGAATAAGAAAATGGTACCTCACAGTAATTTGTTGATTGTACAGTAGTCCACACATATATGTTAGGAAAATCTTTCTTTGTAATGAGAAGGGCTGAACCCATCACAAGGACTCATACTCTCACAAATGAACCCCTTTGCCAACGACTCTTCAACCTGGCTCCTCAACTCTTCATACTCACTGGGACTCATTCTATAATGAGGGTGATTTAGGAGGGAAGCACCAAGCTTAAGATGAATCTGGGGTTGAATACCACGCAATGGAGGTAATCGATTGGGCATCTCCTCAGGAAAAATATTCTGGAATTTAGTGATCAATAGTGCCACTGCATTTGGTATTGCAACACTTTCAGCTACCTCCTTCCTTACCAAGGCATATATCACCTCGACATCCTGCAATTCTTCTTTAAACTTGGCCCAAAACAACAAAGCAACATTTTCTTTTATGGACATGTTCTCAATAAATTCCTTAGAGGGAACTAACACAATTTTCACTACCTTACACATCAACCTATAAGTATTAGCTCTACCATCATGTGTAACCCCTTTATCAAATTGCCATGGACGTCCCAACAACAAATGACACACATTCATAGAAAAAACATCACACCATACAGAATCCTTATACTTAGAACCATTGGAAAAAGTAACTAAAGCTCTTTTAGAAACTGTTACCTCATTACCTATTTTTAGCTAAGCCAATTTGTACGGTTTTGGGTGCTGCTCCATCTTAATGCCCAATTTTTGTACTGCTTCAGTTGACACAATGTTTTCATAACTCTCGTCATCAATCATAAATTTGTAGACCTTTCCAGGATGATACAAGTGGACTAGAAGATATTATTCCGCAACCATTCATCATTGACAGTTGCTCTTGGGTCATACAGGATCTTTGAACTACTAATGCAGTACCCACATCTCCAGTTATAATCTCCTCATCAACTGCATCAGTATTAAAAGCAGGCTCTCTCTCCCACATACACGTCTTCCTCATCGTCACCCTCATCGCTATCTACAAAAAGAGTCATTTTTTCTGCCTTATTACAATCTTCTTTTATGTGCCCCATTTCACCACAACCAAAACACTTAATTCAACTAGTTCCAGGTTTGTCAAACCTAGTAGGGTTATTAACAAAACCACTAACGCCTATCCAGGATTACCACCATTGCCACTAGTGCCACTGTTATTGTCGTCGCCACCGCTAGCACTTCCTACGGTATCAGAATTTGTGCGTCACTACTGTTTGTCCACCACCAGCTCTCTTTGATGCGTTGCCAAAATAGAAACAAGATCTAACATGTTAACAATATCTTATATCTGCATTCTCAGACTGTCAATGTATCTTGCCACCAACTGCTCCTCAATCTTTTGAATTTCGTTTCTAACCAGGAGTTTATAGAACTCATTAGTATATTCATCTACTAATCTCGTGCCCTGTTTTAAATTCTGCAACCTTTGATACATCAATCATTGGAAATTTAGGGTGGAAAATTGGCATGGATATGTTTCTTCATCTTTTCCTATGTGACGATTTTAGATTTACCCAATCTTTGTCAGGTTAATTTTAATTGCTACCACCAACTTATGGCCCTATTTAAAAATCTGGTAGCCACCAATTGCACCCATTTATTTTCAAGTACATCTTTGAAATCTAAAATTTCCTCTATATTAGCGAGACAATCAAAGAACTCTTTAGGTTGTAGACTGCCATGGAAATTAGGAATTTTCGTTGTCATTCTGGTGTCCCATCTCCGCTGATCTCTCTCAACACGCACTTTAGGATGTCTGCACATAGGCTCGTTAAAATACTAATCATCCTCTCCATCGTCAGAATCATCATCAATATCTGGAAATACTAGATTCGTACGACGATTAGGAATATTCAGATTTCTCAATACCTCAATGAATCTCGTTGTCATACATTCTACCATAGTGTCCATACAATGATCTATAATTTGGGCAACTAACTGGTCAATCTCGTCACGGTCATACACCTCTCTCATCTGGTGAGTCTTTTGTGGTGGCATAATCACAAAGAACGAACTCAGTTCTGATACCATCCGACGTAGCGGAAACAATACAAAACAAGGATACAACTCGATACCGTTGATTTGAATCAAGAATACTGGTAACAACATTATTTACCTGTTGATTCAACATGAATGTCAAGAAATAGGGCAAAGAAAGTCACACAGTTGTCGGGATCTATATATTATTCATCAAAACTATGAAATACATAGTTTGGGGGACTTAAATAATCAAACACTAAAAATTAGCAAAAAGGGCAAAACACTAAAATATCCCTATTCTGAACTAGACAAAAAATATGAAAAACACAATGAGTAGCACTAAAAATTATATTCCTACTAAAATTTATGACAAATCAAAAAAATTTCAAATATAAAAAAATGCAAAATTGAGTCCAAAAATGCAAAAATTCGACTGTTTTTGAAGTTGACAGAATTACGACAACATTTGTCAAATTTGTCCAGATATGTGCATGTTATCTCTTGGACTACATTAGGTGTTATACATAATAATAAAAGAAACTATTGTTTTTTATAAGTTCATAAAAGTTATAACTATGAAAGTATGATATAAAAATATTTTTAATATATACTTTTAAGAAAGTGACCACAATTATAATTAAGTATATATTTTAATTTAACAATGTAGTAATTTTTTAATTATTCATTGCAATTAGTAGTTATACAAGTTATTTCTTTAGTAATTCTTAGATTTCTTTCCGTATATCTATAAACACCAATTGCATCTCTATAACTAAAAAAAGTATAAAAACTTTTTTATGTTTTTATATAAAATAGTGAAATGATTATATTATTGTTATAATATTTTGTATTTATATAATATTTATTATTAGATGATTATTGATATTTTATAATTTTATTAAGTATATATTACTAAAAATATTTCACATAGATTAAAAATTTTATAATTTTTAAGGATTGGCATTATGGAGAAGTGGATAAAAAGTTGAAGTATATAGTTACATCTTATAAATATGCATGCTGTTAAATAAAAATCAAAAAGTAAAAATTTTTAGTTTAAAATTTCTTTATTTATTTAAACTTAAAATTTTAAATTTGATACAAATATATAAGTAATTTGCTTATTATTTGGTTAGAAAATAAACTAAGAATTATTCCCAAAATAATTTTGAATTTAACTATATTCATGTGTTTCAACTTTTTCAATAAAGTATAATTATTTAGCACAGGTTCAATTATAAAGATATTGAAAATGTTATGAAATACTATAAACATTATATTTGTACAAAATATTATACTTTCTAATCTGAAATAAGTTCTTTATAATAATTGATATTGAACTATCATACATAAAATATAAATAGAACATATTATTAAAAATATTAGAATGATTACATTGATAAAATGATAATTACACACCATATAATTAATAAAATTTTAAAAACGGTGAAGTGAGTTTAATTATAGTTCTTTTCTAGAAGGTTGAGATTGAGACTAATCTAAACGCGTTTTCGATTAATTCACCGTCATACTGCATCTTGTATGAAACGAAAGCAGGAATACACACGAAACGTAAAATATATGCATGAGTTACGCTCTGCTGGTAAAAGATGTGTACAAGCAGCTAGCAAGCACTCTAGTTTTAACAAAAGTGCGAGCAATTACGTGAACATGCAATTGTGACAACTATCTTGCAAACATCTGATTCTGACATTTTCCTAGGACCTACCTACTTTGAAATTTTGTTCCCGGAACTAACCGCGCGCGTTAATTTTGCTGGCTGCAGAAAATGATCTTTCTTTTTCCTTTTGTTTAATTCTAGCTGGAAATTATCTATCATAAAGGTTTAACGTCCACCTAGATAAGAAGTCATTATCCTTGTCCCTCAGTATAAAGCTGATACATAAGGTTCCGGTTTTTTTTCCATCCATAGGGATCACATTATGTGAGGAGCATTGTAAAGTTGTTCTCTATAAAAGAAAAGCGAAGGCATTTCCAGACAAGATGCCCAAATGGATAAACCAAAATTAAAGAGAGCACATTAAATCAACCTAACAGTCAAAATCTAAGCAACTGTCATAAGTTGATCAGCAAACATGAGCACATTACACAGACAAACAAAAAGTTATCTTTTTTTTGTTTTTGGCAATCTATCAACTTCTTTTTTTGTGTATTAACATTCCTATCGTATTTCTAGCGCTCTTTATATCTTTATCCATACACTACACCACAGGCTTCAAAGCGAAAGCATATGTGCTTTGTGGGCTACAGGGACGCGCATAGCCCTGAAATTAATTGAAATTAGTTCGAATCAATTACACAAAAAATATACGGCGACAAATTTTAATTCGTGAGCATGAACCATAATGATAAACTAGGTGTACTCTTGTCTTTCCTATGTATACATATTGGAAACCATTCGTGTGGTAGGAGAAAGAGGAATGGAAGCTAAATTATGTGGCCATCCGTGCGGCCAACAGCTCAATTCGTTCAACGGTGTGACACGGAGTGGTTCATTCATTGCGGCAAAAGTTCGTTGGAAGACCATAAATGGTGAGAATGGATGAGTGAGTGGCATAGCAAGCAAGCACCAACCACTTACTTATCTGGGCTTGGTAGTTGTCGGATATCTTGTCTCACTTTTTGAGGTGAGCATGGCCCATAAGCAGTTTGACTCTTGAAAAGATGCCGAAACACACCACCTGTGCACGGAACTTCGTTGTGTCACTGTTAGGTTTGGGCCTTAATCAGACACAAGAAGTGGGGACCACTACTTAGCTATTATTGGGAATTTCCTAACTGGGGTCCCCGGTGAAAACTTAAACTTAAGCTCACGTGTGCCTGAAAGGGATTTCTTCAAACCAGCATGACTTGTGAATGAACGTAAGATCTTGACATTTCGATTAAATCCGCATATAATTACGCAGCAATCATCTATTCATTATTGAACGAAAGATAGGAAAATAAAATACATGGACTGCAATCATGCGTCTTGGCGATGCCATCTAGCTTCATAATCAAGTATATATAATGTAGGAGTTTGTCTAAGATGAGTCGAAGTTACCTGTTAGTTTTTCCGTTTGGAGCACTCGTATCAAACGTCTGCTTGTACGTTCAACGTTTTATTATGTGCCCAGAATCTACTGACCCCTAACAAAGAGCAAATACGAAAAGTATCATAAGACCCCTTTATGGCGTCTAAGTTAAAATCAAAGTTCTGAATCAAGTTTGTTAATGTTTATGAACGTTGAATGAGTTTCTAGTCACTTAAAAAGTCATTTTAGCGGTAGAATTAGCTTGTTCAATAGCTATTGTCAAGAATTCTAGCTGAGCACTTTTTCTTATCTCACTAACTGGGATTGTAAAAAGATCCAACTCTTGCACTTGAACTACTACTTTTTAGTCAAGAAAAGGAAAGGCATGCAGTAAGCAATGTATCTGGATTTAAGATGGACGTTGATATTGAGTGACAGTTGGAACAGACTAGGAGGTACATCACGCATGGCCAAGCTGGTTAACAAGGGAAACAAGAAAGGAAAGATGGGATTATATATTTGGTTTTTGTCCAATATTAAGTCTTTACTTCTCTTAACATTTACCTTTCTCTCATCCAAGAGGATAGAAGAAAAAGAACAGAAAGATTGTCATCTGTGATTGGCTGGCCATTCATATTGGGAGTTGGTGGTACAGTCAATGTTAACTCGAAGCCATACGCAATATAACATCAATTTATCCACTACGATTCTGTTTTATATGCCTTAAATTACTTGTAGCATCATATGTCCATGGTGATACAAGAAAGCGTCAGAGGAACTGCTTGATGCATGCATAGAAATATTTTAAAAAGTTAGTGATCCATAAGAACTGGCACCTCCGAAGGTGGGGAAATTATCGTAACCTTTCCCTTTCCATGTGGGACTTCTATCTTCTATAATTTGTATTTGCTGGTTTTCATAGTAAACTTAGTCCTAAATATTTTGCATTGAGAATTGGAAACAAGGAAGAGAAATATGTCATGGAATGGGGCCTAACAAGGTGGCATAGAAGCGGAATTTCCAAATAATAACAAGAGAGAGGGAGAGAGGGGAAAGTAAAGGGAAACAAAAAATAAAATTTGTTGATTGAGTTTAGCTGCTTCAAAGCTAGCTCACTACAAGAAATGGAACAAAACGTCGCAGAAGGAAATATAACGTCGCAGAAAACCTTCTCCGATGTTTATTAAAACGTCACAAAAAACGTCGCAGATGGCAAGATAGGTAATAGGGATCTGTGACGTCTAGTGGAAAACGTCGTGAAAGAGAACGATATTCGGCAACGTTTCGTAAAACGTCAGGAAAGGAAGGGATATTTGTCAACGTTTTGTGAGAACGTCACGAATTGATTGATTTTTAACGACGTTTGAAGGATGTCGCAGAAAAGGTATATTCTGCGACGTTTGGTTCATTAGACGTCGCGGATTGTAAGACATTTATTAAAATTAATTTAAACTAAATAAATTTATTTATAATAATTTTTAAAATTTTATTTAATAATGATTCAATATAAATTATAATTTGTTTCTTTGTTTTCATTTATCCGAATATAGAAATAATTTAATAATTAATTTAAAAATTTTCAATTTTGCGAAAAAATTTAATTTAATTATTTTGAATTATAATTAGTATTTTTAATTTGAATCTGTTTCAAATTTCTGAAAATAATTTTAATTTAATTATTTTCTAATTTAATAATTAACAAAATTTTAAAATATTATTTATTTAATAACTATTAAATATTATTTATGAAATAAATTTATTTAATAATTCTT